>OY757909.1:20934701-21004788 GCA_963585895.1 Sepioteuthis lessoniana
AAACCTGACCGATAAAATGAAACACAGTTTCTTCCAGGCTGCGGTCGTGTCGATACTGCTATAGGGATGTCCTACTTGGACGCTGACTAAACGGTTGGAGAAGAAGCTCGACGGCAATTATATAAGAATGTTGCGAACAATAATGAAAAAGTCCTGGCGCCAACACCCCACAAGGCGCCAACTATACGGTCACCTACCACCTATCACGAAAACTATACAAGCTAGACGAACCAGACATGCCGGACACTGCTGGAGAAGCAAGGACGAGATCGTAAATGATGTACTCCTGTGGACCCCCGCATATGGCCAATCAAAAGCAGGACGACCAGCTCGAACATTCATACAGCAGCTATGTGATGATACGGGATGTAACCCTGAAGACCTGCCAGAGGCGATGAATGATAGGGAGACGTGGAGAGAGAGGGTCAGGGATATCCGTGCTAGCCGCACGACATGATGATGATGATGATATATATATATATATATATATATATATATATATATATATAAATAGAAAAACATAACTTCTTTGTTGTCATTATAAATTTATTTCAGGTCGTGATGACCATCATCAAATGTTCTACAAAAGAAAATTTTTATTTAGCTGGTCCGGCTAGAATGGGATTTGAAAAAAAAAAAAAATTAATTAAAATAATTTTTTGATAAAAATAATTTTTGAATATATTTTTTAATCATATTTTTAAATCAAGAAATAATTTTTACGGTGGAGATATTATATCTATTATTATTTTTTATTCATACAATGTTCATACATTCCTTTAAAAAACAAAAAAAAATCGTTGCCACTAATTTAAATACTTCTGAATATTTAAAAAAACATAATTTCGGAAAAATTAAATAGTGGCATGCGACTCGTTTAAAATTATAGATAAAATATGCATTCATACTTTCATTGAGACTATTATGTATTATAAGTATTAAACAATATAATTCGTGTTATCAGAAAATAAGGATTCAATGCTGATATTAATTTATAAAAATCTATTTCTGATTATGAAAATAATCGTAAAAATTCAAGTTATTTATATTCGGAAGAAATTAACAAATCGAATGTTAAGTTAATCGTAATAAGCAAAGAATTAATATGCAAGATATTTTATTAATGTAACAAATAATGCCTTACTTATAATATAAATAAATTAAATATTAGCTTCTAGGATTTGTGTTTTCATATTGAAAAAAACGTTGTAATAAAAACTGTGTAGTACAAGGACAGTTCCTTCTTGTTATAAGGCTATATTAATCTTATTGCCAATTAAATATTTTTTAAAATTACTTTATTATCCCTTTATAAAAACTTATATTTATATTTTATCATTTGAATTCAATTGTATACTTTATCAGAAAAGTCTATTTTGAATCATTTATTATTTCATCTACTTTTTCAAATAATGGATCAATATTCGAATATAGAATTAAAAATATATAAATCACCTAATTAATGTTAGTTAAATCTATTTAATATTATTAATATATCAATCTAAATTATATTAAAAATTCCTATTTATGTCTACATATAGATATCATTTCTGTTCTGGTATTTAGTAAATTTGTATCCAAATATTTCAATAGAATTCAGGCACCGAATCGGTAACTGTTGAGTGTCCTGAGTATGACACTAAATTGTATTCGGTGGTGAGATCAAGGGAGTGTGGAACACCTCTTCATTACCATGACTCCCAAGTTGACTCTGATTTAGCGTAATAATAGTACTTTGGAGGTGTCCGTGGTGTAATGATTATCGTCATAGGAAATGGACACGGTGATACGAGTTCAAATCCTAGACGAGACAGATTGCATTTCACATCGCACTAATACCCTTGGGAAAGGTATGAATCCGATTATTCTCCCTCCAGCTATGGGTAAATAGTGGGACAGACTGGGTTCTTCAGCCTTGGTGAGGCAACTAGTCTAGGAGAAGGAAAACTCTGAATTCAAACCTGTTAAACTCCGCTTAAAAATTGACCGTGTGTCATATCCTGCCCGAGCGGAGGGGTTGGTAAATATGAGTAATAATAGTACTTGTTAGGGTCCAGTCTATGGGTTAAATAAATCTGTTTTAAGTATATTACTATTGGATAGGAATACTTGATACAATATTACTATGTGCAAATACATGATTAATGTTGTCAATCAAAACAAGTTAAAAATATGAACGCTGATTCATTGATCAAATGCACCCCAACCTTTCTCTGTATATATAATCTCCTCCCTCGTTTTGTATTTCATTAAACAATCATCGGTGATCTAACGACACTCGATAACATCTTTTCTAAGTTCTGAAGATGGTTTATTGAAACGGAAATGTTAAAACGTCGACTTTCTTTCATATCAAATTTTTCACTTTGGATGACTTTGTTTTTCTATTTTTCTCTACATAGTCGGATTCTTTTCTATTATTTACTTCCAATGTTAAAATTACAAAAAGTGATGATTAGAATCAAATTTCGCCATTTTTCATTACGATGGCATTTTTGCTCAGAGATTGTCTAAGAAATTGTTGTATCGTTGGTTCAATAAAGGTATTCCACAGGTACAAACCGAAGAGTTGGCAAGTCTATCAGAGCGATTAACGCTTTTTCCCCTGAAGTAGCCAGACACCGTCCATTTATATCTTTACCGGTGTCATACTAAAAAGAGTCACTGAGTGTATAGTTCCGGTATAACAAAAATATAACACCAAACCAACGATTCGTAGTAAGTAAAGTTGATGACCTTATTCGAAGGTGACTCGAAGGCTTTCTTTTCAATAGCCGAGGTGTAGGGGAAGGTGGTAGTCCATTCGATGGATTGATCCACTTTACCCTTGATCCTTCCCTTATAAGGCTGAGTGTTAAGCAAGGCAGTATCAAGTATCATTTTTTGAGTCTTTGGTATGAATCGACCTAGGATTGAACCCCAGTCTACCGGACCATTGACGAACACACGTCAATGGCCCGGTGTAGTAGAAGACGAAAACACATATGAATAAATTACACAAACTATTACTAGAAATATAGATATTTTCAAGATTTATGATAGAAAATAATTATAAACGAGGAGATATTCTGGTCTTCATTGATTGATTTCTACACACTAATTCCGAAAATATATGGACTTCCAAAAAATTCCTAAACCTGAAATTCTTTTAAGACCAATCATTTCTAGTGTAGACAGTGCCCAAATCAACAAATATTTAACCAAAGTATCATCATCATCACCATCATCATGTCGTGCTGGTAGCACGGATATCCCTGACCCTCTCTCGCCACTTTTCCCTATCGTTCATCGCCTCAGGCAGGTCTTCCGGACAACATCCCATATCCTCACATAGTTGCTGAATGTATATTCGTGCTGGCCGTCCTGCTTTTACCCGGCCATGTGTGGGGGTCCACAAGAGTACATCACTTATGAGCTCGTCTCTGCTTCTCCAGCAGCGTCCTGCATGTTTGGTTCGTCTAACTTGAATAGTTTTCGTGATAGGAGGCAGGTGGCCGTATAGTTGGTGTCTTGTGGGGTGTTGCCGCCAAGACTTGTTCAAGAGTGCACGCAGCATTCTTGTGTAATTGCCGTCTAGCTTCTTCTCCGGCCGTTTTGTTAGAGTTCATGTAGTGCATCCAAAATATAAACTCCACTATTGGGTACTCTAAATAATTCACACACACATACGCACACGCACGGGTCTCCCCCATGGTGTAATGGTTAAATCACTCAACTGCGGAATTATAGTACGCGAGTTCGAACTCTACTTGAGCTATAACGTTCACTTTCGGACTAATACACTTGAGAAAGGCATGAATCCCCTTATCTTCGAATCTACTGGTAAAATAGTACCACTACTGTCCTTCTGAAAAGATGGATTTGGTATTAAATAACCTACTAGGTTGATATGCCATTAAGTAACAAATACACACAAATATATATTATTTCTATTTACATAATATTTTAAAACGTCATAATTCTTTCTAAATTACCAACAGTGATATAATAAAAAAGATAAAGAAAGAGAAGAAAAAGAAAACAAAGAAACAAAGAAAAAGAAGGAGAGAAAATTTTTTTTTATTTTATTATTATCAATTCCTTTATCAAAACATATGTCACGCTCTAAAATAAATTCCGAACACTAATTACGTCACATAGATTTGAAACAGAACGCTACTAAGGATAACAGAAAGCTAAAAGGTTTCTCATTTTTTTTAGTTTCATGATATATAATTTAGAAAACATAACGACATATGATAACATTGCCCTGATGATGGTTTAATATAAAAACTGAAATGTTTACGGGGGTGTCCTCGTGGTGTAATGGTTAAAGCGATAGACTGCGGAATCGTAGTACACGAGTTCGTACTCCAGTCGCGCTATTACGTTCACTTTCGGGCAAATACCATATGGGTTAAATAGTACTAAGACTGTTCTTCTAGGAGAATGGCTTTGGCATTAAATAACCTAAAAAGAGTTGATATGCTATTAAACAAAGAAACCAAACCAAACCAAACCGAAATGTTTACGCTGTCAAATAAATCAACTATAAATAGAATCCTCCTCTGAATACCATGTTTCTTTGCATTTATATATATATATATATATATATATATATATATATATGCCTTCACACTTCCAAATTATCCAGAACTGGAGCCTCACCATCAGATGGAGTTTAATGTCATGCCTAGGACATAGATTCTTGGCCAGAAAATCCCGTGCGAGACGTGACTTATCTAGATACAAGATCATTATGAACATGACATTTACTCAGTAAGTGATATCTCACCGATTCTTAACCCCATTGGAAATGCTTGTTCCAACATACGTAGTAAGGTCCCCTCTAATTAGTTGCCAAGCTGCACCATTTATTTAGATTGGATAAATTCTTTTTCAGACTGCCCAAGTATCAATCAATCACAGATTTCTTTAACTCTCTTTCGCTATCCGTCCCTATCGTTTAACGTACTTGGTAAGACCTCTAGACGGTACTTAATATCCACACAGAGCTAACGAACATTTTTGCTGGTTGCTGTAAGAATCCATAGGAGAACGTTACTTTGGAGTTCGTCCTTATTTACCCAGCTATGCTCAGCATGCAGCCGTCGAGTGCTGTTCGAACGGCGTTTCACTCAACTTTCAAAATTTTCTCTTTCCTTTTAATGTTGACAGAAATACGAGGATCATTAAATACGTTTCCAGAATTTTTTTGTATGGGCACTTTTATTGATAGTATACACATGAAACTCGAGTCCCCTTCGGAGTAATCTCCCTCGGCTGCAATGCACTTGTTGTACCGTTCCAACAACTTCTGGAAGGTCCCATGGAAGTCCTCTTGTGTGAGCGTGTCAATGACCTTCGTCACAGCCTCTTTCATCTCCTCAATTGTCTCATAACGACAGCCTCTGAGCTTAGGGAATAAGCAAAAGTCACAGGGAGCAAGGTCTGGACTATAGGGAGACTGAGGAACTGTTTCGATGCCCATCTTAGTCAAATAGTCTGTGACAAGGATGGAGTTGTGGACATGTGTATTGTCCTGGTGGGAATGCCACTGAACCGATTTGAAGAGTGCTGGCCTCTTCCGACGGAATCTCTTCCTGAACTCCCTTAAAACCTCAACATAGTAACTCTAACCCTAACCCGTTGGCCAATTAACTCTGGTGTGTTCAGGGGGTGTCCTCGTGGTGTAATGGTTAAAGCGATGAACTGCGGAATCGTGGTACGCGAGTTCGTACTCCAGTCGCGCTATTACGTTCACTTTCGGGCAAATACCCTTGGGAAAGGTATGAACCCCCTTATTCTCTCTCCAGCTATGGGTAAATAGTAGGACGGACTAGGTTCTTCAGCCTTGGTGAGGCAACTAGTCTAGGAGAAGGAAAACTCTGAATTCAAACCTGTTAAACTCCGCTTAAAAATTGACCTTGTGACATATCCTGCCCGAGCGGAGGGGTTGGTAAATAGTAACTCTGGTGTGTTGACTTCCTTACTCCTCCCACACCTCTCATCATCCCTCACAGTCTCCCCGCCTTCCTTGAATCTCTTATGCCACTCAAAAACTGATGCTCGATTCATGCAAGATTGTCCAAAAGCAGTCTGAAGCATTCTATACGTTTCTGTGGTATTTTTTCCAAGTTTAAAATACAATTTTATTGCATATCGTTCTTCTAAAGTGTTAGATTGCATTTTTGAACTTCACCAGCTGTGACAATCAGGCTTTAGTAGGGTGTCTTCCAATTCCTGCCGTAGCAGTTCATTTGAAGCTGGAATCATAAAAATTGGTCAGTCATCTCATAAGATGTATAGCAATAACATACTGAATTTTCAAGAGTCTACAACAATTTTAAATGCCTGTCCAAAAAAGTCTGGAAACTTATTGAAGGAACCATGTACCATTGAAACTGCTGATGGAACTCATTGGTCTTCAGCGTTTAGAAGATTTTAAGTCCAAGTTTCTTGCTTGCAACATCTTCGATTTCTGTAAGAATCACCTACTTTCATCTTGATAATTCCTCAATCTTACCACCCTCCCCCAGCAAGTCGCGAGCATATTTGGTACTGCATACCTCAATAAACATTGTTCTCAAAAATGAAGCAAGCTGCATCTGTGCCTCTCAAATCATCAATTGTCTGATGAGCTCCTTTTGTCAATCTCTTCGATTCTCATTGGGTGTCCAATTCATGCGGCCTTGTGCTACATCTAAGCAAAAAAGCTTAGTAAATTACCTCCTTTTGTCAATCTCTTCGATTCTCATTGGGTGTCCAATTCATGCGGCCTTGTGCTACATCTAAGCAAAAAAGCTTAGTAAATTACCTCCTTTTGTCAATCTCTTCGATTCTCATTGGGTGTCCAATTCATGCGGCCTTGTGCTACATCTAAGCAAAAAAGCTTAGTAAATTACCTCCTTTTGTCAATCTCTTCGATTCTCATTGGGTGTCCAATTCATGCGGCCTTGTGCTACATCTAAGCAAAAAAGCTTAGTAAATTACCTCCTTTTGTCAATCTCTTCGATTCTCATTGGGTGTCCAATTCATGCGGCCTTGTGCTACATCTAAGCAAAAAAGCTTAGTAAATTACCTCCTTTTGTCAATCTCTTCGATTCTCATTGGGTGTCCAATTCATGCGGCCTTGTGCTACATCTAAGCAAAAAAGCTTAGTAAATTACCTCCTTTTGTCAATCTCTTCGATTCTCATTGGGTGTCCAATTCATGCGGCCTTGTGCTACATCTAAGCAAAAAAGCTTAGTAAATTACCTCCTTTTGTCAATCTCTTCATTTAATTCTCGTATTACATCTTTTTATAATTGTAAACAATATCAGATATCTCATTAACTGATGATAGTTTTTACCTTGTGCATTATGTTGTTTTTTTTTATTTGCCTGACATTTTAAGATCTCGGCCCTGGACTCTCAGAAGTTCAATATTGGGGGCTTCTGGCTGAAAGGTTTTGGTATCCCTGGTTAAAAGTATGACATCTTAAGAACGCAGCCCCGGAACCTCCTAAGTTATATTTTGTGGGCTTCTGGCTGAAAAGTTTAGGTATCCCTGGTTTAAGGTATGACATTTTAAGAACGCAGCCCTGGAACCTCCTAAGTTATATTTTGTGGGCTTCTGGCTGAAAAGTTTAGGTATCCCTGGTTTAAGGTATGACATTTTAAGAACGCAGCCCTGGAACCTCCTAAGTTATATTTTGTGGGCTTCTGGCTGAAAAATTTAGGTATCCCTGGTTTAAGGTATGACATTTTAAGAACGCAGCCCTGGAACCTCCTAAGTTATATTTTGTGGGCTTCTGGCTGAAAAGTTTAGGTATCCCTGGTTTAAGGTATGACATTTTAAGAACGCAGCCCTGGAACCTCCTAAGTTATATTTTGTGGGCTTCTGGCTGAAAAGTTTAGGTATCCCTGGTTTAAGGTATGACATTTTAAGAACGCAGCCCTGGAACCTCCTAAGTTATATTTTGTGGGCTTCTGGCTGAAAAGTTTAGGTATCCCTGGTTTAAGGTATGACATTTTAAGAACGCAGCCCTGGAACCTCCTAAGTTATATTTTGTGGGCTTCTGGCTGAAAAGTTTAGGTATCCCTGGTTTAAGGTATGACATTTTAAGAACGCAGCCCTGGAACCTCCTAAGTTATATTTTGTGGGCTTCTGGCTGAAAAGTTTAGGTATCCCTGGTTTAAGGTATGACATTTTAAGAACGCAGCCCTGGAACCTCCTAAGTTATATTTTGTGGGCTTCTGGCTGAAAAGTTTAGGTATCCCTGGTTTAAGGTATGACATTTTAAGAACGCAGCCCTGGAACCTCCTAAGTTATATTTTGTGGGCTTCTGGCTGAAAAGTTTAGGTATCCCTGGTTTAAGGTATGACATTTTAAGAACGCAGCCCTGGAACCTCCTAAGTTATATTTTGTGGGCTTCTGGCTGAAAAGTTTAGGTATCCCTGGTTTAAGGTATGACATCTTAAGAACGCAGCCCCGGTACCTCCTAAGTTATATTTTGTGGGCTTATGGCTGAAAAGTTTAGGTATCCCTGGTTTAAGGTATGACATTTTAAGAACGCAGCCCCGGTACCTCCTAAGTTATATTTTGTGGGCTTATGGCTGAAAAGTTTAGGTATCCCTGGTTTAAGGTATGACATTTTAAGAACGCAGCCCTGGAACCTCCTAAGTTATATTTTGTGGGCTTCTGGCTGAAAAGTTTAGGTATCCCTGGTTTAAGGTATGACATTTTAAGAACGCAGCCCTGGAACCTCCTAAGTTATATTTTGTGGGCTTCTGGCTGAAAAGTTTAGGTATCCCTGGTTTAAGGTATGACATTTTAAGAACGCAGCCCCGGAACCTCCTAAGTTATATTTTGTGGGCTTCTGGCTGAAAAGTTTAGGTATCCCTGGTTTAAGGTATGACATTTTAAGAACGCAGCCCTGGAACCTCCTAAGTTATATTTTGTGGGCTTCTGGCTGAAAAGTTTAGGTATCCCTGGTTTAAGGTATGACATTTTAAGAACGCAGCCCTGGAACCTCCTAAGTTATATTTTGTGGGCTTCTGGCTGAAAAGTTTAGGTATCCCTGGTTTAAGGTATGACATTTTAAGAACGCAGCCCTGGAACCTCCTAAGTTATATTTTGTGGGCTTCTGGCTGAAAAGTTTAGGTATCCCTGGTTTAAGGTATGACATTTTAAGAACGCAGCCCTGGAACCTCCTAAGTTATATTTTGTGGGCTTCTGGCTGAAAAGTTTAGGTATCCCTGGTTTAAGGTATGACATTTTAAGAACGCAGCCCCGGAACCTCCTAAGTTATATTTTGTGGGCTTCTGGCTGAAAAGTTTAGGTATCCCTGGTTTAAGGTATGACATTTTAAGAACGCAGCCCTGGAACCTCCTAAGTTATATTTTGTGGGCTTCTGGCTGAAAAGTTTAGGTATCCCTGGTTTAAGGTATGACATTTTAAGAACGCAGCCCTGGAACCTCCTAAGTTATATTTTGTGGACTACCCAGCTTCGGGAATCTAACCAGTCTAGCCACACCGAAGAGTTCTGATAGAACGAGACAGATCTGTCCGAGGATGACTATATACATATGAAATTGTTTTATCACTCTTGTTTAGAAGGTTATTTGAATTCATCAACAAACAACGCTTTACTTTTGTTTTAAAAGACGACGAACACATTTTTTACCGTTTGATTTCATTAAACACAGCATATTTTTGTGCATTTTAAGACGTAGGTGAAAGTATAAAAATGTATGTAAAAACGGCTGTCGCATGTGTATGTGACAAGGAACACTAATGTTTATGTGTCAGGAAGTACATCTTTCAATTTTTTTTAAAAGACCCTTACTCACTACTGGCTCCAACAAGGGAGAAAACTCTTTATTCACTTCTATAAGACCACTTGATATCATGTCTAATATAGCCAGCAGACAAACGTAATAAAGAAAGGAATGAAACGAGTGAAAACAGCAGATCGTGAGAAATCACAGAATATCAGTTCAGTAAAGAATAAAGACTAACCATTTAAACGCTTAACTTTTCGGCTGTTCGTTACTCTCTTTACTCGGACACAAACAATTCGAAAAACAATGGAACACTCAAGCACATTTAGATTTTACTCTTAGCATCATTCCACTATTCCAATGAAAGAAAAGCTGTTAATGGTTGCTATCTAAAGTCTTTTATTATCACTATTTAATATGATCTCATTCAGTTAGGGTTTTTCCAGCTTTTGACTTGGCTCGTATTTTTTGTGATCCCCACCCACTCCATACCGCAAATAGCCTAAAAATCAAAAATCAAAAACGTACCATTTAGATTTGTCAAACTCTGTTACGGTCCAAATTTGGCCTCTTCCGATTTCTTGGTTGGATGGTTGTTTGGGTTTTATGGCATATCAACCTTTGTAGGGTATTTAATGCCAAATCCATTTTTATACAAATAATCAGTTCTATTTCAAACAATTCAGTTTAGCATGAGTAAAAATTTAGTTTTATTGTTAAAAACATTTCTATTTCAAGCTATTCACTTTATTCAATCAGTTCTAATTCAGCTAATTCAGTTTCGTATAAGTATAGTTTTTGTTTACACTGTTAAATGTCAAAACAGTTCTATATTAAACAATTCCGTTTAGTGTATTCACAGTTTCAATGTCAAAAACTGTTCCATTTCAAACAATTCAATTTAGCATAAGTATGCAGTTAAAATGTAAGTACACAGTTCTATTTCAAGCTATTCAGTTTAGTCAAACAGTTCTAATTCAAACGATTCAGTTTAGCATAAGTATGCAGTTTAATTCTATTTAACCGATAGATAGGGCCCTATCAGGTGCTACCACTCCGGACCAGAGTGGACCTGGGAGCAATTGCAATGAAAGTCCCAGCATCTATGGAACCTCGCCATCCGACTATTTAGTGTCATATATTTGGACACTCGTTGGTGGGGGGGTCTTACCACTATGCAGAAAAGCAGTTGGTGTATTCTACTGCCCCAGCTGACTGGGCATTCCAATTTCTTTCTAAAATCGCAATGGAAAGGCCGCAGACAAGACTTAGGAAAATACAGCAAGACAACTATATGGAATCTCAAGAAAGAACTCAGAAGACATTTTTGAAAATCAGGAGGAACGTAAGTACAAATTTATGGGGTTCCAAACAACGCTCAGTTCTAAATATCAGGAGTACCGTGTTGAGTAAAACGCACACACACACACACACACACACACACACACACACACACACACACACACACACAGAGTTTAATAAGGTTAAGTTATGAAAGCTCTTGTCTGCTGGAGTTTTTTCAAGGAACACTGAGTTTTATAAATTTTTAAACGATAATATTTCAACCCAACTATTTCACTATGAAAAAGAGATTCTAGTCATTATTTCCTTCATTATCTTATTTACTTTTCTACTCTGTATATTGAAATTTAAAAATGAATCTATTTTTTCAAATGTAAAAACAGGCAAATTTGAGCATTTTCATTAATATAAGGTCTGTCTCCGACAACTTGTAGATAAAAAATTGCATGTTTTCATTCCAACTTTATATAAAAAATGAAGATAAATATTTAGAAGGGGAGTCGTTTTTCGAGATTTACGAATCGAATATAACAAATCACTTTGACAAATCAGCCTCCAGATATAGTATCCTATAATGTTTTCGTAGCACTCTCCTTAGTATCAGCATTAAAAATTCAATATATCTTGGTGACATCATTCGTTTTTCTCCTTTATATGTTCTCATGTTTTTCTTGAATTTATAAATTTGAACGTGAAGGATTTGGTCTTTTATAGAAACCATGCGGTTCATTTTGGCGTAGTTCATCAGAATCTGAAACTAATTAACCATAATTTCCGACTTTGTTATTGTCCCACTCCCAAAAGCCTTAAAATACAGCAAAAAAGCTATCTTAAACTTCTTTGCTCAACCTTGTGAGTATTTGGAGGCGCTCGTGGCTTAACGGTTATCGCCGAAGTATTTGCACTCGGATAGCCGTGTCCAAATCCCGAACAAAACTGTTTGCATTTCATATTGCGCTAATACACTAAGGATATGTATGAAACTTGAGGGTGTCCTCGTTTTATAATGGTTAGAGCGATGGACTACGGAATCGTAGTAAGCAAGTTCGAACTCCAGCCGCGCTATTACTTTCACTTTCAGACAAATACCCTTGGGAAAGGTATGAACCCCCTTATCCTCCCAGCTATGGGTTAAATAGTACCACTTCTGTTCTTCTAGGAGAATGACTTTGGCATTAAATAACCTACAAATGTTGATATGCCATTAAACAAAGAACCAAAACCCGAAACTAGATATTTTCATCCAGTTATGGGTAAGTAGCAGTGCAGATTGGGCTCTTTTACATTGGTATGCCAAACGGTCATGGAGAAGGAAAACATTGAATTTTAGCCAGACCTGGAGAAGGACAGGCCCCGCCAGACTATTCACCACAGTCAAAACAAATTATGCCATAAATCTTGGAGAATTTTGTCCACATTACTTTCTTTTTAATTTGATACAAACTTTGACGTTTTATCCAATGGGTAAATGTGAAAGTGGTTAACGCGCTGGATTGCAGAATCGTATTAAGCGAGTTCGAATTCCAGTCGCGCTATTGCATTCACATTCGGACGAATACCCTTGGGAAAGGCAGGCGCTTCTTTATCCCCCACAATTATGGATTGAATAATACAACTATTGTCCTTCTATAATGATGGCTTTAGCATGAAATAACCAACGAAGATTGATATGAAATAAACAAAAAGAAAATGTCATTACCCTGTAAATCAAAAACTAAAGAGAAAAATTAGTTATTTCCTTTTACTTTAGGCATAGGCAATTGGGAAATAAAGTTTTTTTTTATCCAGGAATAAGAAACAGTAAAAATTACATTGTTATCTATCAACTAACGAAGTGAAAAATGTATGAATAACAGAAAAGGTGATGACAAGAATGAAAAAAAAAAAAAAAAAAAAAAAATTGGGCCATTTTTGCAAACGAAGGAAAAACAAAGTTGAAGATTGAATAGATTATTTCACGTTGATGGGAACATAACGAGAAAGTTAAGTCGTATTGTTCATATTTAAAGTGTCAACCCTCACCCCACTTCATTCATTTCCAATTCCGTACATTTTCATCAAACGATAAAAAGATAAGGTTTGCATCATGGAGGATCCTTTTTAATTCATCATCATCATCATCATCATCATGTCGTGCCGCTAGTACGGATATCCCTGACCCTCTCTCGTCACTTCTCCCTATCGTTAATCACCTCCGTCAGGTCTTCAGGGCTACATCCCGTATCCTCACATAGCTGCTGTATGTATGTTCGAGCTGGTCGTCCTGCTTTTGCTCGGCCATATGTGGGGGTCCATAGGAGTACATCACTTATGAGCTTGTCCCTGCTTCTCCAGCAGTGTCTTGATTCGTCTAACTTGGATAGTTATCGTGATGGGAGGTAGGTGGCCGTATAGTTGGTGCTTTGTTGGGTGTTGCCTCCAGGGCTTGTTCAATATTGCCCGCAGCATTCTTGTGTAATTGCCGTCTAGCTTTTTATCCAGCCGTTTAGTTAGAGTCCAGGTAGTGCATCCATACAGCAGTATCGACACGACCGCTGCCCGTGGTGTAGTCGTTATCGTCGTAGGAAATGAACACGGCGACACGAGTTCAAATCCTGGACGAGACTGATTGCATTTCACATAGCACTAATACCCTTGGGAAAGGTATGAATCCAATTATTCTCCCTCCAGCTATGGGTAAATAGTAGGACAGACTAGGTTCTTCAGCCTTGGTGAGGCAACTAGTCTAGGAGAAGGAAAACTCTGAATTCAAACCTGTTAAACTCCGCTTAAAAATTGACCTTGTGTCATATACTGCCCGAGCGGAGGGGTTGGGTAAATAGTATCGACACGACCGCTGCTTGGAAGAAACTCCGAAATCAGACCTGGCCGATATAATGAAACGCAGTTCTTTCAGTTCTTTTTTTTTAATTCATAAAACCGCTTTTTTTTAAATTTAAGTAGAACTTAACGTACAAGCAATTTATTAATAAAAATAAATACATAAAAGTATGAGTTAAAGCTTTGTGACTAATTTATTTGCATTTTGTTTCTTGGTATATCCATATTTCCCAACCCCTCCGCTCAGGCAGGATATAAATTCCGTTTAGTATAAGTACAGTTTCAATATCAAAAACTGTTCCATTTCAAACAATTCAGTTTAGCATAAGTACGCAGTTAAAATGTAAGTACACAGTTCTATTTCAAGCTATTCAGTTTAGTCAAACAGTTCTAATTCAAACGATTCAGCGTAGCATAAGTATGCAGTTTAGTTCTATTTAACCCATAGATAGGGCTCTATCAGGTGCTACCACTCCGGACCAGAGTGGACCTGGGAGCAATAGCAATGAAGGGGTGTTCCGCTTTCCCGAAAACCCCAGCATCTATGGAACCACGCCATCAGACTGTTTCGTGTCATATCCAGGACACAAGCGAGTTCAAACTCCAGTCGTGCTATTACGTTCACTTTCAGACAAATACCCTTGGGAAAGGTATGAACCCTCTTATCCTTCCAGCTTTGGGTTAAATAGTACCACTACTGTTCTTCTCGGAGAATGGCTTTGGCATTAAATAACCTACAAAGGTTGATATGCCATTAAACAAAGAACCGGAACCTGAAACTATATTAGGCGGAGTTTAACAGGTTTGAATCCTGAGTTTTCCTTCTCCTAGATTAGTTGCTTCACCAAGGCAGAAGAAACCAGTCTGCCCTACTATTTACCCATTCATACCTTTCCCAAGGGTATTAGTGGGCACGGTGAGGCGAGTTCAAATCCTGGATAAGACTTTTTAAATTTCACATGGAGCTAATATCCTTAGGAAAAGTATGAATCTAACTATTGTCTCTCCAGCTATGGTTAAATAGTCTGTGGTAACGTGATATGGTAGGTCCAAAGTATAAAGAGAACAAGAGGGGAGAGAGAGAAGAAAAGAATAAGAAGACGAAAAAGCATATACAGAGTCTAAGGAGTGGCCAGCTGACTTCTAAGTGACTCAGGCCAAAGCACTCGTTGTAGGTCAGCCAGTCACGAGTGAATGACTATGATAATTAAAAACGACTAGAAAAAAACCCGGAGGTCCCAAATCTTTTGCACATGTGTGGAACTACCTGAAACGGATATGTCTCCCTTCCGACACCAAGCAGAAGTAAAGGGATCACTCGGGTTTGAAAGTTAGATGGCTGGAAGACGTGACGAGGTAAAGACAACAGTTAAACACCAGCTAAGAAGATGTAAAGAGAGACGAAAATTACGGGCCCCATTTTGGAGTGAGTTCCGAAAAATGGTCTCACACCAGACACGCAGCCGTGGAAACGAAACCAGCGAACATGTACGTTAGAACAACACCAGAAAACCAGAAAGGAAGTTCAAGGTCTGTCTCAGTTCTCTTTCTCCTCATGACATGTTGTTTCTTTTTGTCTAGCAAACGCTGGAGACTCAATTTTCTTACTCCATTTCTTTCTCCTAGCGACTATTTTAAAAGTATAGTAGCGAAGAAACTTTTGTGTAAGTGAACCAAAACGGGGTTTTGTGTGTTTTGTGGAGCTCTGGGAAAGGTTGAGTTATGCCAGAGACTCAAAGAATGGTACTTGATGCCGTCTTACTTAACACTCAGCATTACTTCTTAGCTTTTCTGTTATTTATTTAAAATAAGTGCCCTTCTATCTATATTAGGTTATATAGCAGAAAATAAGATCTAGTTAGATTCTCTTGAGATGCAACCATTTTGATTCCACCACGTTTTCCGTTTGCAAGCTAAATTATTTCGAAATACAATAACTTTATAATGAAGCATTAGGAAATTTGTTTGGCTTTGTTTTTCTAATAAATTCTTAAATGATACCAATATTAATGGATGGTTTAAAACAAGATAATTTTGGATTGGACAGCCTACAATTCAAACTGAACACTGATCGAGTAGAGGCAATAAATAATTGTCTCCCTTGGATTTGGAGGACATCTTGACTGGACATCTGACAATCCCATCTATCTCTTTTCGTTACATCGATTTCTTTTCGTCACCATTTTTCGAACAAAGTAGACATGCTTTTTTTTTTTTTTTTTTTTTTTTTTTTTTTTAGAATTCTGCTTGTTAGTTGAACAGAAGTGAGACTTTGGCTTCTTTTGGTATTGAAAAGTAAAGCCAAATGACTAAACCACCGAAAACAAGGAAGACTTTTTACCGTTTTTGAACACTTTTTCATATACTGTTTCTTCATGGACCAATACGTGTACATTTTGTCTTTTGTGACAAGCATTCTTGTCAATACTTCTTGTATGTCTATTCTGTATTGAATATTACTTTATTTGTAAATGAGATTATCTTGTCTTTCCTTCTGCTTATTCAGTGCTAGTGCATCAATGTATAATCTAATGCTAATAATAGACCTTGGTGGGTGGGGATGCGACTAAATAGCCTCCTTAGCACCCACCATCTCAATAATTGCCAGTTGGTACACACATATGTTTATATATATACATATATATACATATATATATAATATTAGATTTTATATATTTAATGCCATGGAAGTTTGTCTGCGGTCTTAGGTTGCATGAAGTTTTACAAACAAGTTTTACAAACAACAATCATCAGGCTGATAACGAAAGAAAAATCTTTCGTTATCTGCCTGATTGTTGTTTGTAAAACTTCATGAAACCTAAGGTCGCAGACAAACTTTCATGGCATAGAATATATAAAATCTAATATATATATATATATATATATATATAGCTCTATCACAGATATTGAGCATTCTCAAAATTATATCGCACTTGGTTCGCCACAAACCCACAAAGTGAATGAGTGACAACCAACACTTACAATATGTATATATATATATATATATATATGTATTACATTAATTTCTAGTAAATAAATCTATTCGATTAAGCGGTTTATCTACCCGCTTTCTAAAATCTTTCTTTTCTTTTAACCATATTTTAAGAGACTCTTATCGCATCCGTCTTTTTAGGTCAGCCTGTTTTGCTCTTTAGAATTACCTTGTTCTCAATAACCCGCCATAGTATAAATAAATTTTGTTGATAGAAAATTTGTACAGTTTCCTTTTTTTTTAATATAAATTTTGGATTAACCTCAAAGATTAGTATATTTATTTTGCTGGGTTTTTTTTAATAGAAAAATGTAAATTCTTATGTGTTTGTTGAAAAATTGATTCTGGCAGATTAGTAGACCTCATAAAGATTCTGCTAACAATTACAATAGAAATACATTGGAAATGATTTTTGTTATTGGAAAGTATAGTAAATGATTTTAATATAAGAATTCATTGTAAATGAATATAACATAGGAATTCATTGTAAATTATTTTATTTTAGAAATTCATTATAATTGATTTTACTATGGATATGTATTGGAAATGGTCTAATAAGAAGGATACATTGGAAATTGATTTATCATAGCTATTCATTGTAAACTATTTTATGATAGAAATGCATTGGAAATTATCACAGAATAGAAATGTGTAGAAAGTGATTTTATGGTAAGAATTCATTGTAAATTATTTTATTAGAGAAATACATTGCACATTATTTCATTATAGAAATGTGTAGTAAATGATTTATGGTAAGAATTCATTGTGAATTATTTTATTAGAGAAATACATTGCACATTATTTCATTATAGAAATGTGTAGTAAATGATTTATGGTAAGAATTCATTGTGAATTATTTTATTAGAGAAATACATTGCACATTATTTCATTATAGAAATGTGTAGTAAATGATTTATGGTAAGAATTCATTGTGAATTATTTTATTAGAGAAATACATTGCACATTATTTCATTATAGAAATGTGTGGTAATGATTTTATCATAAGAATTCATTGTAAATTATTTTAATCGAGATATATCCTGCAAATGATATTATTATAGAAATGTATTGGAAGTGAATTTATTAGAATTCATCGTAAATGATTTCATAACAAAATTGCATTGTAAACGGATTCATGTTAGGAATTCATCTTATTATAGAAATACACTGGAAATGGTTTTATAATAGGAATTCATTCTAAATTATTTCATTATAGAAATTCATTCTAAATCATCTATTATAGAAATGGATTGGAAATGATTTTTTAAAAGGAATTTCTTTGTAAATTATCTTACAATAGAAATGTGTAAGAAATGATTTTCTTATAGGAATTCATTGTAAATGATTTTAATTTGCGAATGCATTTCTAATAATTTCCCGGTTGGAGTATCGGTTACAGTGGACATCGATCGAAAGATAAAGTTTTTCCAGACCTTGTCAGACGGGAAATGTCTTCTCTTTGTCCCTTACGGTGTATATCTGATGTCTTGATGCAAGTTCCTGGACTCTGTCACCCTTTAATGGTGACCCTCATTTACTTGCTGGGATTATGGCTGATATTGCCCTTGAACTGCGGAACAAACTCATCCATCCTTACAATATCTTGGTTTCGTCATTTAATCCTAAATATATTCTTATAGAACAACAGCAGTGATACTATTTAACTTATTGCTGAATAGATAAGAGGGTCATCCTTTTCCCAAGGGTATTAATACGAAACTGTGTGTAATTGTTTACTAAGGATTATTATTAGTTACTTGAAATTACAAAACAACATATAACTGTGTGCAAACAAATGACTATTATTAAATTGTAATAATCACAAATGGCATATCAACTTTTGTAGGTGATTTAATGCCAAAACAATCCTTCCAGAAGAACAGTAAGTAAAGTTGGCGACCTTAGTCAAGGGTAACCCGAAGGCTCCCTTTTTAATAGCTACTACACCGAGGTGTAGGGGAGGGCGCTACTCCATTCCTTGGATTGGTCCACTTTACCCTATAATGCTGAGTGTTAAGCAAAGCGGCATCAAGTACGATTTTTTGAGTCTTTGGTATGACTCAACCTGGGATTGAACCCTGGTCTCTCTGACCATTGGTGAACACTATACTCATTAGGCCAATGGCAACCCATAGCTGGGAGGATAAGAGAGTTCATACCTTTCCTAACGGTATTTGTCCGAAAGTGAACGTAATAGAGCGACTGGAGTTCGAACTCGCTTACTACGATTCCGTAGTCCTGTGCTTTAACCCTTACACCCCGAGGACAACCCCCAAGACACTATATAATTGTGTGCGAACAAATATCTATTATCAAATAGCAGTAATTTCTTGAAACCATGTTATTAGATAGGAAACTAGTAACTTGAAACCAGACATCTGTCTTGACAGTATACGTATTTGATAGGGATACTTCATATATTTCTGTGCAAAAATTTCTTAAGAAACAAATACTAGAAAATATTCATATAAGTGAACATTAAACGCAATTCCTGAACTTCTAGGAATAAAATAGTCCAATAGTTAACACACTGTTAAAATTAATCACTCAATTAGTCATTAATTGTCTAAATTTCTGAGACGATACTTGATGATTTTTATCAGTAAGAGTAGACCAAATATAGAGATGAATACAATATGGGAACCGATGATTAAAATGGTTAGATAAAAAAAAAAAATAACAATAAAGATGAAGAAAATAGTTCAAAAACTCTTACTGATAAAAATCGTCTCATGAAACTTCTTGTAATGCTTCGCGGATAAATGTGAAAAACATTGACGTCATTATTTGCGAAAGATCTTCTTTTAAAAAATATACCTCTCACATTTTATTCTCGAAAGGATTGATGTTCGTTGTGTGTGAGAGGTGAGTTGGAGACGGGGACAGACTGCTACATATTGACCCAAAGTTCTTTTGACCATAGCAGCACTTCTTCTGCATTCTGGCTGGGCTGCTCAACCGTGGGTCACTGAGGGCCCAAGCCCTCTGTCTGAAGATGGTTCTAACTCTGCTGGCATCCTATCTCCAACGAGAACTGCAACTGCCCCAAGCCGTCTGTGGCACCTGGTTATATAATTGTCTTACATCTACCTGCTTCCTATCGGCGTACACATCTGCCACCATCACCTAATTCAACCACGTCCAAAGATCAAAGTGATATTCCGATATCTTCGACAGAATGCACGTGTTCCGCTGTTCAAACAGGTGCATCTCTTGATTGACGGCTCGGTCGAGAGTCAATATGATACAGCTGGAGGATACGGCGGCAGAAGCGTTATGAAAAAACAAACAATAAATGCAAAGACAAAAAATATTTCTCAAAATTTTTTGAAAGCTTTTTGAAAAAAATCTAAAAAGTTTTTGAAAATTTTATTGAAAAATTCCTCAAAATCTAAAAGAAAATTTTCAAAACATTTGGAAAATATTTTGAAAAAATCTCAAAAATGTTTTGATAAATATCTCAAAACTTTTGAAAATTTTTGGAGAAAATCACAAGTTTTTGAAAAATTTTTTTCAAAGATTTTCTGAAAAATTTTTTGGAAAAAATCTCAAAATTTTTTGAAAAAAATCTCAAAAGTATTGGAAAATTTTTCTGAAAAATTTAAAAAGAAATTTTTCAAAGTTTTTGTGAAAAAAATCTCAAAATTTTTTTGAAAAGTATCTCAAAATATTTTAATAAAACCTCAAATTTTTTTGAAAAATTTCTCAAACTTTTTTGGAAAAAATCTCAATATTTTTTGAGAAAAATCACAAAAGGTTATAAAAAATTTTCTGAAAAAAATTTTTTGAAATAGATCTCAAAATTTTTTGAAAAAATATAAAAAAAACAAAAAAACTTTTAAACGTTCTCAAAATTCTCAAAATTTTTGCCTTATACACAATAAGTTTCCAGACACAAAATCTTGCCTTACATTCAATGTTTACAGACTCAAAATTTGCGCCATGGATTCAATAAGTTTACAGACTCAAAATTTTTCCCAAATATTCAATGTTTCCAAACTCAAAATTTTCGGCATGGATTCAATAAGTTTCTAGACTCAAAATTTTAGCAAGGTATTCAATAAGATTCCAGACTCAATATTTTCAGCGTGGATTCAATGTTTCCAGACTCAAAATTTTAGCTATGTATTCTAAAAGTTTTCAGACTCAAAATTTTTGGCATATATTCAATGTTTCCAGACTCAAAGTTTTCGGCATGGATTCAATGCTTCCAGAATCAAAATTTTCGGTATGGATTCAATAAGTTTCCAGACTCAAAATTTTCGGCATGGATTCAATGTTTCCAGTCTAAAAATTCAATATTTCCAGACTCAAAATTTTCGCCATGGATAAAATTTTGAGTCTGGAAACTTATTGAATCCATGCCAAAAGTTTCCAGACTCAAACTTTTCGGCATGGATTCAATGTTTCCAGACTCCAAATTTTCGCCATGGATAAAATTTTGAGTCTGGAAATTTATTGAATCCATGCCGAAAGTTTCCAGACTCAAACTTTTCGGCTTACATTCAATGTTTCAAGACTCAAAATTTATTGAATCCAAATTTCGGAATACATTCAATAACTCAGAAATTTTTGGCATACATTCAATAAGATTCCAGACTCAAAATTTTCGGCATGTTTCCACTCAAATGTTTTCACTCAAACTTTTAGCCATGTATTCAATAAGTTTCCAGACTCAAAATTTTAGCCATGTATTCAATAAGTTTCCAGACTCAAAATTTTCCGCATGGATTAAATGTTTCCAGACTCAAAATTTTAGCAATGATTTTTATCAGTAAGAGTAGACCAAATATAGAGATGCCGAAAATTTTGAGTCTGGAAACTGATTGAATGTATTCAATCAGTTTCCAGTGTTTCCACTCAAAAATATCGGCATACATTCAAAAAGTTTCCAGACTCAAAATTTATTGAATGGCTAAAATTTTGGAAACTTATTGAATCCAAGCCGAAAGGTAGTTTCCAGACTGAAAATTGTATACGTATTCAATGTTTCCACTGAAAATTTAAGCCATGTATTCAATAAGTTTCCAGACTAAATATTTTCGGTATACATTCAATGTTTCCAGACACAAAATTTTTAGCATCGATTCAATAAGTTTCCAGTCTCAAAATTTTAGCCATGTATTCAATGTTTTCAGACTCAAAATATTTGCTATCTATTCAATGTTTGCAATCAAAATTTTTGGCATATATTCAATAAGTTTCGAGCATACATTCAATGTTTCCAGACTCAAGATTCTCGGCATAAATTCAAAAAGTTTCAAGACTCAAAATTTTTGCTATGTATTAGCAAGAATCTATTCAATGTTTCCACTCAAAATTTTTGGCATATATTCAATAAGTTTCCAGACTCAATATTTTAACCATGTATTGGTTAAAATACGGAGCTAAAATTTTGAGTCTGGAAACTAATTGAACATATGCCAAAACTATTGAGTATTCAATGTTTCCAGACAAAATTTTAGGTCAGGAAACTTATTGAATCCATGCCAAAAGTTTCCAGACTCAAAATTTTTTAGTCTGGAAACTTGTTGAATCCATGCCGAAAGTTTCCAGGCTCAAAATTTTCGGTATTGATTCAATGTTTCCAGACTCAAAATTTTCGGCATGTATTCAATGTTTCCAGAATGAAAATTTTAGCAATGTGCTCAATGTTTCCACTGAAAGTTTTTGCCAATTCAATAAGTCTCCACTCAAAATTTTCGGCATGGATTCAATGTTTCCAGACTCAAAATTTTAGCCATGTATTTAATAAGTTTCTAGACTAAAAATTTTCAGAATTAATTCAACAAGTTTCCAGACTCAAAATTTTAACCATGTATTCAATAAGTTTCCAGACTCAAAATTTTCGCCATGGATTCAATGTTCGGTACACATTCAATAAGTTTCCAGACTCAAAATTTTTTGCATGCATTCAATAAGATTCCAGACTCAAAATTTTAGCCATGTAATGTTTCCAGACTCAAAATTTTCGGCATGTATTCAATGTTTCCAGACTCAAAATTTTAGTCATGTATTCAAAAACTTTCAGTGGAAACATTGAACAAATGACTCAAAATTTTAGTCATGTGTTCAATGTTTCCACTGAAAGTTTTTGCCATATATTCAATAAGTTTCCAGACTCAAAATTTAAGCCATGTATTCAATAAGTTTCCAGACTCAAAATTTTCGGCATGGATTCAATAAGTTTCCAGACTCAAAATAGTTTCCTCAAAATTTTTGGCATACATTCAATGTTTCCAGAATAAAAATGTATTCAATTTTGAGTCTGGAAACTTATTTCCAGACTCAAAATTTTCGGCATGGAAACATTTAAATGATTCCATTGAAAATTTTTGCCATATATTCAACGTTTTCGGGATGGATTTAATAAGTTTCCAGACTAAAAATTTTCGGCATACATTCAACGTTTCCAGACTCAAAATTTTAGCCATGTATCCAATATGTTTCCAGACTCAAAATTTTCGGTATGGATTCAATTTTTCCAGACTCAAAATTTCTGCTATGTATTCAATGTTTTTACTGAAAATTCATTCATTAAGTTTCCAATAAAAATTTTTCAGCATGGATTCAATAAGTTTCCCGACTCAAAATTTTCGGCATGTATTCAATGTTTCCAGAATGAAAATTTTAGCAATGTGTTCAATGTTTCCACTGAAAGGTTTTGCCATATATTCAATAAGTCTCCACTCAAACTTTTCGGCATGTTTCCAGACACAAAATTTTAGCCATGTATTTAATAAGTTTCCAGACTCAAAATTTTCGGAATTAATTCAATAAGTTTCCAGACCCAAAATTTTTGCTATGTATTCAATGTTTCCACTGAAAATTTTTACCATATATTCAATGTTACCTCTCAAAATTTTAACCAAGTATTCAATAAGTTTCCAGACTCAAAATTTTTTCCACGAAAATTTTGAGTCTGGAAACTTATTGAAACCATGCCGAAAGTTTCCAGACTCAAAATTTTGACCATGTATTCAATATGTTTCCAGACTCAAAATTTTCGCCATGGATTCAATGTTTCCACTCAAAATTTTGGCCATGTATTCAATAAGTTTCCAGACTCAAAATTTTTGGCATGTATTCAATTCGTTTCCAGACTCAAACTTTTCGGTATGGATTCAATAAGTTTCCAGACTAAAAATTTTCATGGATTCAATGTTTCCACTCAAAATTTTGCATGTATTAAATGTTTCCAGACTCACAATTTTTGCCGTGGATAATATTTTCAGTTTGGAAACTTATTGAATCCATGCCAAAAGTTTCCAGACTCAAAATTTTCGGCGTGGATTCAATGTTTAGTCTCAAAATTTTAATAAGTTTCCAAACTCAATATTTTCGCCATGGCTTCAATGTTTCCACTCAAAATTTTCGGTATGGATTCAATGTTTCGTCTCAAAATTTTAACCATGTATTCAATAAGTTTCCAGACTCAAAATTTTAGCCATGTATTCAATAGGTTTCCTGACTCAAAATTTTTAAATGTATTCAATGTTTCCAGACTCAAAATTTTCATGGATTCAATATTTCCACTCAAAATTTTGCCCATGTATTCAATAAGTTTCCAGATTCAAAATTTTTGGCAAGTATTCAATGTTTCTCACGCCGAAAATTTTTGCATTTATTCAATGTTTCCAGACTCACAATTTTTGCCTTGGATAACATTTTCAGTCTGGAAACTTATTGAATCCATGCTGAAAGTTTCCAGACTCAAAATTTTGACCATGTATTCAATATGTTTCCAAACTCAAAATTTTAGCCATGTATTCAATAAGTTTCCAGATAAAAAATTTTCGGCATGGATTATATGATACTTGACAAAATTTTGGCCATATATTCAATAAGTTTCCAGACTCAACATTTTTTGCATGTAGTCAATAAGTTTCCAGACTCAAAATTTTTTTAATTTGGAAACATTGAATACATGCAAAAATTTTGAGTCGTGGATAAAATTTTCGCCGTGGATAAAATTTTCTGTCTGAAACTTATTGAATCCAAGCAGAATGTTTCCAGATTCAAAATTTTCGTCATGGATTCAATGTTTCGTCTAAAAATTTTAACCATGTATTCAATAAGTTTCCAGACTCAAACTTTTCGGCATGGATTCAATAAGTTTCCAGACTCAAAATTTTTGCATGTAGTCAATGTTTCCAGACTCACAATTTTTGCCGTGGATAACATTTTTAGTCTGGAAACTTATTGAATTCATGCCGAAAGTTTCCAGACTCAAAATTTTGACCATGTATTCAATGTTTCCAGACTCAAGATTTTCGGCATGGATTCAATAAGTTTCCAGACTCAAAATTTTTTTAATTTGGAAACATTGAATACATGCAAAAATTTTGAGTCGTGGATAAAATTTTCTGTCTGAAACTTATTGAATCCATGCAGAATGTTTCCAGACTGAAAATTTTCGTCATGGATTCAATGTTTCGTCTAAAAATTTTAACCATGTATTCAATAAGTTTCCAGACTTAAAAATTTTAGCCATTTATTCAATAAGTTTCCAGACAAAATATTTTCGGCATGGATTATATGATACTTCTCAAAATTTTGGCCATATATTCAACGTTTCCTGACTCAAAATTTTGGCCATATATTAAATAAGTTTCCAGACTCAAAATTTTCGGCGTGGATTCAATGTTTCCACTCAAAATTTTTGGCATGTATTCAATGTTTCCAGACTCAAACTTTTCGGCATGGATCCAATAAGTACCCAGACTAAAAATTTTTGCATTATCAACAGTTTCCAGACTCACAATTTTTGCCGTGGATAACATTTTAAGTCTGGAAACTTATTGAATTCATACCGAAAGTTTCCATGGATTCAATGTTTAGTCTCAAAATTTTAATAAGTTTCCAAACTCAATATTTTTGCCATGGATTCAATGTTTCCACTCAAAATTTTCGGTATGGATTCAATGTTTCGTCTAAAAATTTTACCCATGTATTCAATAAGTTTCCAGACTCAAAATTTTAGCCATGTATTCAATGTTTCCAGATTCAAACTTTTCGGCATGGATTTAATAAGTTTCCAGACTCAAAATTTTTGCATGTATTCAATGTTTCCAGACTCAAAATTTTCATGGATTCAATGTTTCCACTCAAAATATTGCCCATGTATTCCAGACTCAAAATAAGTTTCCAGACTCAAAATTTTTAGCAGTTATTCAATGTTTCCAGTCTCAAACTTTTCGGCATGGATTCAATAAGTTTCCAGACTCAAAATTTTTGCATGTATTCAATCTTTCCAGACTCAAAATTTTCATGGATTCAATGTTTCCACTCAAAATTTTGCCATGTATTCAATGTTTCCAGACTCAAACTTTTCGGCATGGATTCAATAAGTTTCCAGACTAAAAATTTTCATGGATTCAATGTTTCCACTCAAAATTTTGCATGTATTAAATGTTTCCAGACTCACAATTTTTGCCGTGGATAATATTTTCAGTTTGGAAACTTATTAAATCCATGCCAAAAGTTTCCACACTCAAAATTTTCGGCGTGGATTCAATGTTTAGTCTCAAAATTTTAATAAGTTTCCAAACTCAATATTTTCGCCATGGCTTCAATGTTTCCACTCAAAATTTTCGGTATGGATTCAATGTTTCGTCTCAAAATTTTAACCATGTATTCAATAAGTTTCCAGACTCAAAATTTTAGCCATGTATTCAATAGGTTTCCTGACTCAAAATTTTTAAATGTATTCAATGTTTCCAGACTCAAAATTTTCATGGATTCAATATTTCCACTCAAAATTTTGCCCATGTATTCAATAAGTTTCCAGATTCAAAATTTTTGGCAAGTATTCAATGTTTCTCACGCCGAAAATTTTTGCATTTATTCAATGTTTCCAGACTCACAATTTTTGCCTTGGATAACATTTTCAGTCTGGAAACTTATTGAATCCATGCTGAAAGTTTCCAGACTCAAAATTTTGACCATGTATTCAATATGTTTCCAAACTCAAAATTTTAGCCATGTATTCAATAAGTTTCCAGATAAAAAATTTTCGGCATGGATTATATGATACTTGACAAAATTTTGGCCATATATTCAATAAGTTTCCAGACTCAACATTTTTTGCATGTAGTCAATAAGTTTCCAGACTCAAAATTTTTTTAATTTGGAAACATTGAATACATGCAAAAATTTTGAGTCGTGGATAAAATTTTCGCCGTGGATAAAATTTTCTGTCTGAAACTTATTGAATCCAAGCAGAATGTTTCCAGATTCAAAATTTTCGTCATGGATTCAATGTTTCGTCTAAAAATTTTAACCATGTATTCAATAAGTTTCCAGACTCAAAATTTTCGGGATGTATTCAATGTTTCCACTCAAACTTTTCGGCATGGATCCAATAAGTTTCCAGACTCAAAATTTTTGCATGTAGTCAATGTTTCCAGACTCACAATTTTTGCCGTGGATAACATTTTTAGTCTGGAAACTTATTGAATTCATGCCGAAAGTTTCCAGACTCAAAATTTTGACCATGTATTCAATGTTTCCAGACTCAAGATTTTCGGCATGGATTCAATAAGTTTCCAGACTCAAAATTTTTTTAATTTGGAAACATTGAATACATGCAAAAATTTTGAGTCGTGGATAAAATTTTCTGTCTGAAACTTATTGAATCCATGCAGAATGTTTCCAGACTGAAAATTTTCGTCATGGATTCAATGTTTCGTCTAAAAATTTTAACCATGTATTCAATAAGTTTCCAGACTTAAAAATTTTAGCCCTTTATTCAATAAGTTTCCAGACAAAATATTTTCGGCATGGATTATATGATACTTCTCAAAATTTTGGCCATATATTCAACGTTTCCTGACTCAAAATTTTGGCCATATATTAAATAAGTTTCCAGACTCAAAATTTTCGGCGTGGATTCAATGTTTCCACTCAAAATTTTTGGCATGTATTCAATGTTTCCAGACTCAAACTTTTCGGCATGGATCCAATAAGTTTCCAGACTAAAAATTTTTGCATTATCAACAGTTTCCAGACTCACAATTTTTGCCGTGGATAACATTTTAAGTCTGGAAACTTATTGAATTCATACCGAAAGTTTCCATGGATTCAATGTTTAGTCTCAAAATTTTAATAAGTTTCCAAACTCAATATTTTTGCCATGGATTCAATGTTTCCACTCAAAATTTTCGGTATGGATTCAATGTTTCGTCTAAAAATTTTACCCATGTATTCAATAAGTTTCCAGACTCAAAATTTTAGCCATGTATTCAATGTTTCCAGATTCAAACTTTTCGGCATGGATTTAATAAGTTTCCAGACTCAAAATTTTTGCATGTATTCAATGTGTCCAGACTCAAAATTTTCATGGATTCAATGTTTCCACTCAAAATATTGCCCATGTATTCCAGACTCAAAATAAGTTTCCAGACTCAAAATTTTTAGCAGTTATTCAATGTTTCCAGTCTCAAACTTTTCGGCATGGATTCAATAAGTTTCCAGACTCAAAATTTTTGCATGTATTCAATCTTTCCAGACTCAAAATTTTCATGGATTCAATGTTTCCACTCAAAATTTTGCCATGTATTCAATGTTTCCAGACTCAAACTTTTCGGCATGGATTCAATAAGTTTCCAAACTCAAAATTTTTGCATGTATTCAATTTTTCCAGACTCAAAATTTTCATGGATTCCATGTTTCCACAGAAAATTTTGCCCATGTATGATACTTGACTCAAAATGTTGGCCATATATTCAACGTTTCCTGACTCAAAATTTTGGCCATATATTCAATAAGTTTCCAGACTCAAAATTTTTGGCATGGATTCAAAGTTTCCAGACTCAAAATTTTCGGTATGGATCCAGTAAGTTTCCAGATTCAAAATTTTCACCATATATTAAATAAGTTTCCAGACTCAAAATTTTCATGGATTCGTTTCCACTCAAAATTTTGCCCATGTATTAGATAATTTTCCAGACGCAAAATTTTTGGCATGTATTCAATGAGTTTCCAGACTCAAAATTTTCGCCATGGATTCAATGTTTCCACTCAAAATTTTGGCCATGTATTCAATAAGTTTCCAGACTCAAAATTTTTGGCATGTATTCAATGTTTCCAGACTCAAACTTTTCGGTATGGATTCAATGTTTCCAGACTAAAAATTTTCATGGATTCAATGTTTCCACTCAAAATTTTGCATGTTTCCAGACTCACAATTTTTGCCGTGGATAATATTTTCAGTCTGGAAACTTATTGAATCCATGCAAAAAGTTTCCAGACTCAAAATTTTGACCATGTATTCAATATGTTTCAAGACTCAAAATTTTCGCCATATATTAAATATGTTTCCAGACTCAAAATTTTCGGCGTGGATTCAATGTTTAGTCTCCAAATTTTAATAAGTTTCCAAACTCAATATTCAATGTTTCCACTCAAAATCTTTGGCATGTTTCCAGACTCAAACTTTTCGGCATGGATCCAATAAGTTTCCAGACTCAAAATTTTTGCATGTAGTCAATGTTTCCAGACTCACAATTTTTGCCGTGGATAACATTTTAAGTCTGGAAACTTATTGAATTCATGCCGAAAGTTTCCAGACTCAAAATTTTCGTCATGGATTCAATGTTTTGTCTAAAAATTTTAACCATGTATTCAATAAGTTTCCAGACTCAAAATTTTCGGGATATATTCAATGTTTCCAGACTCAAACTTACCGGCATTGATTCAATAAGTTTCCAGACTCAAAATTTTCATGGATTCAATGTTTCCACACAAAATTTTGCCCATGTATTCAATAAGTTTCCAGACTCAAAATTTTTGCATGTAGTCAACAGTTTCCAGACTCACAATTTTTGCCGTGGATAACATTTTAAGTCTGGAAACTTATTGAATTCATACCGAAAATTTCCAGACTCAAATTTTTGACTGTGTATTCAATATGTTTCCAGACTCAAAATTTTTTTAATTTGGAAACATTGAATACATGCAAAAATTTTGAGTCGTGGATAAAATTTTCGCCTTGGATAAAATTTTCTGTCTGAAACTTATTGAATCCATGCAGAATGTTTCCAGACTCAAAATTTTCGGCGTGGATTCAATGTTTAGTCTCAAAATTTTAATAAGTTTCCAAACTCAATGTTTTTGCCATGGATTCAATGTTTCCACTCAAAATTTTCGGTATGGATTCAATGTTTCGTCTAAAAATTTTGCCCATGTATTCAATAAGTTTCCAGACTCAAAATTTTTGCATGTATTCAATGTTTCCAGACCCAAACTTTTCGGCATGGATTCAATAAGTTTCCAGACTCAAAATTTTCACGGATTCAATGTTTCCACTCAAAATTTTGCCCATGTATTCAATAAGTTTCCAGACTCAAAATTTTTGGCATGTATTCTCAAACATTTCGGTATGGATTCAATACGTTTCCAGACTCAAAATATTTGCATGTATTTAATGTTTCCAGACTCACAATTTTTGCCGTCAAGTATCATGACGGCAAAAATTGTGAGTCTGGAAACATTAAATACATGCAAATATTAGTATCATATAATCCATGCCAAAAATTTCTAGTCTGGAAACTTATTGAATCCATGCCGAAAGTTTCCAGACTCAAAATTTTGACGATGTATTCAATAAGTTTCCAGACTCAAAATTTTAGCCATGTATTCAATAGGTTTCCTGACTCAAAATTTTTGCATGGATTCTATGTTTCCAGACTCAAAATTTTCATGGATTCAATGTTTCCACTCAAAATTTTGCCCATGTATTCAATAAGTTTCCAGATTCAAAATTTTTGGCAAGTATTCAATGTTTCCAGATTCAATCTTTTCGGCATGGATTCAATAAGTTTCCAGACTCAAAATTGTTGGCATGTATTCAATGTTTCCAGACTCAAACTTTTCGGCATGGATTCAATAAGTTTCCAGACTCAAAATTTTCATGGATTCAATGTTTCCACTCAAAATTTTGCCCATGTATTCAATGTTTCCAGACTCACAATTTTTGCCGTGGATAACATTTTCTATCTGAAACTTATTGAATCCATGCAGAATGTTTCCAGACTCAAAATTTTGACGATGTATTCAATATGTTTCCAGATTCAAAATTTTCGGCATGGATTATATGATACTTGACTCAAAATTTTGGCCATATATTCAACGTTTCCTGACTCAAAATAAGTTTCCATACTCAAAATTTTTTGCATGGATTCCAAGTTTCCAGACTCAAAATTTTCGGCGTGGATTCAATGTTTAGTCTCAAAATTTTAATAAGTTTCCTAACTCAATATTTTCGCCATGGATTCCAAGTTTCCAGACTCAAAATTTTCGGCGTGGATTCAATGTTTCGTCTCAAAATTTTAACCATGTATTCAATAAGTTTCCAGACTCAAAATTTTTGCATGTATTCAATGTTTCCAGACTCAAACTTTTCGACATGGATTTAATAATTTTCCAGACTCAAAATTTTTACATGTATTCGATGTTTCCAGACTCAAAATTTTCATGGATTCAATGTTTCCACTCAAAATTTTGCCCATGTATTCAATAAGTTTCCAGACTGAAAATTTTTGGCATGTATTCACTCAAACTTTTCGGCATGGATTCAATAAGTTTCCAGACTCAAAATTTTAGCCATGTATTCGATAGGTTTCCAGACTCAAAATTTTTGCATGTATTCAATGTTTCCAGACTCAAAATTTTCATGTATTCCATGTTTCCACTAAAAATTTTGCCCATGTATTCAATAAGTTTCCAGACTCAAAATTTTTGGCATGTATTCAATGTTTCCAGACTCAAAATTTTGCCCATGTATTCAATAAGTTTCCAGACTCAAAATTTTCATGGATTCCATGTTTCCACTAAAAATTTTGGCCATGTATTCAATAAGTTTCCAGACTCAAAATTTTTGGCATGTATTCAATGTTTCCAGACTCAAAATTTTGCCCATGTATTCAATAAGTTTCCAGACTCAAAATTTTTGGCATGTATTCAATGTTTCCAGACAAAAAATTTTTGGCATGGATTATATGATACTTGACTCAAAATTTTCGCCATATATTCAACGTTTCCTGACTCAAAATTTTGGCCATATATTCAATAAGTTTCCGGACTCAAAATTTTCGGTATGGATCCAGTAAGTTTCCAGACTCAAAATTTTTGCCATGCATTCAATGTTTCCACTCAAACTTTTCGGTATGGATTCAATGTTTCGTTTCAAAATTTTAACCATGTATTCAATAAGTTTCCAGACTCAAAATTTTAGCCATATATTCAATAAGTTTCCAGACTCAAAATTTTCATAGATTCAATGTTTCCACTCAAAATTTTGCCCATGTATTCAATGTTTTCAGACTCAAACTTTTACGCATGGATTTAATAAGTTTCCAGACTCAAAATTTATCGAATTTATTTATTGAATCTGAGGCTAGAAATTTTAGAAATAAGTTTCAAAATGTTAGCCATGGAAACATTGGCAAAAATTTTGTCTGGAATCTTTTTGAATCGGTATGTATTCAATGTTTCGTCTCAAAATTTAAACCATGTATTCCCTAAGTTTCCAGACTCAAAATGTTAGCCATATATTCAATAAGTTTCAAAACTCAAAATTTTTGGCAAGTTTCCAGACCCGAAATGTTTTGGCAATGTTTCCAAAAATTCTTCGGTATGGATTCAGTATTACTTCTCAAAATTTTAACCACGTATTCAATAAGTTTCCAAACTCAAAATTTTAACCATGGATTCAATATGTTTCCAGACTCAAAATTTTCGGTATGGATTCAATGTTTCGTGTCAAAATTTTAACCATGTATTCAATAAGTTTCCAGACTCGAAATTTTCAGTCTGGAAACCTATTGAATGCATGCCGAAAGTTTCCAGACTCAAAATTTTAGCCATGTATTCAATAAGTTTCCAGACTCGAAATTTTCAGTCTGGAAACCTATTGAATGCATGCCGAAAGTTTCCAGACTCAAAATTTTAGCCATGTATTCAATAAGTTTCCAGACTCAAAATTTTCGGCATTGATTCAATGTTTCCAGACTCAAAATTTTCGGCAAGTTTCCAGACTCGAAATGTTTTGAAAATATTTCCAGACTTAAAATTTTCGGCATGGATTCCATGTTTTTTTCAAAATTTTAACAATGTATTCAATAAGTTTCCAGACTCAAAATTTTTGGCAAGTTTCCAGACTCGAAATGTTTTGGCAATGTTTCCAAACTTAACATTTTCGGTATGGATTCAATGTTTCGTCTCAAAATTTTAACCATGTATTCAATAAGTTTCCACACTCAAATTTTTCGGCCTGGATTATATGTTTGAAAATTTCGGCCTGAATTATATGTTTGAAAATTTTAGCCATGCATTCAATAAGTTTCCAGACTCAAAATTTTAGCCATGTATTCAATAAGTTTCCAGACTCAAAATTTAAGCCGTGCATTCAATAAGTTTCCAGACTCAAAATTTTAGCCATGTATTCAATAAGTTTCCAGACTCAAAATTTTTGGCAAGTTTCCAGACTCGAAATGTTTTGGCAATATTTCCAGACTTAAAATTTTTGGCATGGATTCCATGCCAAATATTCCATGTTTCTTCTCAAAATTTTAGCCATGCATTCAATAAGTTTCCAGACTCAAAATTTTAGCCATGTATTCAATAAATTTCCAGACTCAAAATTTTAGCCATGTATTCAATAAGTTTCCAGACTCAAAATTTTAGCCATGTATTCAATAAGTTTCCAGACTAAAAATTATCGGCATGGATTCAATGTTTCCAGACTCAAAATTTTAGCCATGTATTCAATAAGTTTCCAGACTCAAAATTTTAGTTATGTATTCAATGTTTACAGACTCAAAATTATCGGCATGGATTCAATGTTTCCAGACTCAAAATTTTAGCCATGTATTCAATAAGTTTCCAGACTCAAAATTTTAGCCATGTATTCAATAAGTTTCTAGACTCAAAATTTTAGCCATGTATTGGCCAAAATTTTGGGTCTGGAAACTTATTGAATTGAGTTTCCAGACTCAAAATTTTTGGCAAGTTTCCAGACTCGAAATGTTTTGGCAGTTTCCAGACTTAAAATTTTCGGCATGGATTCCATGTTTCTTCTCAAAATTTTAGCCATGCATTCAATAAGTTTCCAGTCTCAAAATTTTAGCCATGTATTCAATAAGTTTCCAGACTCAAAATTTTAGCCATGTATTCAATAAGTTTCCAGACTCAAAATTTTAGCCATGTATTCAATAAGTTTCCAGACTCAAAATTTTTGGCAAGTTTCCAGACTCGAAATGTTTTGGCAATGTTTCCAGACTTAAAATTTTCGGCATGGATTCCATGTTTCTTCTCAAAATTTTAGCCATGCATTCAATAAGTTTCCAGTCTCAAAATTTTAGCCATGTATTCAATAAGTTTCCAGACTCAAAATTTTAGCCATGCATTCAATAAGTTTCCAGTCTCAAAATTTTAGCCATGTATTCAATAAGTTTCCAGACTCAAAATTTTAGCCATGTATTCAATAAGTTTCCAGATTAAAAATTTTAGCCATGTATTCAATAAGTTTCCAGACTCAAAATTTTAGCCATGTATTCAATAAGTTTCCAGATTAAAAATTTTAGCGATGTATTCAATAAGTTTCCAGACTCAAAATTTTAGCCATGTATTCAATAAGTTTTCAGACTCAAAATTTTCGGCATGGATTCCAACTTTCTTCTCAAAATTTTAGCCATGCATTCAATAAGTTTCCAGACTCAAAATTTTCGGCATTGATTCAATGTTTCCAGACTCAAAATTTTAGCCATGTATTGGCCAAAATTTTGAGTCTGGAAACTTATTGAATTGAGTTTCCAGACTCAAAATTTTTGGCAAGTTTCCAGACTCGAAATGTTTTGGCATTTCCAGATTCAAACTTTTCGACATGGATTTAATAATTTTAATAATGTTTCCACTCAAAATTTTGCCCATGTATTCAATAAGTTTCCAGACTGAAAATTTTAGCCATGTATTCGATAGGTTTCCAGACTCAAAATTTTTGCATGTATTCAATGTTTCCAGACACAAAATTTTCATGGATTCCATGTTTCCACTAAAAATTTTGCCCATGTATTCAATAAGTTTCCAGACTCAAAATTTTTGGCACTTATTGAATACACGGGCAAAATTTTGAGTCTGGAAACATTGAATATGTTTCCAGACTCAAAATTTTGCCCGTGTATTCAATAAGTTTCCAGACTCAAAATTTTCATGGATTCCATGTTTCCACTCAAAATTTTGGCCATGTATTCAATAAGTTTCCAGACTCAAAATTTTAGCCATGTATTCAATAAGTTTCCAGACTCAAAATTTTTGGCAAGTTTCCAGACTCGAAATGTTTTGGCAATGTTTCCAGACTTAAAATTTTCGGCATGGATTCCATGTTTCTTCTCAAAATTTTAGCCATGCATTCAATAAGTTTCCAGTCTCAAAATTTTAGCCATGTATTCAATAAGTTTCCAGACTCAAAATTTTAGCCATTCATTCAATAAGTTTCCAGACTCAAAATTTTAGCCATGTATTCAATAAGTTTCCAGACTCAAAAATTTAGCCATGTATTCAATGTTTCCAGACTCAAAATTTTTGGCAAGTTTCCAGACTCGAAATGTTTTGGCAATGTTTCCAGACTTAAAATTTTCGGCATGGATTCCATGTTTCTTCTCAAAATTTTAGCCATGCATTCAATAAGTTTCCAGACTCAAAATTTTAGCCATGTATTCAATGTTTCCAGACTCAAAATTATCGGCATGGATTCAATAAGTTTCCAGACTCAAAATTTTAGCCATGCATTCAATAAGTTTCCAGACTCAAAATTTTAGCCATGTATTCAATAAGTTTCCAGACTCAAAATTTTTGGCAAGTTTCCCGACTCGAAATGTTTTGGCAATGTTTCCAGACTTAAAATTTTCGGCATGGATTCCATGTTTCTTCTCAAAATTTTAGCCATGCATTCAATAAGTTTCCAGTCTCAAAATTTTAGCCATGTATTCAATAAGTTTCCAGACTCAAAATTTTAGCCATGCATTCAATAAGTTTCCAGTCTCAAAATTTTAGCCATGTATTCAATAAGTTTCCAGACTCAAAATTTTAGCCATGTATTCAATAAGTTTCCAGATTAAAAATTTTAGCCATGTATTCAATAAGTTTCCAGACTAAAAATTTTAGCCATGTATTCAATAAGTTTCCAGACTCAAAATTTTAGGCAAGTTTCCAGACTCGAAATGTTTTGGCAATGTTTCCAGACTTAAAATTTTCGGCATGGATTCCATGTTTCTTCTCAAAATTTTAGCCATACATTCAATAAGTTTCCAGACTCAAAATTTTAGCCATGTATTCAATAATTTCCAGACTCAAAATTTTAGCCATGTATTCAATAAGTTTCCAGACTAAAAATTTTTGGCAAGTTTCCAGATTTAAAATTTTCGGCATGGATTCCGTTTCTTCTCAAAATTTTAGCCAGGCATTCAATAAGTTTCCAGACTCAAAATTTTAGCCATGTATTCAATAAGTTTCCGACTCAAAATTTTTGGCAAGTTTCCAGACTCGAAATGTTTTGGCAATGTTTCCAGACTTATAATTTTCGGCATTGGATTCCATGTTTCTTCTCAAAATTTTGGCCATGCATTCAATGTTTCCAGTTTCAAAATTTTAGCCATGTATTCAATGTTTCCGGACTCAAAATTTTAGCCATGTATTCAATAAGTTTACGGACTCAAAATTATCGGCATGGATTCAATGTTTCCAGACTCAAAATTTTAGCCATGTATTCAATAAGTTTCCAGATTAAAAATTTTAGCGATGTATTCAATAAGTTTCCAGACTCAAAATTTTAGCCATGTATTCAATAAGTTTCCAGACTCAAAATTTTAGCCATGTATTCAATAAGTTTCCAGACTCAAAATTTTAGCAATGTATTCAATAAGTTTCCAGACTCAAAATTTTAGCCATGTATTCAATAAGTTTACAGACTCAAAATTATCGGCATGGATTCAATGTTTCCAGACTCAAAATTTTAGCCATGTATTCAATAAGTTTCCAGATTAAAAATTTTAGCGATGTATTCAATAAGTTTCCAGACTCAAAATTTTAGCCATGTATTCAATAAGTTTTCAGACTCAAAATTTTCGGCATGGATTCCAACTTTCTTCTCAAAATTTTAGCCATGCATTCACTAAGTTTCCAGACTCAAAATTTTCGGCATTGATTCAATGTTTCCAGACTCAAAATTTTAGCCATGTATTGGCCAAAATTTTGAGTCTGGAAACTTATTGAATTGAGTTTCCAGACTCAAAATTTTTGGCAAGTTTCCAGACTCGAAATGTTTTGGCATTTCCAGATTCAAACTTTTCGACATGGATTTAATAATTTTAATAATGTTTCCACTCAAAATTTTGCCCATGTATTCAATAAGTTTCCAGACTGAAAATTTTTGGCATGTATTCACTCAAACTTTTCGGCATGGATTCAATAAGTTTCCAGACTCAAAATTTTAGCCATGTATTCGATAGGTTTCCAGACTCAAAATTTTTGCATGTATTCAATGTTTCCAGACACAAAATTTTCATGGATTCCATGTTTCCACTAAAAATTTTGCCCATGTATTCAATAAGTTTCCAGACTCAAAATTTTTGGCACTTATTGAATACACGGGCAAAATTTTGAGTCTGGAAACATTGAATATGTTTCCAGACTCAAAATTTTGCCCGTGTATTCAATAAGTTTCCAGACTCAAAATTTTCATGGATTCCATGTTTCCACTCAAAATTTTGGCCATGTATTCAATAAGTTTCCAGACTCAAAATTTTTGGCATGTATTCAATGTTTCCAGACTCAAAATTTTGCCCATGTATTCAATAAGTTTCCAGACTCAAAATTTTAGCCATGCATTCAATAAGTTTCCAGACTCAAAATTTTAGCCATGTATTCAATAAGTTTCCAGACTCAAAATTTTTGGCAAGTTTCCAGACTCGAAATGTTTTGGCAATGTTTCCAGACTTAAAATTTTCGGCATGGATTCCATGTTTCTTCTCAAAATTTTAGCCATGCATTCAATAAGTTTCCAGTCTCAAAATTTTAGCCATGTATTCAATAAGTTTCCAGACTCAAAATTTTAGCCATGCATTCAATAAGTTTCCAGACTCAAAATTTTAGCCATGTATTCAATAAGTTTCCAGACTCAAAATTTTTGGCAAGTTTCCAGACTCGAAATGTTTTGGCAATGTTTCCAGACTTAAAATTTTCGGCATGGATTCAATGTTTCCAGACTCAAAATTTTTGGCATGTATTCAATGTTTCCAGACTCAAAATTTTGCCCATGTATTCAATAAGTTTCCAGACTCAAAATTTTAGCCATGCATTCAATAAGTTTCCAGACTCAAAATTTTAGCCATGTATTCAATAAGTTTCCAGACTCAAAATTTTAGCCATGTATTCAATAAGTTTCCAGACTAAAAATTTTTGGCAAGTTTCCAGATTTAAAATTTTCGGCATGGATTCCATGTTTCTTCTCAAAATTTTAGCCATACATTCAATAAGTTTCCAGACTCAAAATTTTAGCCATGTATTCAATAAGTTTCCAGACTCAAAATTTTAGCCATACATTCAATAAGTTTCCAGACTCAAAATTTTAGCCATGTATTCAATAAGTTTCCAGACTCAAAATTTTAGCCATGTATTCAATAAGTTTCCAGACTAAAAATTTTTGGCAAGTTTCCAGATTTAAAATTTTCGGCATGGATTCCGTTTCTTCTCAAAATTTTAGCCAGGCATTCAATAAGTTTCCGACTCAAAATTTTTGGCATGTATTCAATGTTTCCAGACAAAAAATTTTTGTGCATGGATTATATGATACTTGACTCAAAATTTTGGCCATATATTCAACGTTTCCTGACTCAAAATTTTGGCCATATATTCAATAAGTTTCCGGACTCAAAATTTTCGGTATGGATCCAGTAAGTTTCCAGACTCAAAATTTTCGCCATATATTAAATAAGTTTCCAGACTCAAAATTTTCGGCGTGGATTCAATGTTTAGTCTCAAAATTTTAATAAGTTTCCAAACTCAATATTTTTGCCATGCATTCAATGTTTCCACTCAAACTTTTCGGTATGGATTCAATGTTTCGTTTCAAAATTTTAACCATGTATTCAATAAGTTTCCAGACTCAAAATTTTGCCCAAGTATTCAATGTTTCCAGACTCAAAATTTTAGCCATATATTCAATAAGTTTCCAGACTCAAAATTTTTGCATGTATTCAATGTTTCCAGACTCAAAATTTTCATAGATTCAATGTTTCCACTCAAAATTTTGCCCATGTATTCAATGTTTTCAGACTCAAACTTTTACGCATGGATTTAATAAGTTTCCAGACTCAAAATTTATCGAATTTATTTATTGAATCTGAGGCTAGAAATTTTAGAAATAAGTTTCAAAATGTTAGCCATGGAAACATTGGCAAAAATTTTGTCTGGAATCTTTTTGAATCGGTATGTATTCAATGTTTCGTCTCAAAATTTAAACCATGTATACCCTAAGTTTCCAGACTCAAAATGTTAGCCATATATTCAATAAGTTTCAAAACTCAAAATTTTTGGCAAGTATTCAATGTTTCCAGACTCAAAATTTTCGGCATGGATTCCATGTTTCTTCTCAAAATTTTAGCCATGCATTCAATAAGTTTCCAGACTCAAAATTTTAGCCATGTATTCAATAAGTTTCCAGACTCAAAATTTTAGCCATGTATTCAATGTTTCAAGACTCAAAATTTTTGGCAAGTTTCCAGACCCGAAATGTTTTGGCAATGTTTCCAAAAATTCTTCGGTATGGATTCAGTATTACTTCTCAAAATTTTAACCACGTATTCAATAAGTTTCCAAACTCAAAATTTTAACCATGGATTCAATATGTTTCCAGACTCAAAATTTTCGGTATGGATTCAATGTTTCGTGTCAAAATTTTAACCATGTATTCAATAAGTTTCCAGACTCGAAATTTTCAGTCTGGAAACCTATTGAATGCATGCCGAAAGTTTCCAGACTCAAAATTTTAGCCATGTATTCAATAAGTTTCCAGACTCGAAATTTTCAGTCTGGAAACCTATTGAATGAATGCCGAAAGTTTCCAGACTCAAAATTTTAGCCATGTATTCAATAAGTTTCCAGACTCAAAATTTTCGGCATTGATTCAATGTTTCCAGACTCAAAATTTTCGGCAAGTTTCCAGACTTGAAATGTTTTGAAAATATTTCCAGACTTAAAATTTTCGGCATGGATTCCATGTTTTTTTCAAAATTTTAACAATGTATTCAATAAGTTTCCAGACTCACAATTTTAGCCATGTATTCAAATGCTAAAATTTTTCAATATTCAATAAGTTTCCAGACTCAAAATTTTCGGCAAGTTTCCAGACTTGAAATGTTTTGAAAATATTTCCAGACTTAAAATTTTCGGCATGGATTCCATGTTTTTTTCAAAATTTTAACAATGTATTCAATAAGTTTCCAGACTCACAATTTTAGCCATGTATTCAAATGCTAAAATTTTTCAATATTCAATAAGTTTCCAGACTCAAAATTTTTGGCAAGTTTCCAGACTCGAAATGTTTTGGCAATGTTTCCAAACTTAACATTTTCGGTATGGATTCAATGTTTCGTCTCAAAATTTTAACCATGTATTCAATAAGTTTCCACACTCAAATTTTTCGGCCTGGATTATATGTTTGAAAATTTCGGCCTGGATTATATGTTTGAAAATTTTAGCCATGTATTCAATAAGTTTCCAGACTCAAAATTTTAGCCATGTATTCAATAAGTTTCCAGACTCAAAATTTAAGCCATGCATTCAATAAGTTTCCAGACTCAAAATTTTAGCCATGCATTCAATAAGTTTCCAGACTCAAAATTTTAGCCATGTATTCAATAAGTTTCCAGACTCAAAATTTTAGCCATGTATTCAATAAGTTTGCAGACTCAAAATTATCGGCATGGATTCAATGTTTCCAGACTCAAAATTTTAGCCATGTATTCAATAATTTTCCAGATTAAAAATTTTAGCGATGTATTCAATAAGTTTCCAGACTCAAAATTTTAGCCATGTATTCAATGAGTTTCCAGACTCAAAATTTTTGCCATGTATTCAATAAGTTTCCAGACTCAAAATTTTAGCAATGTATTCAATAAGTTTCCAGACTCAAAATTTTAGCCATGTATTCAATAAGTTTCCAGACTCAAAATTTTAGCCATGTATTCAATAAGTTTCCAGACTCAAAATGTTTTGGCTATATTTCCAGACTTAAAATTTTCGGCATGGATTCCATGTTTCTTCTCAAAATGTTAGCCATACATTCAATAAGTTTCCAGACTCAAAATTTTAGCCATGTATTCAATAAGTTTCCAGACTCAAAATTTTAGCCATGTATTCAATAAGTTTCCAGACTCAAAATTTTAGTTATGTATTCAATAAGTTTACAGACTCAAAATTATCGGCATGGATTCAATGTTTCCAGACTCAAAATTTTAGCCACGTATTCAATAACTTTTCCAGACTCAAAATTTTAGCCATGTATTCAATAAGTTTCTAGACTCAAAATTTTAGCCATGTATTGGCCAAAATTTTGAGTCTGGAAACTTATTGAATTGAGTTTCCAGACTCAAAATTTTTGGCAAGTTTCCAGACTCGAAATGTTTTGGCAGTTTCCAGACTTAAAATTTTCGGCATGGATTCCATGTTTCTTCTCAAAATTTTAACCATGTATTCAATGTTTCCAGACTCAAAATTATCGGCATGGATTCAATAAGTTTCCAGACTCAAAATTTTAGCCATGCATTCAATAAGTTTCCAGACTCAAAATTTTAGCCATGTATTCAATAAGTTTCCAGACTCAAAATTTTAGCCATGTATTCAATGTTTCAAGACTCAAAATTTTTGGCAAGTTTCCAGACCCGAAATGTTTTGGCAATGTTTCCAAAAATTCTTAATGTTTCCAAAAATTCTTAAAATTTTCGGTATGGATTCAGTATTACTTCTCAAAATTTTAACCACGTATTCAATAAGTTTCCAAACTCAAAATTTTAACCATGGATTCAATATGTTTCCAGACTCAAAATTTTCGGTATGGATTCAATGTTTCGTGTCAAAATTTTAACCATGTATTCAATAAGTTTCCAGACTCGAAATGTTCAGTCTGGAAACCTATTGAATGCATGCCGAAAGTTTCCAGACTCAAAATTTTAGCCATGTATTCAATAAGTTTCCAGACTCAAAATTTTCGGCATTGATTCAATGTTTCCAGACTCGAAATGTTTTGAAAATATTTCCAGACTTAAAATTTTCGGCATGGATTCCATGTTTTTTTCAAAATTTTAACAATGTATTCAATAAGTTTCCAGACTCACAATTTTAGCCATGTATTCAATGTTTCCAGAGAAGAAACATGAAATCCATGCCGAAAATTTCCAGACGGCATGGATTCAATAAGTTTCCAGACTCAAAATTTTAGCTATGTATTCAATAAGTTTCCAGACTCAAAATTATCGGCATGGATTCAATAAGTTTCCAGACTCAAAATTTTAGCCATGTATTCAATAAGTTTCCAGACTCAAAATTTAAGCCATGCATTCAATAAGTTTCCAGACTCAAAATTTTAGCCATGTATTCAATAAGTTTCCAGACTCAAAATTTAAGCCATGCATTCAATAAGTTTCCAGACTCAAAATTTTAGCCATGTATTCAATAAGTTTCCAGACTCAAAATTTTAGCCATGTATTCAATAAGTTCCCAGACTCAAAATTTTAGCCATGTATTCAATAAGTTTACAGACTCAAAATTATCGGCATGGATTCAATGTTTCCAGACTCAAAATTTTAGCCATGTATTCAATAATTTTCCAGATTAAAAATTTTAGCGATGTATTCAATAAGTTTCCAGACTCAAAATTTTAGACATGTATTCAATAAGTTTCCAGACTCAAAATTTTTGCCATGTATTCAATGTTTCCAGACTCAAAATTTTAGCAATGTATTCAATAAGTTTCCAGACTCAAAATTTTAGCCATGTATTCAATAAGTTTCCAGACTCAAAATGTTTTGGCTATATTTCCAGACTTAAAATTTTCGGCATGGATTCCATGTTTCTTCTCAAAATTTTAGCCATACATTCAATAAGTTTCCAGACTCAAAATTTTAGCCATGTATTCAATAAGTTTCCAGACTCAAAATTTTAGCCATGTATTCAATAAGTTTCCAGACTCAAAATTTTAGCCATGTATTCAATAAGTTTCCAGACTCAAAATTTTAGCCATGTATTCAATAAGTTTCCAGACTCAAAATTTTAGTTATGTATTCAATAAGTTTACAGACTCAAAATTATCGGCATGGATTCAATGTTTCCAGACTCAAAATTTTAGCCACGTATTCAATAACTTTTCCAGACTCAAAATTTTAGCCATGTATTCAATAAGTTTCTAGACTCACAATTTTAGCCATGTATTCAATGTTTCCAGAGAAGAAACATGAAATCCATGCCGAAAATTTTATGTTTCCAGACGGAATGGATTCAATAAGTTTCCAGACTCAAAATTTTAGCTATGTATTCAATAAGTTTCCAGACTCAAAATTATCGGCATGGATTCAATAAGTTTCCAGACTCAAAATTTTAGCCATGTATTCAATAAGTTTCCAGACTCAAAATTTTTGGCAAGTTTCCAGACTCGAAATGTTTTGGCAATGTTTCCAAACTTAACATTTTCGGTATGGATTCAATGTTTCGTCTCAAAATTTTAACCATGTATTCAATAAGTTTCCACACTCAAATTTTTCGGCCTGGATTATATGTTTGAAAATTTCGGCCTGGATTATATGTTTGAAAATTTTAGCCATGCATTCAATAAGTTTCCAGACTCAAAATTTTAGCCATGTATTCAATAAGTTTCCAGACTCAAAATTTTAGCCATGTATTCAATAAGTTTCCAGACTCAAAATTTTAGCCATGTATTCAATAAGTTTCCAGACTCAAAATTTTTGGCAAGTTTCCAGACTCGAAATGTTTTGGCAATGTTTCCAGACTTAAAATTTTCGGCATGGATTCCATGTTTCTTCTCAAAATTTTAGCCATGCATTCAATAAGTTTCCAGACTCGAAATGTTCAGTCTGGAAACCTATTGAATGCATGCCGAAAGTTTCCAGACTCAAAATTTTAGCCATGTATTCAATAAGTTTCCAGACTCAAAATTTTCGGCATTGATTCAATGTTTCCAGACTCGAAATGTTTTGAAAATATTTCCAGACTTAAAATTTTCGGCATGGATTCCATGTTTTTTTCAAAATTTTAACAATGTATTCAATAAGTTTCCAGACTCACAATTTTAGCCATGTATTCAATGTTTCCAGAGAAGAAACATGAAATCCATGCCGAAAATTTCCAGACGGCATGGATTCAATAAGTTTCCAGACTCAAAATTTTAGCTATGTATTCAATAAGTTTCCAGACTCAAAATTATCGGCATGGATTCAATAAGTTTCCAGACTCAAAATTTTAGCCATGTATTCAATAAGTTTCCAGACTCAAAATTTAAGCCATGCATTCAATAAGTTTCCAGACTCAAAATTTTAGCCATGTATTCAATAAGTTTCCAGACTCAAAATTTAAGCCATGCATTCAATAAGTTTCCAGACTCAAAATTTTAGCCATGTATTCAATAAGTTTCCAGACTCAAAATTTTAGCCATGTATTCAATAAGTTCCCAGACTCAAAATTTTAGCCATGTATTCAATAAGTTTACAGACTCAAAATTATCGGCATGGATTCAATGTTTCCAGACTCAAAATTTTAGCCATGTATTCAATAATTTTCCAGATTAAAAATTTTAGCGATGTATTCAATAAGTTTCCAGACTCAAAATTTTAGCCATGTATTCAATAAGTTTCCAGACTCAAAATTTTTGCCATGTATTCAATGTTTCCAGACTCAAAATTTTAGCAATGTATTCAATAAGTTTCCAGACTCAAAATTTTAGCCATGTATTCAATAAGTTTCCAGACTCAAAATGTTTTGGCTATATTTCCAGACTTAAAATTTTCGGCATGGATTCCATGTTTCTTCTCAAAATTTTAGCCATACATTCAATAAGTTTCCAGACTCAAAATTTTAGCCATGCATTCAATAAGTTTCCAGACTCAAAATTTTAGCCATGTATTCAATAAGTTTCCAGACTCAAAATTTTAGCCATGTATTCAATAAGTTTCCAGACTCAAAATTTTAGCCATGTATTCAATAAGTTTACAGACTCAAAATTATCGACATGGATTCAATGTTTCCAGACTCAAAATTTTAGCCATGTATTCAATAATTTTCCAGATTAAAAATTTTAGCGATGTATTCAATAAGTTTCCAGACTCAAAATTTTTGCCATGTATTCAATGTTTCCAGACTCAAAATTTTAGCAATGTATTCAATAAGTTTCCAGACTCAAAATTTTAGCCATGTATTCAATAAGTTTCCAGACTCAAAATTTTAGCCATGTATTCAATAAGTTTCCAGACTAAAAATTATCGGCATGGATTCAATGTTTCCAGACTCAAAATTTTAGCCATGTATTCAATAAGTTTACAGACTCAAAATTTTAGTTATGTATTCAATAAGTTTCCAGACTCAAAATTTTAGCCATGTATTCAATAAGTTTCCAGACTCAAAATTTAAGCCATGAGTCTGGAAACTTTCGGCAAGTTTGAGTCTGGAAATTTTTGGCAAGTTTCCAGACTCAAAATTTTTGCATGTATTCAATATTTCCACTCAAAATTTTCGGTATGGATTTAATATTTCGTCTCAAAATTTTAACCATGTTCACAATAAGTTTCCAGATTCAAAATTTTCGGTATTGATTATATGTTTCCAGACTCAGAGTCTGGATATTTTGATGTATTCAATGTATAAGTTTGAGTCTGGAAACATTGATGTATTCAATGTTTCCCAGACTCAAACTTTTTGCCGTGGATAAAATTTTCAGTCTGGAAACCTATTGAATCCATGCCGAAAGTTTCCAGACTCAAAATTTTAGCCATGTATCCAATGTTTCCACAACATTGGCGGAAACATTGGATACATGGCTAAAAATTTTATCAACAGCAAAAAGTTTGAGTCTGGGAAACATTGAATACATCAAATCCACACCGAAAATTTCGCCGCGGATAAAATTTTCAGTCTGGAAACTTATTGAATCCATGCCGAAAGTTTCCAGACTCAAAATTTTTGGCAAGTTTCCAGATTTAAAATTTTCGGCATTTCCGTTTCTTCTCAAAATTTTAGCCAGGCATTCAATAAGTTTCCAGACTCTCAATTTTAGCCATGTATTCTATAAGTTTCCAGACTCAAAATTATCGGCATGGATTCAATAAGTTTCCAGACTCAAAATTTTTGGCAAGTTTCCAGACTCACCAAAAATTTTGAGTCTGGAAACTTATTAAATACATAGCTAAAATTTTGAGTCTGGAAAGTTTCCAGACTCGAAATGTTTTGGCAATGTTTCCAGACTTAAAATTTTCGGCATGGATTCCATGTTTCTTCTCAAAATTTTAGCCATACATTCAATAAGTTTCCAGACTCAAAATTTTTGGCAAGTTTCCAGACTCGAAATGTTTTGGCAATGTTTCCAGACTTAAAATTTTCGGCATGGATTCCATGTTTCTTCTCAAAATTTTAGGCATACATTCAATAAGTTTCCAGACTCAAAATTTTAGCCATGTAATCAATAAGTTTCCAGACTCAAAATTTTAGCCATGTATTCAATAAGTTTCCAGACTCACAATTTTAGCCATGTATTCAATAAGTTTCCAGACTCAAAATTATCGGCATGGATTCAATAAGTTTCCAGATTCAAAATTTTAGCCATGTATTCAATAAGTTTCCAGACTCGAAATGTTTTGGCAATGTTTCCAGACTTAAAATTTTCGGCATGGATTCCATGTTTCTTCTCAAAATTTTGGCCATGCATTCAATAAGTTTCCAGTCTCAGAATTTTAGCCATGTATTCAATAAGTTTCCAGACCCAAAATTTTAGCCATGTATTCAATAAATTTCCAGAGTCAAAATTTTAGCCATGTATTCAATAAGTTTACAGACTCAAAATTATCGGCATGGATTCAATGTTTCCAGACTCAAAATTTTAGCCATGTATTCAATAAGTTTCCAGATTAAAAATTTTAGCGATGTATTCAATAAGTTTCCAGACTCAAAATTTTAGCCATGTATTCAATAAGTTTCCAGACTCAAAATTTTAGCCATGTATTCAATAAGTTTCCAGACTCAAAATTTTAGCCATGTATTCAATAAGTTTCCAGATTAAAAATTTTAGCGATGTATTCAATAAGTTTCCAGACTCAAAATTTCAGCCATGTATTCAATAAGTTTCCAGACTCAAAATTTTAGCCATGTATTCAATGTTTTCAGACTAAAAATTTTCGGCATGGATTCCAAGTTTCTTCTCAAAATTTTAGCCATGCATTCAATAAGTTTCCAGACTCAAAATTTTCGGCAAGTTTCCAGACTCGAAATGTTTTGAAAATATTTCCAGACTCAAAATTTTCGGCATGGATTCCATGTTTTTTCTCAAAATTTTAACAATGTATTCAATAAGTTTCCAGACTCACAATTTTACCCATTTATTCAATGTTTCCAGAGAAGAAACATGAAATCCATGCCAAAAATTTTGGCTAAAATTTTGAGTCTGGAAACTTATTGAATTGAGTTTTCAGACTCAAAATTTTTGGCAAGTTTCCAGACTCGAAATCTTTTGGCAATGTTTCCAGACTCAAAATTTTCGGCAAGTTTCCAGACTCGAAATGTTTTGAAAATATTTCCAGACTTAAAATTTTCGGCATGGATTCCGTTTCTTCTCAAAATTTTAGCCATGCATTCAATAAGTTTCCAGACTCAAAATTTTAGCCATGTATTCAATAAGTTTCCAGACTCAAAATTATCGGCATGGATTCAATGTTTCCAGACTCAAAATTTTAGCCATGTATTCAATAATTTTCCAGACTCAAAATTTTAGCCATGTATTCAATAAGTTTCCAGACTCAAAATTTTAGCTATGTATTCAATAAGTTTCCACACTCAATATTTTTGGCAAGTTTCCACCCTCGAAATGTTTTTGCAATGTTTCCAGACTCAAAATTTTCGGCAAGTTTCCAGACTCGAAATGTTTTGAAAATATTTCCAGACTTAAAATTTTCGGCATGTTTTTTCTCAAAATTTTAACAATGTATTCAATAAGTTTCCAGACTCACAATTTTAGCCATGTATTCAATAAGTTTCCAGACTCAAAATTTTAGCCATGTATTCAATAAGTTTCCAGACTCAAAATTTTAGCCATGTATTCAATGTTTCCAGACTAAAAATTATCGGCATGGATTCAATGTTTCCAGACTCAACATTTTAGCCATGTATTCAATAAGTTTCCAGACTCAAAATTTTAGCCATGTATTCAATGTTTCCAGACTCAAAATTTTAGCCATGTATTCAATAAGTTTCCAGACTCAAATGTTTTGGCAATGTTTCCAGACTTAAAATTTTCGGCATGGATTCCATGTTTCTTCTCAAAATTTTAGCCATACATTCAATAAGTTTCCAGACTCAAAATTTTAGCCATGTATTCAATAAGTTTCCAGACTCAAAATTTTAGCCATGTATTCAATAAGTTTCCAGACTCAAAAATTTTGGCAAGTTTCCAGACTCGAAATGTTTTGGCAATATTTCCAGACTCAAAATTTTAGCCATGTATTCAATAAGTTTCCAGACTCAAAATTTTAGCCATGTATTCAATGTTTCCAGACTAAAAATTATCGGCATGGATTCAATGTTTCCAGACTCAACATTTTAGCCATGTATTCAATAAGTTTCCAGACTCAAAATTTTAGCCATGTATTCAATGTTTCCAGACTCAAAATTTTAGCCATGTATTCAATAAGTTTCCAGACTCAAAATTTTAGCCATGTATTCAATAAGTTTCCAGATTAAAAATTTTAGCCCTGTATTCAATAAGTTTCCAGACTCAAAATTATCGGCATGGATTCAATGTTTCCAGACTCAAAATTTTAGCCATGTATTCAATAAGTTTCCAGACTCAAAATTTTAGCCATGTATTCAATAAGTTTCCAGACTCAAAATTTTAGCCATGTATTCAATAAGTTTCCAGACTCGAAATGTTTTGGCAATGTTTCCAGACTTAAAATTTTCGGCATGGATTCCATGTTTCTTCTCAATATTTTAGCCATACATTCAATAAGTTTCCAGACTCAATATTTTAGCCATGTATTCAATAAGTTTCCAGACTCAAAATTTTAGCAATGTATTCAATAAGTTTCCAGACTCAAAATTTTAGCCATGTATTCAATAAGTTTCCAGACTCAAAATTTTTGGCAAGTTTCCAGACTCGAAATGTTTTGGCAATGTTTCCAGACTTAAAATTTTCGGCATGGATTCCATGTTTCTTCTCAAAATTTTAGCCATACATTCAATAAGTTTCCAGACTCAAAATTTTAGCCATGTATTCAATAAGTTTCCAGACTCAAAATTTTTGGCAAGTTTCCAGACTTAAAATTTTCGGCATGGATTCCATGTTTCTTCTCAAAATTTTAGCCATGCATTCAATAAATTTCCAGACTCAAAATTTTTGGCAAGTTTCCAGACTCGAAATGTTTTGGCAATGTTTCCAGACTTAAAATTTTCGGCATGGATTCCATGTTTCATCTCAAAATTTTAGCCATACATTCAATAAGTTTCCAGACTCAAAATTTTAGCCATGTATTCAATAAGTTTCCAGACTCAAAATTTTAGCAATGTATTCAATAAGTTTCCAGACTCAAAATTTTAGCAATATATTCAATATGTTTCCAGACTCAAAATTTTCGGCATTGATTCAAATTTTCCAGACTCAAAATTTTCGGCAAGTTTCCAGACTCGAAATGTTTTGGCAATATTTCCAGACTTAAATTTTCGGCATGGATTCCATGTTTTTTCTCAAAATTTTAACAATGTATTCAATAAGTTTTCAGACTCACAATTTTTGCCATGTATTCAATGTTTCCATGAAACATGAAATCCATGCCGAAAATTTTATGTTTCCAGACTTCAAATTTTCAGCATGAATTTCATGTTTCTTCTCAAAACTTTAACCATGTATTCAATAAGTTTCCAGACTCAAAATTTTAACCATGGATTCGTTTCCAGACTCAAAATTTTAGCCATGTATTCAATAAGTTTCCAGACTCGAAATGTTTTGGCAATGTTTCCAGACTTAAAATTTTCGGCATGGATTCCATTTGTCTTCTAGAAATTTTAGCCATGCATTCAAAAAATTTCCAGACTCCAAATTTTAGCCATGTATTCAATAAATTTCCAGACTCAAAATTTTAGCCATGTATTCAATAAGTTTCCAAACTCAAAATTTTAGCCATGTATTCAATATGGTTCCAGACTCAAAATTTTAGCCATGTATTCAATAAGTTTCCAGACTCAAAATTTTCAGCAAGTTTCCAGACTCGAAATGTTTTGGCAATATTTCCAGACTTAAAATTTTCGGCATGGATTCCATGTTTCTTCTCAAAATTTTAGCCATGCATTCAATAAGTTTTCAGACTCAAAATTTTAGCCATGTATCCAATGTTTCCACAACATTTTCGCCGTGGAAAAAATTTTCAGTCTAGAAACTTATTAAATCCATGCAGAATGTTTCCAGACTCAATATTTTCGCCATTGATTCAATGTTTCCACTCAAATTTTTCGGTGTGGATTCAATTTTAACCTTGTATTCAATAAGTTTCCAGACTCAAAATTTTAGCCATGTACTCAATAAGTTTCCAGACTCAAAATTTTTGCATGTATTCAATATTTCCACTCAAAATTTTCGGTATGGATTTAATATTTCGTCTCAAAATTTTAACCATGTTCACAATAAGTTTCCAGATTCAAAATTTCGGTATTGATTATATGTTTCCAGACTCAGAGTCTGGATATTTTGATGTATTCAATGTATAAGTTTGAGTCTGGAAACATTGATGTATTCAATGTTTCCAGACTCAAACTTTTTGCCGTGGATAAAATTTTCAGTCTGGAAACCTATTGAATCCATGCCGAAAGTTTCCAGACTCAAAATTTTAGCCATGTATCCAATGTTTCTACAACATTTTCGCCGCGGATAAAATTTTCAGTCTGGAAACTTATTGAATCCATGCCGAAAGTTTCCAGACTCAAAATTTTTACCATGTATTCAATGTTTCCAGACTCAAAATTTTAGCCATGTATTCAATAAGTTTCCAGACAAAATATTTTTGGCATGGATTCAAAGTTTCCAGACTCAAAATTTTTGGTATGGATCCAGTAAGTTTCCAGACGGAAATCCATACCGAAAATTTTAAGAATTTTCGGTATGGATTTGATGTATTCAATGTTTCCCAGACTCAAACTTTTTGCTGTTGATAAAATTTTCAGTCTGGAAACCTATTGAATCCATGCCGAAAGTATCCACACTCAAAATTTTCGGCATGGATTCAATGTTTCCTCAAAATTTTAACTATGTATTCAATAAGTTTCCAGACTCAAAGTTTGAGTCTGGAAACATTGATGTATTCAATGTTTCCAGACTCAAACTTTTTGCCGTGGATAAAATTTTCAGTCTGGAAACGTGAATCAATGCCGAAAGGTTGCAGACTCAAAATTTTCGGATTCTGTTATCAGTCAAAATTTAGGCATGGTTTCCAGACTCAAAATTTTCGGTATGGATTCAATGTTTCGTCTCAAAATTTTAACCATGTATTCAATAAGTTTCCAGACTCGAAATTTTCAGTCTGGAAACCTATTGAATGCATGCCGAAAGTTTCCAGACTCAAAATTTTAGCCATGTATTCAATAAGTTTCCAGACTCAAAATTATCGGCATGGATTCAATGTTTTCAGACTCAAAATTTTCGGAATGGATTCAATGTATCCAGACTCAAAATTTTCGGCATGGATTATATGTTACCTGACTCAAAATATTTCCAGACTCAAAATTTTCGGTATGGATTCAATGTTTCCTCAAAATTTTAACCATGTATTCAATAAGTTTCCAGACTCGAAATTTTCACCGTGGATAAAATTTTCAGTCTGGAAACCTATTGAATCCATGCCGAAAGTTTCCACTCAAAATTATATGTTACCTGACTCAAAATTTTGGCCATATATTCAATAAGCTTCCAGACTCAAAATGTTCGCCATGTATTCAATAAGTTTCCAGACTCAAAATTTTCGGCATTGATTCAAATTTTCCAGACTCAAAATTTTCGGCAAGTTTCCAGACTCGAAATGTTTTGGCAATATTTCCAGACTTAAATTTTCGGCATGGATTCCATGTTTTTTCTCAAAATTTTAACAATGTATTCAATAAGTTTCCAGACTCACAATTTTTGCCATGTATTCAATGTTTCCATGAAACATGAAATCCATGCCGAAAATTTTATGTTTCCAGACTTCAAATTTTCAGCATGAATTTCATGTTTCTTCTCAAAACTTTAACCATGTATTCAATAAGTTTCCAGACTCAAAATTTTAACCATGGATTCGTTTCCAGACTCAAAATTTTAGCCATGTATTCAATAAGTTTCCAGACTCGAAATGTTTTGGCAATGTTTCCAGACTTAAAATTTTCGGCATGGATTCCATTTGTCTTCTAGAAATTTTAGCCATGCATTCAAAAAATTTCCAGACTCCAAATTTTAGCCATGTATTCAATAAATTTCCAGACTCAAAATTTTAGCCATGTATTCAATAAGTTTCCAAACTCAAAATTTTAGCCATGTATTCAATATGGTTCCAGACTCAAAATTTTAGCCATGTATTCAATAAGTTTCCAGACTCAAAATTTTCAGCAAGTTTCCAGACTCGAAATGTTTTGGCAATATTTCCAGACTTAAAATTTTCGGCATGGATTCCATGTTTCTTCTCAAAATTTTAGCCATGCATTCAATAAGTTTTCAGACTCAAAATTTTAGCCATGTATCCAATGTTTCCACAACATTTTCGCCGTGGAAAAAATTTTCAGTCTAGAAACTTATTAAATCCATGCAGAATGTTTCCAGACTCAATATTTTCGCCATTGATTCAATGTTTCCACTCAAATTTTTCGGTGTGGATTCAATTTTAACCTTGTATTCAATAAGTTTCCAGACTCAAAATTTTAGCCATGTACTCAATAAGTTTCCAGACTCAAAATTTTTGCATGTATTCAATATTTCCACTCAAAATTTTCGGTATGGATTTAATATTTCGTCTCAAAATTTTAACCATATTCACAATAAGTTTCCAGATTCAAAATTTCGGTATTGATTATATGTTTCCAGACTCAGAGTCTGGATATTTTGATGTATTCAATGTATAAGTTTGAGTCTGGAAACATTGATGTATTCAATGTTTCCAGACTCAAACTTTTTGCCGTGGATAAAATTTTCAGTCTGGAAACCTATTGAATCCATGCCGAAAGTTTCCAGACTCAAAATTTTAGCCATGTATCCAATGTTTCTACAACATTTTCGCCGCGGATAAAATTTTCAGTCTGGAAACTTATTGAATCCATGCCGAAAGTTTCCAGACTCAAAATTTTTACCATGTATTCAATGTTTCCAGACTCAAAATTTTAGCCATGTATTCAATAAGTTTCCAGACAAAATATTTTTGGCATGGATTCAAAGTTTCCAGACTCAAAATTTTTGGTATGGATCCAGTAAGTTTCCAGACGGAAATCCATACCGAAAATTTTAAGAATTTTCGGTATGGATTTGATGTATTCAATGTTTCCCAGACTCAAACTTTTTGCTGTTGATAAAATTTTCAGTCTGGAAACCTATTGAATCCATGCCGAAAGTATCCACACTCAAAATTTTCGGCATGGATTCAATGTTTCCTCAAAATTTTAACTATGTATTCAATAAGTTTCCAGACTCAAAGTTTGAGTCTGGAAACATTGATGTATTCAATGTTTCCAGACTCAAACTTTTTGCCGTGGATAAAATTTTCAGTCTGGAAACGTGAATCAATGCCGAAAGGTTGCAGACTCAAAATTTTCGGATTCTGTTATCAGTCAAAATTTAGGCATGGTTTCCAGACTCAAAATTTTCGGTATGGATTCAATGTTTCGTCTCAAAATTTTAACCATGTATTCAATAAGTTTCCAGACTCGAAATTTTCAGTCTGGAAACCTATTGAATGCATGCCGAAAGTTTCCAGACTCAAAATTTTAGCCATGTATTCAATAAGTTTCCAGACTCAAAATTATCGGCATGGATTCAATGTTTTCAGACTCAAAATTTTCGGAATGGATTCAATGTATCCAGACTCAAAATTTTCGGCATGGATTATATGTTACCTGACTCAAAATATTTCCAGACTCAAAATTTTCGGTATGGATTCAATGTTTCCTCAAAATTTTAACCATGTATTCAATAAGTTTCCAGACTCGAAATTTTCACCGTGGATAAAATTTTCAGTCTGGAAACCTATTGAATCCATGCCGAAAGTTTCCACTCAAAATTATATGTTACCTGACTCAAAATTTTGGCCATATATTCAATAAGCTTCCAGACTCAAAATGTTCGCCATGTATTCAATAAGTTTCCAGACTCAAAATTTTCGGCATTGATTCAAATTTTCCAGACTCAAAATTTTCGGCAAGTTTCCAGACTCGAAATGTTTTGGCAATATTTCCAGACTTAAATTTTCGGCATGGATTCCATGTTTTTTCTCAAAATTTTAACAATGTATTCAATAAGTTTCCAGACTCACAATTTTTGCCATGTATTCAATGTTTCCATGAAACATGAAATCCATGCCGAAAATTTTATGTTTCCAGACTTCAAATTTTCAGCATGAATTTCATGTTTCTTCTCAAAACTTTAACCATGTATTCAATAAGTTTCCAGACTCAAAATTTTAACCATGGATTCGTTTCCAGACTCAAAATTTTAGCCATGTATTCAATAAGTTTCCAGACTCGAAATGTTTTGGCAATGTTTCCAGACTTAAAATTTTCGGCATGGATTCCATTTGTCTTCTAGAAATTTTAGCCATGCATTCAAAAAATTTCCAGACTCCAAATTTTAGCCATGTATTCAATAAATTTCCAGACTCAAAATTTTAGCCATGTATTCAATAAGTTTCCAAACTCAAAATTTTAGCCATGTATTCAATATGGTTCCAGACTCAAAATTTTAGCCATGTATTCAATAAGTTTCCAGACTCAAAATTTTCAGCAAGTTTCCAGACTCGAAATGTTTTGGCAATATTTCCAGACTTAAAATTTTCGGCATGGATTCCATGTTTCTTCTCAAAATTTTAGCCATGCATTCAATAAGTTTTCAGACTCAAAATTTTAGCCATGTATCCAATGTTTCCACAACATTTTCGCCGTGGAAAAAATTTTCAGTCTAGAAACTTATTAAATCCATGCAGAATGTTTCCAGACTCAATATTTTCGCCATTGATTCAATGTTTCCACTCAAATTTTTCGGTGTGGATTCAATTTTAACCTTGTATTCAATAAGTTTCCAGACTCAAAATTTTAGCCATGTACTCAATAAGTTTCCAGACTCAAAATTTTTGCATGTATTCAATATTTCCACTCAAAATTTTCGGTATGGATTTAATATTTCGTCTCAAAATTTTAACCATGTTCACAATAAGTTTCCAGATTCAAAATTTCGGTATTGATTATATGTTTCCAGACTCAGAGTCTGGATATTTTGATGTATTCAATGTATAAGTTTGAGTCTGGAAACATTGATGTATTCAATGTTTCCAGACTCAAACTTTTTGCCGTGGATAAAATTTTCAGTCTGGAAACCTATTGAATCCATGCCGAAAGTTTCCAGACTCAAAATTTTAGCCATGTATCCAATGTTTCTACAACATTTTCGCCGCGGATAAAATTTTCAGTCTGGAAACTTATTGAATCCATGCCGAAAGTTTCCAGACTCAAAATTTTTACCATGTATTCAATGTTTCCAGACTCAAAATTTTAGCCATGTATTCAATAAGTTTCCAGACAAAATATTTTTGGCATGGATTCAAAGTTTCCAGACTCAAAATTTTTGGTATGGATCCAGTAAGTTTCCAGACGGAAATCCATACCGAAAATTTTAAGAATTTTCGGTATGGATTTGATGTATTCAATGTTTCCCAGACTCAAACTTTTTGCTGTTGATAAAATTTTCAGTCTGGAAACCTATTGAATCCATGCCGAAAGTATCCACACTCAAAATTTTCGGCATGGATTCAATGTTTCCTCAAAATTTTAACTATGTATTCAATAAGTTTCCAGACTCAAAGTTTGAGTCTGGAAACATTGATGTATTCAATGTTTCCAGACTCAAACTTTTTGCCGTGGATAAAATTTTCAGTCTGGAAACGTGAATCAATGCCGAAAGGTTGCAGACTCAAAATTTTCGGATTCTGTTATCAGTCAAAATTTAGGCATGGTTTCCAGACTCAAAATTTTCGGTATGGATTCAATGTTTCGTCTCAAAATTTTAACCATGTATTCAATAAGTTTCCAGACTCGAAATTTTCAGTCTGGAAACCTATTGAATGCATGCCGAAAGTTTCCAGACTCAAAATTTTAGCCATGTATTCAATAAGTTTCCAGACTCAAAATTATCGGCATGGATTCAATGTTTTCAGACTCAAAATTTTCGGAATGGATTCAATGTATCCAGACTCAAAATTTTCGGCATGGATTATATGTTACCTGACTCAAAATATTTCCAGACTCAAAATTTTCGGTATGGATTCAATGTTTCCTCAAAATTTTAACCATGTATTCAATAAGTTTCCAGACTCGAAATTTTCACCGTGGATAAAATTTTCAGTCTGGAAACCTATTGAATCCATGCCGAAAGTTTCCACTCAAAATTATATGTTACCTGACTCAAAATTTTGGCCATATATTCAATAAGCTTCCAGACTCAAAATGTTCGCCATGTATTCAATAAGTTTCCAGACTCAAAATTTTCGGCATTGATTCAAATTTTCCAGACTCAAAATTTTCGGCAAGTTTCCAGACTCGAAATGTTTTGGCAATATTTCCAGACTTAAATTTTCGGCATGGATTCCATGTTTTTTCTCAAAATTTTAACAATGTATTCAATAAGTTTCCAGACTCACAATTTTTGCCATGTATTCAATGTTTCCATGAAACATGAAATCCATGCCGAAAATTTTATGTTTCCAGACTTCAAATTTTCAGCATGAATTTCATGTTTCTTCTCAAAACTTTAACCATGTATTCAATAAGTTTCCAGACTCAAAATTTTAACCATGGATTCGTTTCCAGACTCAAAATTTTAGCCATGTATTCAATAAGTTTCCAGACTCGAAATGTTTTGGCAATGTTTCCAGACTTAAAATTTTCGGCATGGATTCCATTTGTCTTCTAGAAATTTTAGCCATGCATTCAAAAAATTTCCAGACTCCAAATTTTAGCCATGTATTCAATAAATTTCCAGACTCAAAATTTTAGCCATGTATTCAATAAGTTTCCAAACTCAAAATTTTAGCCATGTATTCAATATGGTTCCAGACTCAAAATTTTAGCCATGTATTCAATAAGTTTCCAGACTCAAAATTTTCAGCAAGTTTCCAGACTCGAAATGTTTTGGCAATATTTCCAGACTTAAAATTTTCGGCATGGATTACATGTTTTTTCTCAAAATTTTAACAATGTATTCAATAAGATTCCAGACTCAAAATTTTCAGTATGGATTCAATGTTTCACGACAAAAAATATTCGGCATGGATTATATGATACTTGACTCAAAATTTTGGCCATATATTCAACAAGTTTCCTGACTCAAAATTTTGGCCATATATTCAATAAATTTCCAGACTCAAAATTTTAGCCATGTGTTCAATAAGTTTCCAGACTCAAAATTTTCATGGATTCAATGTTTCCACTCAAAATTTTGCCCATGTATTCAATAAGTTTCCAGACTCAAAATTTTTTGAATTTGGAAACATTGAATACATGCAAAAATTTTGAGTCGTGGATAAAATTTTCGCCGTGGATAAAATTTTCAGTCTGAAACTTATTGAATCCATGCCGAATGTTTCCAGACTCAAAATTTTCGTCATGGATTCAATGTTTCGTCTCAAAATTTTAACCATATATTCAATAAGTTTCCAAACTCAAAATTTTTGGAATGTATTCAATGTTTTCTGACTCAAAATTTTCGGTATGGATCCAGTAAGTTTCCTGACTCAAAATTTTGGCCATGTATTCAATAAGTTTCCAGACTTAAAATTTTCGCCATATATTCAATAAGTTTCCAGACTCAAAATTTTCGGCATGGATTCAATGTTTCCAGACTTAAAATTTTAGGCGTGGATTCAATGTTTCCAGACTCAAAATTTTCGGCATGGATTATATGTTACCTGACTCAAAATTTTGGCCATATATTCAATAAGTTTTCAGACTCAAAATTTTTGGCATGTATTCAATATTTGGACATATTGAATACATGCAAAAAATTTTGAGTCTGGAAACTTATTGAATACATGGCTAAAATTTTCGGCACGGATTATATGTTTCCTGACTCAAAATTTTCGCCATGTATTCAATATGTTTCCAGACTCAAAATTTTTGGCATGGATTCAAAGTTTCCAGAATCAAAATTTTCGGTATGGATCCAGTAAGTTTCCAGACTCAAAATTTTCGCCATATATTAAATAAGTTTCACGACTCAAAATTTTTGGCATGTATTCAATGTTTCCAGACGCAAAATTTTTGGCATGGATTCAATGTTTAGTTTCAAAATTTTAATAAGTTTCCTAAACTCAATATTTTCGCCATGGATTCAATGTTTCCACTCAAAATTTTCGGTATGGATTCATTGTTCCGTCTCAAAATTTTAACAATGTATTCAATAAGTTTCCAGACTCAAAATTTTAGCCATGTATCCAATAAGTTTCCAGACTCAAAATTTATTGAATCCTAGGCTAGAATTTAAAGAGTTTAAAAATGTTAGCCATGGATTCAATAAATTTTGAGTCTGGAAACATTGGCAAAAATTTTGAGTCTGGAATCTTTTTGAATCCATGCGAATGATTTTTAGTCTGGAAGCTTTCTTCAAGGATTCAATAAGTTTCCAGACTCAAAATTTTCGGCATGTATACAATATTTGGACATTGAATACATGCAAAAAATTTTGAGTCTGGAAACTTATTGAATACATGGCTAAAATTTTCGGCATGTTTCCTGACTCAAAGTTTTGGCCATATATTCAATAAGTTTCCAGACTCAAAATTTTAGCAATGTTTCTAGACTCAAAATTTTCGCCATGTATACAATAAGTTTCCAGACTCAAAATTTTAGCCATGTATTCAATAAGTTTCCAGATTCAAAATTTTCGGCATGGATTCAATGTTTCCAGACAAAAAAATTTTCGGCATGGATTATATGATACTTGACTCAAAATTTTGGCCATATATTCAACAAGTTTCCTGACTCAAAATTTTGGCCATATATTCAATAAGTTTCCAGACTCAAAATTTTTTGCATGGATTCAAAGTTTCCAGACTCAAAATTTTCGGTATGGATCCAGTAAGTTTCCAGACTCAAAATTTTCGCCATATATTAAATAAGTTTCAAGACTCAAAATTTTTGGCATGTATTCAATATTTCCAGACTCAAAATTTTCGGCATGGATTCAATGTTTAGTCTGAAAATTTTAATAAGTTTCCAAACTCAATATTTTCGCCATGGATTCAATGTTTCCACTCAAAATTTTCGGTATGGATTCAATGTTTCGTCTCAAAATTTTTTGCATGTATTCAATAAGTTTCCAGACTCAAAATTTTAGCCATGTATTCAATAAGTTTCCAGACTAAAAATTTTTTTGCATGTATTCAATGTTTCCAGACTCAAACTTTTCGGCATGGATTCAATAAGTTTCCAGATTCAAAATTTATTGAATCCCAGGCTAGAATTTTTAGAAATAAGTTTCAAAATGTTAGCCATGGATTCAATAAATTGGAAAACATTGTGGAAACATTGGCAAAAATTTTGAGTCTGGAATCTTTTAGAATCCATGCGAATGATTTTTAGTCTGGAAACTTTCTTCAAGGATTCAATAAGTTTCCAGACTGGAAATTTTCGTCATGGATTCAATGTTTCCTGACTCAAAACTTTCGGGGTGGATTCAATAAGTTTCCAGACTCAAAATTTTCGGCATACTTTGTTTCCAGACTCAAACTTTTAGCGATGTACTCAATGTTTTCACTCAAAATTTTTGACTTACATTCAATGTCTCCAGATTCAAAATTCTTGGCATACATTCAATTAGTATTCAGACTCAAAATTTTCGGCATGGATTCAATAAGTTTTCAGACTGAAAATTTTCGGCATGGATTCACAATTTCCAGACTCAAAATTTTCGGCACGAATTCAATAAGTTTAGACTCAAAATTTTCGGCATTGATTCAATGTTTCCAGACTCAAAATTTTTGGCATACATTCAATGTTTCGACTAAAATTATTGAATCCATGGCTAAAATTTTGAGTCTGGAAACTTATTGAAACCATGCCTAAAATTTTTGGCATATTCAATATATGCCAAAAATTTTGAGTCTGGAAACCTATTGAATACATATCGTCATGGTTTTCCAGTCTCAAAATTTTCGCCATACATTCAATGTTTCCAAACTCAAAATTTTCGGCATGGATTCAATGCTTCCAGTCTCAAAATTTTAGGAATGTATTCAATTTTTGGCATATATTATTGAATCCATACCGAAAGTTTCCAGACTCAAAATTTTCATCATGGACAATGTTTCCACTCAAAATTTTCGGCATACATTCAATAAGTTTCCAGACTTACAATTTTTGGTATATAATTTTCGCAATGGATTCAATAAGTTTCCAGACTCAAAATTTTTGGCATACATTCAATGTTTCGACTAAATCTACTGAATCCATGGCTAAAATTTTGAGTCTGGAAACTTATTGAATCCATGCCGAAATTTTCCAGACTCAAAATTTTCGGCATGGATTCAATAAGTTTCCAGACTCAAAATTTTAGCCATGTATTCAATAAGTTTCCAGACTCAAATTTTTGGCAAGTTTCCAGACTCGAAATGTTTTGGCAATGTTTCCAGACTTAAAATTTTCGGCAATTTTCAATCCATGTCGAAAATTTTGAGTCGGGAAACATTGAATATGCCAAAAATTTTGAGTCTGGAAACATTGAATATATGCCAAAAATTGAATACAGACTCAAATTTTTGGGAGAAAATATCAATTTTTTTTTAAAAAAATCACAAAAGTTTTGAAAAATTTTCTGTAAAAAATTTCAAAATTTTTTGAAAAAAATCTCAATTTTTTTCAAAAAATCTCAAAATTTTCGCCATATATTCAATGTTTCCAGACTCAAAATTTTCGTTATATATTCAATAACTTTTTGAAAAATTTCTGAAACTTTCTTGCAAAAAATCTCAAAAGTTCTTGAAAAATTTTTAAAATCTCAAAATTATTGCCATATATTCAATAAGTTTCCATACTCAAAATTTTCGCCATACATTCAATAAGTTTCCAGACTCAAAATTTATCGCCAAGTTTCCAGACAGAAAATTCTCGCTATATCTTCTGAAAAAACTCAAAATTTTTTGGGGAAAATCTCAAAATTTTTTTCATATGTTCAATAAGTTTCCAGACTAAAAAAAGTCTCAAGATCTTTTGATAATCTTTTGAAAAAAATCTCAAAAGTTATTGAAAGATATTTCAAAATTTTTTTTTAAATTTCTGAAATTTTTTTGAAAAAAATCTCAAAAGTTTTTCAAAAATTTCTCAAAATATTTAGGAAAATATCTCAAAAGTTTTTGAAAAAAATCTCATAAGTTTTTGAAAAATTTTCTGAAAAAAATTTCAAAATGTTTTGAAAAGTTTCTCAAAATTTTTTGAAAAATTTCTCAAAATTCTTTGAAAAAATCTCAAAAGCTTTTGAAAAATTGTTTTAAAAAATTCTCAAAAATTTCTATGAACAGGGGACACCTGAGGAAGGACGTATTGTGTACTCATATACATACAGAGACATAATCAAACGTAATGACGAACTTCCATGAACGAACGGACACACTTCTTTATAAAAATATACCTCTCACACTTTATTCTCGAAAGGGTTGATGTTTCTTGCGTGTGAGAGGTGAATTGGAGACGGGGACAGACTGCTACATATTGACCCAGAGTTCCTTTGACCATAGCAGCACTTCTTAGGCATTCTGGCTGGGCTGCCCCAAGCCGTCTGTGGCACCTGGTTATATAATTGTCATTATGTCCACCTGCTTCCTGTGGGCGTGCACATCTGCCACCATCACCAAATTCAACCAGATCCACAGGTCAAGGTGATATTCAGATATCTTCGACCGGATGCACCTGTTTCGCTGTTCTTCCGCTTATTCACACAGGTGCATCTCTTAATTGACGGCTCGGTCGAGAGTCAATATGTTATAGCCGGAGATGATACAGGATTAATAATAATAATACTTAGTAACAAATTATATGTAATTTGGCGACCTTAGTCGAGGGTGACCCGAAGGTTCCCTTTTCGATAGCCACTACACCAAGGTGTAGAGGAGGGCGCAACTCCTATCCCTGGATTGCTCCACTTTACCCTTGATCTGTACCAAATAATGCTGAATGTTGAGCGAGGCGGCGTCAAGTACCATTTTTTGAGTCTTGGGTATGACTCAACCTGGGATTGAACCCAGACCTCCTGGGCCATTTAAGTAACTATCCTAAATACAAATATCTTTTTTTATATATTTAAATGTTATTAATTATTTCTTATACCAATGATTTTTAAACAGATTGATTTGACCTTAGTGAGACCCTAACCGTTTGCTTTTGATATTTTTAATCACATTTTGTATCCTATAAGTCAAAACAAAAAAAAAAAACTATAAAATAAACATAGAAATTCCCCCTCACACCACCATATACACAGAACGTTGCGTATGTAGATATAAATTATTTGGGAGTATAAAATGGCATACATTTCTGGCAAATGAAAAGTAATTCCCAATTTTAAAATTCTCATAATTTATTTTTTTACTAGAAATGAATAATAAATATTTTAGCATCGGGAGTTATTGTTCAATTCCCGTATATACTGAGTGCCATGCCATTTTTTTAAAATTCAGGTTAAATACTTATTCCAAAGAGGAAGTTTAAAATTCAAAAGATCTGTCGACAATCAGAATATTACAGACTCTGACGTACACACAGCTTCTTATTTTCCACGCAAATTCTTGTGTCTTATGCGAAACTTGTGCGAAAAAGATCATCACAGCCTAGGCATTTCTACGTCCCTTGCGGGGAGCGATTACTTCAAAAGATTCCTTAAAGAACATCAGATGATATACACTGATTCACCTTATTACACACATCTGAAAATCTTTACGTAAGACGTAAGGGAAAAAAAACTGCTGCAGTTATTTTTACGTTTTAAGAAAATAAAAGGCTGCACATTTATTGTGCTTTTCAAGAAAGCTCAGCCGTATGGCAAGAAGACTGACATTTCAAAGATATGAAGTATGGTCACCGATGATGAATCTTTGATTTAGTTTATTTATTTTACGGGTTATCAACTCCTTACGGGTTATTTAATGCTGAAACTTGATTTACTATCAGTTACATGGCTTCAGATTTGGTTTGGTTTTATGGCATATCAATCATTGTCGGTTGTTTAATGCCAAATCCTTTTTATACATATATATTTGATATACATGATATTGTTTGGAACAGCTAACAGCTGATTGTCACAGCTGGTGATTTTCAAAAATGCAATTTGGACGTGACGACACATTATGAAGAAATATATGCAATAAAATTCTGTTTTAAACTTGGAAAAAGGCCACAGAAACGTATAGAATACTTCAGACTGGTTTTCGACCATCTTGCATGAACCGAGCCTCAGTTTTTGAGTGGCATAAGAGATTCAAGGAAGGGACGAAGTCTGTGAGGGATGATGAGAGGTGTGGGAGGAGTAAGGAAGTCAATACACCAGAGTTGATTAGCCAAAGGGTTAGGGTTAGGGTTACTATGTTGAGATTTTAAGGGAGTTCAGGAAGAGATTCCGTCAAAAAGAGGCCAGCATTCTTTAAATCGGGTCAGTGGCATTTTGACCCGGACAATGCACCAGTCTGCAACTCCATCCTTGTCACAGACTATTTGATCAAGATGGGCATCAAGACAGTTCCTCAGCCTCCGTATAGTTCAGACCTTGCTTCTTGTGACTTTTGGTTATTCCCTAAGCTCAGAGGCTGTCGTCATGAGACAACTGAGGAGATGAAAGAGGCTGTGACGAAGATCACTGACTCGCTCACACAAGAGGACTTCCATGGGTCCTTCCGGAAGTTGTTGGAACGGTACAAGTGCATTGCAGCCGGAGGAGATTACTTCGAAGGGGACTAGAGTTTCATGTGCGTACTATCAATAAAAGTGCTCATACGAAAAAGTATGGAAACATATTTAATGATCCTCGTATATATATATATATATATATTTACTAATCTAATATCTACCAGCATTCACGGTACCAGAAAAAAAAAAAAAAAAAAACCCTGCCAGGAACAAGAGATAAAAGTATCTCGAATCACCGCCCAGGGGAAAAAGAAAAAAATTATAGGTCAAAAAGAAAGGAAAGGCCAACTTCGTCCGACCCCTTGAAAAAAATCAAGGGATACGCAGTCAGTGGTCAAAAGAAAACCAAAAAACCCTCCGCGAATCCTGCAATGCTACAATTACTAAAGTCCTCAACACAAGTGGAGCCAATTATAAAATTAACTTAAATCGCGAGTCGAAAATCTTCTACTAAAGTTTCACCTTAACGGATCATCAGGAAGCCAAATTTCGACTCGAAGTTAGGCTTCCTGATGATCCGATAAGGTGAAACTTTAGTAGAAGATTTTCAAATCGCGATTTAAGTTAATTATATATATATATATATATATATATATATATATATATAAACTGAAATCAATGCAAAGGCCCAATTACGCTACATAGTAACATGTATTCAAAAATTCTAATTGCTGTTAATCTGATAAAATTCCTTCGTTCAAGCGATTAAAAAATCCATGAAAACCTGTCATCATCTCCCTACTCCGACTGTTTCTACTTGCTTCTCACAGAAACTGTTTATTCGGTAGCTTGATACGATGCATTTCACCTTTGAGTTACAATCGAATCTTCATCTCTTTGGTGGTAAACCCGTTAGATTCTTACAAATGGTAATACCACACACATATATACCTGTATGGCTGGTGGCTTCTACACTTTCAAAAAGAGAAAGGGCTTAGTACTTATTGACAAACCCCACTCTCAAAATAGATAAATGAAAATAAATAAATAAATAAATAAAGACGCTCCTCCCTCGACGCGAAGAAAAAAGAAATAAAATTGAAAAAGAAAAAAGAAAAAAGAAGATGCAAATAAATTACAAACGTCGACTTTTGGGGTTCTGCAGGAAAGAGCAGCTACTCATTTGGTAGGGACGTTGATATCTTTTGAAGTTTTTTGATCGCGTTTAACATTTCAGCTAACAGATGTGTAGTGTCTGGGCATATAGGTTCGTCGGTGTACAAACAAATAAAGCAAACAAAAATTAAACACGGAGAATTTTCTTTAGAAGTCGCTCAATTATAGTAAGAGAGAGTTGCTCTAATTCCGTCTCTCTCTCTCTCTCTCTCTCGTTAGAGAGAGAGACTTTTTTTTGTTTCATGGAATCGCTTAAGGTTTTGTGGTCTATGAAATACCAAAGCCATCCATGTAGAAGAACAGCAGTGACACCGTTTAACCCTTAGCTGAGAGGATGAGAAGGTTCATACCTTAGCGCAACAGGGGTTTGAACTCGCTTACTTCGTGGTCGCAGCACTTTAGCCATTACGCCACGAGGAGTACCCTCCCCAGACAGAGAAGGGGCTGTTCTAATTCGATCAATATATACGAGAGAGAGTGAGAGAGAGAGAGAGGTGGGGGAGATGAACTAATTCCGTCAATATATCAAACGATGAATAGACGGATAGTTATAGTCTAATTTTGTCGATACTTTAAATGAGAGAGAGAGAGAGAGAGAGAGAGAGAGTGGGAACTGCTCAAATTTCGTGGTATAATGGTTATCGTCGTAGGAAACGGACACGACGACACGAGTTCAAATCCTGGTCGAGACTAATTGCATTTCACATAGCACTAATGCCCTTGGGAAAGGTGTGAACCCAATTATTCTCCCTCCATCTATGGGTAATTAGTAGGGCAGACTAGGTTCTTCAGCCTTGGTGAGGCAACTAGTCTAGGAGAAGGAAAACTCTGAATTCAAACCTGTTAAACTTAGCTTAAAAATGACCTTGTGTCATATCCTGCCCGAGTGGAGGGGTTGGGTAAATAGGATATACACGAGATAGACAGATAAAAACAGAGAAAAGGAGAGAAAGAGGGAGGAGAAGAACGAGCTGCGAAGCGATTCGATGCGAGATGTGATTGACAATAGAAAAACAAAGATACGATTAAATTATATATATATATATATATATATATATATATATATATATATATATATATATATATATATATGTGTGTGTGTGTGTGTGTGTGTGTGTGTGTGTGTGTGTTAAATATTGTATTGAGGACAGATATTTATTCAGTTGGATTCATTTGAATGCAAGGAACTTCAGACATTTTGATACAAAAAAATCGTACACGCGAAAATCTGAGTTGAGAGTTTCTCCCTGTTTTCTTATATTTCATTCATGAAATATGGAATATATAGAAGTAAAGTTGGCGACGATAGTCGAAGGCGACCTGAAGGCTTTCTTTTCGATAACTTTTACACCGAGGTGTAGGGGAGGGCGCTACTCCTTTCCCTGGATTGCACCACTCGATACGTAGCTTATATTGCTGAGTATTAAGGTAGAAGGTATCAAGTACCATTTTTAAAGTCTTTGGTATGACGCGACCTGGGATTGAACACAGGTCTCCTGGATGATTGGCAAACACTCTACTCCCTAAACTCATATGGGTTTATTTTGGAATTAAATCCGACACTATTAGAACAAAGGAAGAGACTATGCACAATAAAAAAATCAGTCAACATGTCAATGTGATTTTACATGCTGCCTCCCCCTCTCTTTCTCACACACACACACACACACAACCACACACACACACACACACACACACACATATATATATATATATATATATATATATATATATGTCAACTGATTTTCATACTAAAAAAATCTTACTTTCTGCGTAAAAAATAAGCTCAGGAAGCTGTTATTTTTTTAATCGGTATTTTTACATTTATTGACCAATCAGATCTTACGCGCTCGTTGGAAAATTTATTTGAGATCCGCAGACGACAATATTTGATTTGCCGCGAAAAATTGGAAGGATCAAAACCTGTGATAATTTAAGACATTTTTTTTCGGTCGAGATTGTTTTAAATGCATAAGAGAAAAATCAGCAACTTTTTAAATCAAATTTCGAGCTAACCTCAATCATATAAAAAAGCACTGAAATCGATAAAATATCCAGAAAATTTATGGATCTACTCAAAAATTTTGAATTAATTTCTTTGTGTGAAAATCTGACATTCCATTTCATTCAAAATGCATTTAATGTCATCATCTCTTGATTATTTTAAATTGGCCAAAAATAGGTATTTACTGACATACTCGAACTAATAATCTTTCCCTTGCTGATTAAATATCTATCTATATCCGACATATATTTGATATACCTTGCACTTAAAAACCTACTCACACACAGATCTTTTACACACTTAAAATATATCAACTTCATTTTGGCAATGCAAAACGTTACATTGAAATGGATGAAGATTCCTTTCTTATGAAAATATTGTAAGATATTAACGCTCTAACTAATATCCTCTTCTCTTACACGAAAATCGCTGTTTTATTCAGTCATTTAAATAATCATCCCCCCATATATATATATATATATATATATATATATATATATATATATGAAAAGGATTGTTATAATTTATCGGCAAAAGATTTTCCGTTGTCGTAAAAGTCAATCCAGGGGAGCAGGAATAAAGTTTTATTTTGGAATGTGCTTTTAAAACAGCAAAAAAAAAAAAAAAAAAAAAAACCCCAAAAAAGACCCAACAACAATTTAAATAAATAAAAGAGTGTTAAGTGAAGTGTACATACAATAATATAGAATGAAACAAGTTGTGAGCAAAAGAAAGAAAGAAAGAAAGACATCTACAGTAGTTGCTGTTTTTACAGCTGACATTTTTGTAAGGGCAAATGTACAGAGCGTCGTGAGAACCAGGAAGGTAAAAGAATATATATATATATATATATATATATATATATATATATATATATATATATATATATATATATTCTTTTACGCAAGTATATATATATATATATATATTTGTATGCATATATATATATATATATATATATACTTGTGACACACACACACACACACACACACACACACACACATATATATATATATATTTGTCTATTCACTAAGTCTCTCTAAATTCTCAACTTGCCGTGTAGACGGATAGCTGAACACAGCAAATCAATATCTATCTATCTATCTATCTATCTATCTACCTATCTAAATTTGTTCATATCTATCCGGCTTTCCGTCAGTCTACCCCACGATGTTCATATCTATCTTTCTGTGCCACAGGGAATATCTATCTATCTATCTATCTATCTATCAGTACAACTTTGCTACAAGATTTAATTACTGGAGAACCTCGATCACAGTCAGCGATTGCTCTGTTTATACGTGAGTGTGCGTGTGATTACTTTAGTGCAACTGATTTGAAGTAAGTTAGGTCTGAGCTCGGTGCTCGGGTACTTCTAGATAGATAGATAGATAGATAGATAGTAAACAGACTGAGATAGATAGATAGATAGATAGATGGGGGGTAGTTCTCGCGACGTAGTGGTTAACGTGGTGGACTTCGACATTGTAGTAAACGAGTTCAAACTTCCGTTGCGTTATTACGTTCCCTTTCGGACTAATACCATTAGGAAAGATATGGACCCCCTTACTTCAATCTCTGCACCGCTGCAGAGAGGTAAGACCCTCTCAGAGGGTCTTACTGGAGCTTTGGGGAATGCAGAATACTTCTTCATTGCCATCGCTTCCAGGTTCACTCTGGCCCGGATTGGTAGCACTTGATAGAGCCCTATCTATGCGTTAAATAGAACTAAACTGCATACTTATGCTAAAATGAATTGTTTGAATTAGAACTGTTTGACTAAACTGAACAGCTTGAAATAAAAATGTTTTTGACAATTAAACTATGTACTTACATTTAAACTGCGTACTTATGCTAAACTGAATTGTTCGAAATGGAACAGACATTGAAACTATACTAGCGCTAAACTGAATTGTTTAATATAGAACTGTTTTGACATCTAACTGTGTGTGGCCAATATCTATACTTATTCTTGACTAAATTAGCAGAATTAAAATAATTTGACTAAATTGAATAGTTTGAAATAGAAATGTTTTTGACAATTAAACTGTGTACTCTTGCTAAACTGAATTGGTTGAAAAAGAACTATGTATTTTTTATAAAAATGAATTCTACATTAAATAACTTACAAGGGTTCAAATGCCATAAAACCCAACTAACCAACCAATCAACAATGAATTAAATAGTATCACTACTGTTCTTCTATAAGTGTGGCTTCGGCATAAAATTACCCACAAAGATTAATTTGCCATTAAACAAAGAAACCAAATCAAAGAGATAAATACAGAGACGGGAAGCTAGAGAGATATATAGACATATAGATAGATAAGGACAGATTGTTATTCACACACACACACACACACACACACACACACACACACACACATATATATATATATATATAAATTAATGTCATATATACGTACATATGAAAGTAAATAAATCGCATTAATTTCTGTAAAATTAATTGTCATCATCATCATCATCATGTCGTGCCACCAGCACGGATATCCCTGACCTTCTCTCGCCACTTCTCCCTATTGTTCATCGCCTCTGGCTGGTCTTCAGGGCTACATCCCGTATCCTCACAGAGCTGCTGTATGTATGTTCGAGCTGGTCGTCCTGCTTTTGCACGGCCATATGTGGGGGTCCATAGGAGTAGATCACTTATGAGCTCGTCT
>OY757909.1:21004988-21067488 GCA_963585895.1 Sepioteuthis lessoniana
TCTATCTATGTCATCTTATCTCCTTCACTAGACGACAATAAAACCCGTTGGCGGGCAAAATAGATTTTTTTTCTTATTCAGAACATTTGTCTCAGTGATATTTTGGATCTATTTCAATCTTCTATTGTTTCCCAAACGTATCTGTTTTTTTTTAAATGCCTTCAAGATGACCAAGCGGGCTAAGGATCTTATATAATGTTTCTTTTTTATCATTATAACAGAGGTGCTCAGAAACTAGAACTTCTTGATCATTTTCACAGAAACTACGATTGATACAGGGAGCGTTAAAACATTTGATATCTATCTATCTATCTATCTATCTATCTATCTATCTATCTATCTATCTCCTCTTATTATCTATCTATCTATCTATCTATCTATCTCCTCTTATTATCTATCTATCTATCTATCTATCTGTCTATCTTCTTTTCCTCTCCTCTTTACGGGTATCGATCTTATTTTCTCTCACCCTCCATCTGTTCGATTATTTCATCCATTCATTCACTCTGTATCCATCTCAAACTTTTCATATCTATCTATCTTCATCAGACTATTCATATCTATCTATCTATCTATCTATCTATCTATCTTCTTTTCCTCTCCTCTTTACGGGTATCGATCTTATTTTCTCTCACCCTCCATCTGTTCGATTATTTCATTCATTCATTCACTCCGTATCCATCTCAAACTTTTCATTTCTATCTATCTATCTATCTATCTGAAAGGGAAACTGATAAAGGAAAACAAAATGAAAATAATGGGTTAATCAAAATAGTCTGAGATAAATTCTAAGAGTAGACGAAAAAAAATCTAATTACAAGCAAACAGCACACTATTAAAATATAAATGTAGATAAGAACAAACTGTGATAGATAGATAGATAATAAGAGAAGGAGATAGATAGATAGATAGATAGATAGATAAGAGGAGATAGATTAGATAGATTAGACTGAGATAGATAGATAGATAGATAAGAGGAGATAGATAGATAGATAGATAATAAGAGGAGATAGATAGATAGATAAGAGTAGATAGATAGATAAGAGGAGATAGATAGATAGATAGATAAAAAGAGGAGATAGATAGATAGATAGATAGATAAGAGGAGATAGATAGATAGATAGATAGATAAGAGTAGATAGATAGATAGATAATAAGAGGAGATAGATAGATAGATAAGAGGAGATAGATAGATAGATAGATAGATAGATAGATAGATAGATAGATAGATAAGAGGAGATAGATAGACAGATAATAAGAGTAGATAGATAGATAAGAGTAGATAGATAGATAATAAGAGGAGATAGATAGATAGATAGATAGATAGATAATAAGAGGAGATAGATAGATAGATAGATAGATAGATAGATAGATAGATAGAATTTATTAGCGAAAGATGGATTACACATACTGCTAGATGTATCAATTGATCATTAAAATGTGTATTCACGAAAAATTATCTGTTTTTTAGTTCAACAGAAGTATATTTTTAATTTACACTAATAAGAAGAACATTTGAATGGAAGCAAAATCTTTTCTTCTATCCAAAGAAATAAGTCTTATAAGAGAAACTTTTTATATACATATTTGTTAAATCATTGAGCCAACTTTGACAGCTCGGAGAATTTAGTCCTTGGGTCATCGGCCATTTTGATTTAATTCTAAGCTTCTTTGTACAGGAAAGATTGTAACAATTTTTATTTCTCAAAAGATTTGACGAATCTTCTCTTTTTATTCAAGTCGTAAATATACTTTTCCCTTTCAAAATTTATTGACACAGGTGACGGTTAACAAAGATGATCACTTGACTCCTACGTCGTGTTCAATGGCTCGTTACTTTTCTTTCGTAGCAGGCCACACGCGGCTACGTTGTTTAATTCCAATGCAAAGACATCTCTTGCCGAGAAGAATAAACGCTAAGCTATGATGCATTTTCTATTCCATATAACCCGATTATTTCATGGGGTTGATTAGACGGCAAAATCTGCGCCCGTCATTTTCACACATCTGTGCAACTCGCTTTCTGGATCAGATAATTACTCGCATCAAATAAAAACTGAGCTTTTTATTTGATCTTGAGATCATCAACCATTACTCAAACTGAATGAATCCACTTTTTTCAGCATCGTTTAGGCGGTTAGAACATATAATATTGAGATGAAACGCAAGTTAGCTTGTATATTTCGCCAGTCTGGTTAAGTTATTTTCAAAGTAAATAACTTAACCGATCTGTTCGAGAACATCAAAATAGATGACATTCTGTCCTTCTTGAGAGAGACAGAGTTGTACCAAAAAATATGACAACTTAAAACTGGTTAATCTTGTGCAAACAAATGAAATCCTGCTAATAGAAAATTCTACCTACCTTTATATTCGTTTTGAAATCTTTTGTTGAATATGTAGGTATATATAGACAGAATTTGGCGTTAAATGACCAACAAAGGTTGATATGCCATAAAACCCAAATCCCCAACCAACCAACCAACAATCGGCAGTCTGTTACATTTATAAATAAAGTTAGCGACCGTAGTCGAGGACGACCAGAAGGCGCCCTTTTGAATAGCTACTAAACCGAGATGTAGGGAAGGGCGCTACTCCTTTCCCTAGATTGCTCCACTTTACCCTTTATACGTACCTTATAATGCTGAGTGTTAAGCAAGGAGGTATCAAATACCATTTTAAAAGTGTTTGGAAAGACGCGACCTGGGATTGAACCCAGGTCTCCCGGGCCATTGGTGGACACTCTAACCATTATGTCAATGTCCGGTATAGATATAGTAAAATTGGTGACCGTAGTTGAGGGCGACCGGAAGGCTCTCTTTTCAATAGCTACTACACCAAGGTGTAGGGAAGGGCGCTACTCCGTTCCCTGGATTGTTCCACTTTACCCTTGATACGTACCTTATATTGCTGAGTGTTAAGCAAGGAGGTATCAAGTACCATTTTAAAGTCTTTGGTATGACGTGACCTGGAATCGAAACCAGGTCTCCTGGACCATTGGCGAACATATATTGGCCTAACAATCCGATCAACGTTGTATTTATATGGGACTTTCTTTACGATCGGTCAGTTCTCATGTCTTCATCTCACTTTAGTTCGTTCTTCACTTCTATTAGTTTTTTCTCCAATCAGTTGTCTCTCTACTCTCTCCTTCGTGGCGCCATCTCTGTTCATATTCATTTATTAGGAATGACAACACGACCATATACCCCAGAATGCACCTCTGCAGATGAGTAAGATCCCTGATCAAAAGAGTATCTTAGATATGACACTAAACAATCTAATGGTGAGGCTCAAGTAATGTTATAGCTTTGGTTTGGTTTGGTTTGGTTTGGTTTTTATGGCATATTAACTATTGTAGATTACTTAATGTCAAATCCATTTTTACACATATAAACAGTTCTATTTCAAACAATTCAGTTTGGCATAAGTACACTGTTTAGTTCTATTAAACCAATAGATAGGACCCTATTAAGTGCTACCACTCCAGGCCAGAGCGGACCTGGGAACGATGGCAATGAAGGGTTACTCCACATTCCCCAAAGCCCCAGCATTACAGGAGACTCGCCATCAGATTGTTTAGTGTCATATTTAGGACATTCATTGGGGAGGATCTTACCCTTGTGCAGAGATGCAGTCGGTGTATTCCACAATCTCCCCAGCCGACTGGGCCACAGGAGTTTTAGGGAATGCAGAGTACCTCTTCATTGCCATCGCTCCAAGGTTCACACTGGCCTGGAGTGGTAGCACCCGATAGGGTCCTATCTAAGGGTCGAATAGAACTGTCTGACATTTAAACTCACGACAAACAAATGACATATGCTAAAGTGAATTGTTTGAAATAGGACTGTTTGATCATTTAACTGAGTGTAAACAAAGGATTGATGTTTAATTGAATTGTTAGTGATATATAACAATACTTGGGACTATTTAACAGCATGCAATCGAATGAGTCATTATAGAATAATTAGTGTTAAATAACAATACTTGTTAGCACTTCATTGCGTGCAAACAAATAAATAATATTGAATAGAATTATAAGTGTCATATATCAATAATTGAAACCATTAACTCTGTAAAAAATAGCAATACTAGTTTATAAATAGATTTGTTCTAAACCATTTAAAAAGGAAATTATCGATAAATTAGTTTTTTACGTATCATGTATATCTATGCGTGCAAACAAATGACTGCTGTATAGCAATACTTGAAAATGGGGATAAACAGGTTCATGCCTTTCCCAAGACTATTAGTCCGAAAGTGAACGTAATAGCGTGAGTTCGAACTCGCTTACTTCAAGAACACAGTCTACCAATTTAGCCATCAAACCATACAGACTCTTCTTTCTTTCTTTCTTTCTTTGTTTTTGTACACTCTCTCTCTAGGGGTTGGTTGATTGGGTTTTATGGCATATCAACCTTTGTCGGTTATTTAAAGCCAAATCCATTTTTATGAAAATAGTTCTATTTCAAACAATTCATTTTAGCATAAGTACGCAGTTTAAATATAAGTACAGATTAATTGTGAAAAACATTTCTATTTCGAGCTAATTGAGTTCAGTCAAGCAGTTCTAATTCAGCTTATTCAGTTTAGAATAAGTACAGATTTTGTTTACACGCAGTTAAATATCAAAACAGTTCTATGTTAAACAAATCAGTTTATTGTAAGTACAGTTTCAATGTCAAAAAACAGTTCCATTTCAAATAATTCAGTTTAGCATAAGCACGCAGTTTAAATGTAAGTACGGTTTAATTGTCCAAAACATTTCTATTTCAAGCATTCAGTTTAGTCAAACAATTCAGTTTAGCAAAAGTAAGTCGTTAGTTCTATTTAACCCATAGATAGAACCCTTATCAGGTGCTACCACTCTGGAACAGAGTGGACCTGTGAGCAATGGCAATAGAGGGGTACTCCGCATTCCACAAAGCTCCAGCATCACTGGAACCTCACCATCAGATTGTTTAGTGTTATATACAGGACACTCGTTGGGTGGGGGTCTTACCCCTCTGCAGAGGTGCAGTCGGTGTATTCTACAGCCCCAGCCGACTGGGCAATATATATATATATATATATATAGAGAGAGAGAGAGAGAGAGAGAAAGAGAGAGAGTGAGAGGGAGAGAAATAGTTTATATTGTCATCATCATCATATCGTGCTGGCAGCACGGATATCCCTGACCCTCTCTCGCCACTCCTCCCTATCGTTCATCGCCCTAGGTAGGTCTTCAGGACAACAACCTGTATCCTCACATAGCTGCTGAATGTACGTTCGTGCTGGTCGTCCTGCTTTTGCGCGGCCGTGTGTGGGGATCCATAAGAGTACATCTCTTATGAGTTCATCTCTGCTTCTCCAGCAATGTCCTGCATGTCTGGTTCGCCTAACTTGAATAGTTTTCGTGATAGGGGGCAGGTGGCCGTACAGTTGGTGTCTTGTGGGGTGTTGCTGCCAGGACTTGTTCAGGATTGCACGCAGCATTCTTGTGTAATTGCCATCTAGTTTCTTCTCGAGCCGTTTTGTTAGCGTCCATGTAGTGCATCCATATAGCAGTATCGATGTGACCGCTGCCTGGAAGAAACTGCGTTTCATTTTATCGGTTAGGTCTGATTTCCATAATTGTCCAAAACATTTCTATTTCAAGCATTCAGTTTAGTCAAACAATTCAGTTTAGCAAAAGTAAGTCGTTAGTTCTATTTAACCCATAGATAGAACCCTTATCAGGTGCTACCACTCTGGAACAGAGTGGACCTGTGAGCAATGGCAATAGAGGGGTACTCCGCATTCCACAAAGCTCCAGCATCACTGGAACCTCACCATCAGATTGTTTAGTGTTATATACAGGACACTCGTTGGGTGGGGGTCTTACCCCTCTGCAGAGGTGCAGTCGGTGTATTCTACAGCCCCAGCCGACTGGGCAATATATATATATATATATATAGAGAGAGAGAGAGAGAGAGAAAGAGAGAGAGTGAGAGGGAGAGAAATAGTTTATATTGTAGTAGTATAATTATGGCCAGTATTTCTTTCTAACTTTGCTTTTATGCCCTTAATGACATTATGTAACACAAGTTTTGTTCCTGAATAGTTTTGCGTTATTTCTTTGTGGCTTACGCTGGAAAAGAATGGAAAATAGCCCTTATTCCTTTCAAACTTTTGCTTTTGGTTCCGGATAATGAAATTTAGAAATTCAGCTATTATCAATGAAATATTCTAAAAACAGGTTAAAATACAAATTTTCATTTGCATAAAATCTTGAATAAAACAACAGATAAATCAAAATCAAAATGTATTCGTACTAAATTTATACCAAGCAAATGAACAAAAATGTTTTGAAGTGGATAGTTTTTTGGCATTTACGACTGTTATGACAATCAATTCACGTATCATCCCTTAAATATGGTTTTTCATCATGTTTTCAGCCCATAAATATAGTCGTCCATCATGTTTTCAGTCCCTAAATATGGTTTTTCTTCATGTTTTCAGCCCCTAAATGTTGTCTTTCATCGAGTTTTCAACCTCTAAATATAGTATTCCATCATGTTTTCAACCCCTAAATATGGTCTTTCATTGTTTTCAGTCCCTAAATATAGTTTTCCATCATGTTTTCAACCCTTAAATATGGTCTTTCATCATATTTTCAGTCCCTAAATGAAGTATTCCGTAATGTTTTCAGCCCTTAAAGACGGTCTTCCATCATGTTTTCAACCCCCTAGATATGGTCTTCCACCATGTTTTCAGCCCCTAAATATAGCTTTCTATCATGTTTTCAGCCCCTAAATATGGTCTTTCTTCATATTTTCTATATAAGTTTCTTGGTCACAAAAGCAAAATTTGAAGACAAAAATAGGTCTTTTCTATTTTTATTTGGCATTTACAACTGGGAAATAACAATTTCAGCCCAGAAACAAAGGAAAGTAAATGATTACATAGTTTATTCGCTGAATAATTTGTATTTATATGTAAAAGAGATTTTAAATAATTATGAAATAGTATATATTTATGCATTAAAACAATAAGAAAATGATTGTAGAAAATATTTTATATTCATATATATAAAAGTGTTAGATTATTTATAAAATGATTTATATCTATATATAAGCTAATGTAGCGATAAAATAGTTTATATTTATACATAAAAAAGAGTTTAAATAGTTTAAACAATTACTTCATAAAACATGTTCATATATATATATATATATATATATATATATATATATATATATAAACAGTTAAAATAGTTTAAAGAATTACTTCATATATAAAATGTTCATATATAAAAAAACAACGTTAAAACAGTTTAAAGAATTACTTCATATATAAAATGTTCATATATAAAAAAAAAACGTTAAAATAGTTTAAAGAATTACTTTATATATAAAATGTTCATACATAAAAAAAACTTACAATAGTTTAAAGAATTACTTCATATATAAAATGTTCATATATTAAAAAAGCGAGTTAAAATAGTTTATATAAAGAAAAACATCTTTAAAAAGGCCTTACTCGGTCCTACGATTTATAAAAAAATCCCAAAAGTATCTATGTCTCAATCATGATACTCAAAAACAAAATGGTGCGTTTCGGGATCAAAGTTTGTTCCATTAAAATTTAAAGTTGAATATTTCTGTACTTAATTATTTAACTGACCAAATTTGGAGAATTAAATTTTGTAGCAGTATTTTTTTTTTATTTAAATCTAAAACATAAGACATTTTTGGTTTATTTTTCTGAAAGTTTATTTGATCGTAATTTAAATATCAAATGTAATTAATATCGTTTTTAATACTATATCACTTGAAAAGTAGACAGAATTGTAATTGGTAATCGTGTGAAAAATATAAGCATTTATAATTGGTAATTCTTAAGTATTAAAATGGATACATACTCTCTCTCTATCTCACTCTCTTTCTCTCTAATGCATATATATATATATATATATATATATATATATATATATATATATATATATATACGAGAGTCATGCAAATAAATGAGATTTTTTTTAAAAAAAGGCAAAATTACATTTTTGTTTTATTCAGAAATCTTTTGAAAAAATATAAAAAGTCTATCGAAAAATTATCTTATTCTCATTGAAATATTTGTTTGGGGGCTATTCAAAATGGCGACAAATCAAATGGAATGAATGAACGGAGGTCTACAATCAATTTTTTTCTCGCAGCTCAGAAGTGTAAACCGTGAGAAATTTATAGAAGAATGAATGATGTGTACGGAAAAGTATGTTTTAATCCAAAAATGGGTTAAACATGGGTTTGCCACTGCAATCCCGAGTCAAAAAAGCAGTAGATGGAGAGGAAACATATTAAATCTCCAGTAAAGAAAAAAATTCCAGGCTCAGCAGTCAGTAAAAAAAATGTCCTGCTAACAAGTTTTCTGGGAAATAAAAGGAGACCCCGCTACTGATTTCTAAGAAAAAGGTGATACTGAAGACAACACCCCCTATGGCCAACTTTTTAGGCAATATTTCCCTTTATTTATTGATTGCTGACTGGTAATTTAGGGTATATCAACCCTTAGCTTTTTGGTGCCAAATCCTGTTTCTACATACTATACATACATGTATATATATATATATATATATATATATATACAAACAGGATTTGGCATTAAAAATCTAACAATAATCTAACAATCTAGCTATATATATATATATATATATATATATTAGTGGTTGGTATTTTAGGGCATATCAACCCTTATTGGGTTTTTGGTGCCAAATCCTGTTTATATATATATATATATATATGCATAAACTGGATTTGGCATTAAAAAACTAACAAGACTGGTATGCCCTAAAATACCAGCCACCAATATATATATATATATATATATCAATGATTATTAATTCTTTACTTATATTTCCTTCATCTTATGTCTCTTTCTTTTCATTGCACTTTTCCAGATTTACACGATTTTCTTTTTTTCTTAATCAACGAACGGTCGTAAAATGATGAATAGGGACCAAACTCAATAGAAATAAGATTTGGAGAAAAAAAAAAGAAAAACTTGTTATTTAGTGTATTGTTCGAGTTGATCACAGACTGAAAATGAATAAAAGCGAAACGACATGTACTTGGATCTTGCCTGAGAGCTGAAAAAGCTGTGGAATATGCTTGTAATTAATGGCTTTGAAACGGAGACAGAAGGGATCGAAAATCAAAGGAAGAATCAAGATCGTAAAGGTTTGGCTTCTTTGTTTAATGTCATATCAACCTTCGTGGGTTATTTAATAATAAAGCCACCCGTGTAGAACACCACTGGTACTATTTAACTTATGTAATGCAATTAAACGGCACATAGAAAATTGAAATAAAAAAAAGAAAAAGCAGATAGTCTACAATGGCCAATCGATTCTTTTGTGAGTCAGGCCAAAGCACTCGTTTTAGGTCAGCCAGTCACGAGTGAATTACTACGATGATTGAAAATAACAACAAAAATCCCAGGTGTTCCAAATCTTCAACGCAGGTGTGGAACTACCAGAAACGGATATGCTTCTCCCCCCCCACACACAAAAAAAAAACACAGGGAGAGGAACCCGGGTTTGAACTAGAGAATTCAAGCGACCGCCGTAAAGGGAAGTTGGTCCAAAGTTTTATCCCATGCGAAGCCGCCAACTTTTAATAGAAAGCATTAACCAGTCTTTCTCTTTATTACCGGACAACTCACGGTAGCGAGCCAGCTATAAACCCTAAAGAAAAATACTAAAGTGTCCCTGTTGTTGTTTTTTTTTACATCTTCCTTCGTGTTCTCCGACATATGCCTGAATGACCACGTGATATACCTGTCCCTGCTAGCCACTTATGCCTATGCCTCCGCTACACCTATAGCTGGGAGGATAAGGGAGTTCATGCCTTTCCTAATGGTATTAGACAGGAAGTGAACGTAACTGGAGTTCGAACTCACTACGATGTCACAGTCCAGCACGTTAGCCACAACACTACGAGGAGATTCCCTTCCCCTACAGAGATCATACAGACCTAACCCTAACCCTAACCTAAGATCGACTCGAATACTTAGAAGAGTCCTAAAGACCCGAGGAGACTTGCGGTCTCTCAAACTCCAGTGAAAAACTACGAGTTGAAGCTGGGGAGAAAAACTCGTAAGGAGCGAAATAATAATAATAATAATAAGCGAATGCAGCAAATTAGCACAGAAGGAGTATAAGACTAGACACGACTGGGTGGGCAAGGTGATCCACTGGGATATGTGCAAGAAGTTTAAATTTGACGATACGAACAAATGGTATATGCACCACCCAGCAGCTGTCCTAGAAAATAACACATAAACTCCTATAGGATTTTGACATACAGACGGATCACCTAATCTCGGCCAGACGACCAGATCTAATAATAATCAATAACAACAACAACAAAAAAGAGAATTTGCAAAATTGTCGACTTTGCTGTCCCGCCTGACCACAGAATAATACTGAAAGAATCTAAAAAGAAGGATAAGTACCTCGACCTTGCTAGGATATTTTAAAAAGTATGGAACATGAAGTTGACAATTATACCAACTGTGATTGGTGCTTTTGGTACAGTAACTAAAGGTTTATTAAAGGGACTAGAGGACTTGGAAGTTGGCAGACGAGTGGAGACCATCCAAACTACAGCATTATTGAGAATAGCCAGAATACTGAGAAGAGTCCTGGAGACTTGAGGAGACTTGCTGTCATGTCAGTCAAACTTCAGTGAAAGCCCATCAGATGTCGCTGATGTGAAAAACTCTCAATGAGTAAATAATAAAACGTATCATCAGACGACTAGACTGAGTGATTGTCAAAAAATTGGTAACTAAATAAATAAATGAATAAATTGATAAATATAGAACCTACCGAATATTGGACTTTGCCGTTCCGGCTAACCACAGGGTAAAACTGAAGGAAGGTGAAAAGATGAATACCTAGACCTTGCTAGAGAACTGAAAAAAAAACAACTATGGAACATAAAAGTGACGTTTATACCACTTGTAATTGGCGCGCTCGGTACAGTTACAAAAGGGTTCGTACAAAGACCAGAGGACTTGGAAATATGAGGACGAGTGGAGACCATCCAAACTACAGCATTATTAAGATCGGCCAGAATAATAATAAGAGTCCTGGAGACTTGAGGAGATTTGCTGTCAGTCTGACTCCAGTGGAAAACCATCAGCAAACGCTGGTGTGAAAAACACTGAAAAGAGTAAACTAATACAAGGACTCGAGGACTATATTAAAAAGAACAGAGAAAAACCAAATTTAGCGGGCAGTAACAACATTGACAACATATGAACAAATAGAAAAATACAGCAAGAACAAGGAAGAAAAACAACTGTAGCGATATTTCAAGAAACAAATTGTCGAGATTGCACATGTGAAGAAACTAAATCTCTTCTATTAGTAGCGCAAAACAACTCAACAGGGACCAATTATATTAAAGCGAAAATTGATATTTCGCATCAGAATAACAAGTGTATGTTATATGGTGACAAAAATAAAAGTGTTAATCATAGAGTAAGTGAATGCAGTAAACTAGCGTAAAAGGAGTACAAGAATAGGCACGACTGGGGGGGAAAGATGATCCACTGGGAATTGTGCAAGAAACTGAAATTTAACCATACAACCAAATGGTATATACATAAACCAGAAAATGAGACATAAAAAATTCTCTGGGATTTTGAGACACAAACGGATCGCCAAATACCTTCCAGAAGACCAGACCGAGTGTTAATTAAGAAAAAGAGAAGTTTACTGGATTTTGCTGTTCCAGCGAACTACAGAGGGAAAATAAAAGAAAATCAAAAGATAGCTAAATACCTGGACCTTGCTAGAGAACTAAGAAAGCTAAGGAACATAAGAATGACGGTAATACCAACTGTGGTTGGTTCACTTGGAACGATCCCTAAGATTTAGAAAAAGAGGACTAGAAGAATGGTAAATCAATGGAAGAATCGAGGTCATTCCGCCTGCAATATTGTTGAGATTGGCCAGAATACTGAGGAGAATCCGGGAGACTTGAGGAGACTTGCCGTCACTCACATACCATTGAACGACCACCAGCTGATACTCGTGTTAAGAACTCGCAAGGAGTGAAATACTCCTCCTCCTTCTCCTACTCCTCCTACTCCTCTTCCTCCTCCTCCTACTACAACTAAAAATCAATTGTAATATTATTCCAACTTCTTACAGAAATCATTATCGGTTTCTTTTTACTATTAATAACATTAGTAGTAGTAGCAGTAGTAATAGTAGTAGTAGTAACTACAACTAATGTAATTAATAGTAGTAGTATTAGTAACTACAACTACTACTAATGTAATTAATAGTAGTAGTAGTAGTTACTTCTACTGCTACTACTAATGTATTTAATAGTAAAAAGAACCGATAATGATTTCTGTAAGAAGTTGGAATAATATTACAATTGATTTTTAGAAGTTCGGGAACAGTAGAATTGTTTAGTTTTGTAAGTGAGGCTGTCTTCTGTATGTATGTAGAGTAGGAAAAGTACTCCCACTCGACTATTATGAAGCTCCCACATCTTGAAGAATCGGGCATCTTTCCCTTACCGCCTATACGTTAGATATCGCTATTACCAACATTAACTTAGTCTGCAGTCCGATTTGAGAAGTATCCAAATGGAGCCGATATAGTCCCTAGTTGCTAAACGTTTAACACCAGTTAATCTCGCTATATCTTTAAGCAACATTGAGAAAGATATTTTATTAATGGGTAACTGTTAGAGCGAAAAACGTATGTCGCCAGTGTTTTATTTATTAAAAAATATCTTCCTCTCACACAGTGATTTTTTAATGACATCAATAATCAATCTGTTTATGTAGTTTTTCTCTTCAAGATCACAACCTCGCCTGGTAAATAGATACTTATTGAATGTTCAAAATACGGAGTATTTTAGTTGTTCTAGAAACAAGAAGAGAATAGTTTATGAATTTAAAAATAAAGTTTACATAATCAACTTTATGAATAAGATTTTGGTAAGTTTAATCAACTACTTTTGTTGAATCGGCATCTATTTGTGCAGTTAGATAGTCTAATAGATCCATTACAACTGAGAAGTGAATTTAGTTCTCACTAAGTGTCCCATACTTATGGCATTATACCAAATCTAAACTACTCGTAATTTTTAGAGATGCCTTGTAAATTAGCTGTGCTTCAAGCATATTAAATTGGGTGTCCTCGTGGTGTAATGGTTAAAGCGATGGACTGCGGAATCGTAGTAAGCAAGTTCGTACTCTAGTCGCGCTATTACGTTCACTTTCGGGCAAATACCCATGGGAAAGGTATGAACCCCCTTATCCTCCCGGCAATGGGTTAAATAGTATCACAACCGTTCTTCTAGGAGAATGGCTTTGGCTTTAAATAACCTACAAGGGTTGATATGCCATTAAACAAAGATAACAAGCATATTAAAAAGATATATTAAAATATCACATGCTAAAATCTAACAGATCAATAAGTAAAGTTGGCGACCGTAGTCGAGGGGGACCCGATGGCTCCCTTTTCAATAGCTACTACACCGAGGTGTTAAGGAGGGCGCTACTCCTTTCCCTGGATTGCTCCACCTTATCCTTGATGTTTATAATGCTGAGTGTTAAGCAAGGCGGCATCAAGTACCATTTTTTAAATCTTTGGCATGACTCGACTTGGGATTGAACACCGGCGAACACTCTACTCATTAGACTACTGGTCCGAAAATTAAAAATGTAAAAAAATCCTATGTTAATACGTTAAAAACTATTGAACTAAAAAGTTATACTCTACGAAGGTTAATAAGTCATTAAATAAAAGAGACCTAACCAAACTAAAAAAATCATTTATTTAAAACTATCATACAATAGTCTTTTTTAATTGGAATCATTTTGAGATGAGGCTTCTTAATCTGAGAATTAATTTTTAAAAAAAATTTATTGCGGACTTTTTGTCGTCATCTTGGTAGTTTTTGTGTTGTTTCTTCTTCACTGCGTTTCGGCCAAATTTCACCTCTGGCCTTCTTCAGGTGATTAACCGCGACCTTGGATAGGAATGCCGAGTCTTGTAACCGTATCCCCGGTAAATACTGCCTTCCATAGAGCGATAAACGTGGTGCTATAGACAACAATTATGGAAGACAGTAATTACTGGGGATACGGTTACAAGACTCAGCATTCCTATCCGAAGTCGCAGTTAATCACCTGAAGAAGGCCAGAGGTGAAATTTGGCCGAAATGTTGTGAAAGAAGGAACAATACAAAAACTACCAAGATGAGGACAAAAAGTCCGCCATATTATACAAAAATATACAATATACAATAATGTATACAATAAAGTAATATACTAAAATACGCTAATAACATTTATACTAAAAGTCATTTACTAAAAAGCCATTTTATACTAAAAGTCATTTACTAAAAAGTCGTACTAAAAATTGATAAGCTAAAATGTCAGTAGTATTTTACAAACTAATATACTAAAATGTCATACAAAAATGATTTGGCCTGTCAGCTGGGGCTGCAGAATACACCGATTGCATCTCTACAGAGACGTAAGACTCCCTCAACAAGCGTCCTACACATGACTCTAGACAATCTAATGGTGAGGCTCTAGTAATGATGGAGATTTGGGGAATACAGAGTACCCCTTCTTTGCTATTGCTCCCAGGTCCACTCTGTCCCGGAATGGTAGCACCTGATAGGGCCCTATCTATCAGTCAAATAGGTCTGTTTCACATTTAAACTGTACTTGTGCTAAACTGAACTGTTTGAAATGGAACATTTTTTTACATCTAAACTGTGTACTTATGTTAAATTGAATAGTTTGAAATAGAATTGTTTATATATATAAATGGATTTGGCATTGAATAACCTACAATGGTTGATATGCCATAAAACCAACACATGCTACATACTATCATCACCATCATCATCATCATCTCGTGCCACCAGCACGGATATATAGACTAATATACCAAAAACTAATGTACCAAAAAATCATATACTAAAAATTAACTTGCTAAAAACAACTACCCTGAAAAGCAATGTTAAAAAGTAATTTACCAAAAGCTGTTATAGTCATAGTCAAGGGTGACCCGAAGGCTCCCTTTTCGATAGCTACTACACCAAGGTATAGGGAAGGGCGCTACTCCTTTCCCAGGATTGCTCCACTTTACCCTTGTTCCGTACCTTATAATGCTGAGTGTTAAGCAAGGAGGCATCAAGTACCATTTTTTGAGTCTTTGGTATGACTCGACCTGGGATTGAACCCGGGTCTCCCGGGCCATTGGCGAACACTCTAACCGCTCGGCCAATAAATACCAAAAATTAGTATACTAAAAACCCGTCAACGTCAAAGTCATCTGCTAGAAAGCCATACAATAGAATGTTATATTTTAAAGAGTATTATACAAAAACCTGATATGCTAAAAAGTCATGTACTAAAAATTAATATGGTAAAAACTTAAATAAATAAAACTAATCGACGAAAAACTAATATATTACATTCTAATGTACTAATATGTCGTATATGAAAAAGTCATATTTATAAAAAAAAATACCATGAAAAGTTATATTCTTAAAATTTATATACTAAAAAAACATACGCTAAAATGTCATATACTGCAAAGTTATTTAGTAAAAAATCATCTACCAAAATATCATATACTGTAAAGTTTTATAATAAAATTCATATACTAAAATGTCATGTACTGCAAAGTTTATAATAAAAAGTAACCTACCAAAATGTCGTATACTGTAAAGTTTGATAATAAAAAGTCATCTACCAAAATGTCGTATACTATAAAGTTTTATAAGAAAAAGTCATATACTAAAATGTCATATACTGTAAAGTTTTATTTAAAAAAATCATATACTAAAATGTCATATGCTGTAAAGTTTTAAAATAAAAGATTATCTACCAAAATGTCATATACTGTAAAGTTTTATAATAAAAAGTCCTCTACCAAAATCTCATATACTGTAAAGTTTTATTATAAAAAAATCATATACTAAAATGTCATATGCTGTAAAGTTTTAAAATAAAAAATTACCTACCAAAATGTCATATGCTGTAAAGTTTTATAATAAAAAGTCATCTACCAAAATGTCATATACTGTAAAGTTTTTTTATAAAAAGTCATATGCCAAGATGTCATATATTGCAAAGTTTATATAATAAAAAGCCATACGCTAAAAAATCATAAACTGAAAAGTCATGCACTAAAAGGTTGCACCTGCGTTCCATTAGAAATCGTAGAAAATTTGGCAACCATTGCTCTGTCGTTCCTGACAATGACAGACAGTCGGTGAAAAAAAGAAAGATATTAGGTGAATAATAAGATACATCAACTGATTTTTTATACCCGCTATAAATATTTTTTGATGGTGCTATTTACTAGGGATATTAACTAGTCATTATCATCTAAGTGTCTTTATTTGTTCTGTCATTTTTTTCTTTCTTCCTTTCGTGTGGGAGTTAAACTCGTAACCGCGCCTTGTTTTCAACCCTCCCAACACACACACACACACACACACACACACACACACACACACACACACACACACACACACACACACACTCCTTGATTTCAAATTTCTTCTCTGTGTGTTATTCATTATTTCTAAACTAAAAGCAAGAACATAATAAATTCTGGGAAGGGGTTGTTGTCTGTTTAGTTCATATATTATATACACATGTTTTATTTCATGGTTCAGTAGTCTAAAAGTGTTGTGTTGGCCTACACGTAAGCATAGTGTTTATGTCACCTTTTTTTAAAATATACATTCACTCTTTCACAAGTACTTTCTAACAGAAGACCAACGGTGTAAATATATCTTTAACGCTGTTAGATAATACATTAGATAACAGAAATAAAGCAAGGTTCTGCTTGGCCAACCCTAAAGAAATAAGTAGCCAAAAAACTCCAAGCATAGCTACAACTGTATATCTAATAGCCAGATTCTGTCAGTAACATCTTAACTTATTAACTACCGATCCCGAGAATATTCGCTTTTGCACATTTCAGAAATGAAATAATCTGCAAAGAATTTCTATAGTAAAAGAATCGGCAATGCATTTATATAAAAAAAAATAGCCTGCAATGCATTTCTATAATACCGTATGGAGGGGCCCTAGGTGTAATGGTTATCGTCGTAGGAAATGGGCACGGCGACACGAGTTCAAATCCTGGACGAGACTAATTGCATTTCACATAGCACTAATACCCTAGGGAAAGGTATGAATCCAATTATTCTCCCTCCAGCTATGGGTAAATAGTAGGACAGACTGGTTCTTCAGCCTTGGCGAGGCAACTAGTCTAGGGGAAGGAAAACTCTGAATTCAAAACTGTTAAACTTCGCTTAAAAATTGACCTTGCGTCAAATCCTGCCCGGGGGGAGGGGTTGATAATACCGCATATACTCATGTAATCAACGACTTATTTAGATCAATTTTCACCTCAAAAACAAAGGGTCGTTCCTTACACGAGATATATTTTTGAAACTTTAAAACTAATCCCTTTTTTTCTAGGTCTAACCTTGCCTTAACATCGATCTGCGGTTCCCACATAGACTATACCAAAATAAGTTGGTTTGCTGTTTGGGTTTTATGGCATATTAACCTTTGTAGGTTATTTAATGCCAAATCCATTTTTATACTAATAAACAGTTATATTTCACACAATTCAGTTTAGCATGAATACACAGTTTAATTTTCAAAAACATTTCTATTTCAAGCTATTCAGTTTAGTCAAACAGTTCTAATTCAAACAATTCTATTTAGCATGAGCATACAGTTTAGTCCTATCTAACCCATAGATGGAGCCCTATCAGTTGCTATCATTCCGGGACAGAGTGGACCTGGAAGTAATGGCAATGAAGGGATGCTCCACATCTCCCAAAGCCACAGCATCACTGGAACCTCATCATTAGGGTGTTTCATGTCATATCAGGACACTCGTTAGAAAGGTGTCTTACCTCTCTGCAGAGGTAATTTACTAAGCTTTTTTTTCTTAGATGTAGCACAAGGCCGCATGAATTGGGCACCCATTGAGAATCGAACTCACTCGTGTAGGTTTGCTAGTATACCTTGCTAACCATTACACCACCCGAGGTGCCCCTTACCTCTCTGCAGAGGTACAGTCGGTGTATTCTACAGCCCCAGCCGACTGGGCAATATACCAAAATAAAGGCTATTTATCAAGATGGTAAAGTTATTACAAAACATTATTTATTAATTTAACGCCTGCGGGTATAATACGTGCAAATATTATAGATAGTGAAGAAAAGTTCTATAAAAACGACATTATTTTGCTATTTGGACTGATAAGTATGGGCTCATTGCTCTAGTTGGTAGAGTGTTCGCCAATGGTCCGGGAGACCTGGGTTTAGTCCCAGGTCGCGTCATACCAAAGACTTTAAAAATAGTACTTGATACCTTCTTGTCTAACACTCAGCAATATAAGGTAAGTATCAAGGGTAAAGAGGAGCAATCCAGGGAAAGGAGTAGCGCCCTTCCCTACACCTTGGTGTAGTGGCTATTGAAAAGGGAGCCTTCTGGTCGCCCTCGACTACGTTTGCAAAGTTTACTTTACTTAGTGTTCATGGCTTTAGCATTAGATAATCCACGAACACTAACATGGTAATCAAACCAATCCTATTGTGTATCAGTGGTTGGATTTTACTATGTTTGGAAGATCTAACTACACACGCAAAGCTACATCAAGGTTTAGACTGCATTGTTTACCGGCCGTATTGTATTGATTTTGATTGTATGGTTTCGAAAGTGTAAATAAGTGTTTTAATGTTTTATTTTTATGTCAGAGTATGTCGGAGAAATATTTCTAGAGGCTAGTGTAGTCAAACCTGGCGAATAGTAGATTTTGCCGTTCCGGTTGACCACAGGGTAAGACAAAAAGAAAGCGAAAAGAAAGATAAGTGCCTAGACCTTGCTAGAGAATTGGAAAAGAAAATAAACCAAAAAAAACAACAAAAACTGTGGAATATGATTGTAATTTGTGCACTCGGTATTGTCACCAAAGGATTGGTACAGGGACTGGAGGACTTGGAAATTTGAGGACGAGTGCGGACTATCAAAACGACAGCATTGTTAAGATTGGGCAGAATACCGAGAAGAGTCCAGGTGACTTGAAGTGACTTGTTGTTACTCAAACTCCAGTTATTGAAACGGTGGTATGAAAAACTCTCAAAAGAGTAAAGTAATAATAATTGATACAAATAGATCACCTAATCTCAACTAGAAAACCAGAAGGTGCCGAATAATGGACTTTTGCCGTTCCGGCCGACTGAAAGGCGAAAAGAGAGAACCTTGCCAGAGAACTAAACAAACTATAGAATATGAAGGTGGCGGTGATACCAAGTGTAACCGGTGCACTTGGAACCATCCCCAAAGACTTGGTAAGGTGAAGGAGGAGCTAGAAATCGAACTACGAAATTGTTGAGGTCGGACAGAATACTGAGAAAAGTGCTGGAGACTTGTGGAGACTTTCTGTTAACCAGATTCAGGTGAAAGTCTATCAGCTAACGCTGATGTGAAAAACTCGTATAATGATAATAAATTGAAGGAAGAGGCTTAATCCAACGAGAATTGAACTCCAAAACAATTAGGATTAAATAAGATTAAATAGGATTAAAGAAGTACTTAGACACTCCAAAAGATTCGACGCTCCAGTTAGTAAACACACATAGAAAAAGAAAAAAATATTCGATTAGAAAAAAAAACCCAGAAAGGAATAGACATTAAAGATAAAGCAATTGAAACAATATATATATATAAGAGATGAGTTAAAAGACACTTCGACTAAATCAATTCAAAAACGCCTGGAAACAAAAGCCTCGACATGGACAATAAGCACAAAGATTTGAAAAAGCTGATTCAGAGAGAGTAAAAACTAATCAACGGCTGAAAATTGCTAGACTGAAGACAGAGACAGAAGGGTTAATAATAGTAGCACGGGACCAGGAACAGAGCCTAGATTGGCTTGGTTTAATGGAATAACAACAGACAATTTTTATATACAAAACTAAAAAAAAAGATTAAAAAAAACCTTGAATAGAGCCTCAATACCTGTAAAATTTAGTTATAGATATTAAGAGATGAATAGTTCTTTGAAACAAGTAAACAATTGATTGCTTGTTGGTTATTTAGGTTTTATGGCATATCAACCTTTGTAGGTTATCTAATGCCATTTTTATATAAATAAGTTCTATTTCAAAAAATTCAGTTTAGCATAATTACACAGTTTAATTGTCAAAAACATTTCTATTTCAAACTATTCAGTTTAGCATAAAATATTAAAGCAGTAATATTTCAAATAATTCAGTTTGGTATAAAGATGCAGTTTCAATGCTAAAACAATACCATCTCAACCAATTCAGTTTCGCATAAGTACACGGTTTAGTTCTATTTGACCCATAGATAGTACCTTATCAGGTACTACCCCTCCGGTACAGAGTAAACCCGGGAGCAATGACAATGAAGGGTTACTCCGCATTCCCCAAAGCTCCAGCATTACTGGAACCTCACCATCAGATTGTTTAGTGACATATCCGTGACACTCGTTAGGGAGGGGTTCTTACCCCTTTGCAGGGGTGCAGTTGGTGAATTCTACAGCCACAGCCGACTGGGCAAGTAAACAATTGAATACGTTAAAAGATTACTAATAAATTTTTAAAAATATCCATTTAAAATTATAAAAAAAAATTTTCAAATTAAACTAAAATTATATAAACCCTATAAGGCTTTTAAATAATAATCGCAAACTTGAATACATTTGTCGCTGCCTCCCACCACACAGGACTCGACACAAGGTCAATGACCTGAAGGCTAATTATAGTGGAGATTTAGGGAAGGGGAAGGTCGGGCACGAGCTGAGACTCGAACCCTGCTGTTCTGCACTGGTCATCGACCCACCCAATGCAATATGGGCCTGATGAGCCTTGCTAGTCCTAGACCCAAATCTGGGTCGCGGCACGAATGCCTGATTATAGCTTAAACTAGACAACAAGGTCTAGTGCTATACATGGGGGAGGGGTCAAAGGTGTCAAAGTTGCAGTTCACCCACCCAAAAGTGGCCTAGCCGAACTGGGGGCCTTTCGGCCTCAAATCTGCCATTGATTTCGATACCCCATCCGGCACGAATGTCAGACGGCCCAAGCAAGGCCAGGGAATGTATTTGTCGCTGTCTCCCACCAGACAGGACTTGACACAAGGTCAAAAACCCGAAGGACGATTAAAGTGGGGATAGAGGGGAGGGGAAGGTCGGGAACGAGCCGAGACTCGAACTCTGCTGGTCTGTGCTGCTCATCGACACACTAAGTGCAATGTGGGTCTAATGAGGCAAACAGTTTCATGAATCCAAATTTGGATCCGCGCACGTATGCCGGGTTATAGCTAAAACTAGACAGCAAGGTCTAGTGCTATACATAGGGAACAAATGTTTCAGCTCGCCCACCCGAAGGTGGCTCAACCAAAACTGGGGGCCATTCGGCCTCGAATCTGCCATTGTTTGATACCCCACCCGACACGAATGCCAGATGGCCCAGCCAAGGCCAGAGAAGTATATAATCACAAACCTGAAATCAGGATACTAATATGAAATGAACAAAATGATAACGACAAAAACCGTAAATAAAAAGAAAAAAAATCTTAGCCGTTAATATTTCAAGTAAAATAGACCACAACGCGATATAACATAAAATATATCGCCGGCGTTTAACAGAAAAAAGAAAAAAGTAAGCAAACTCCATTTGAAATATATCTGATGAGTTTTAATAAGGGAAATAAATTTATTATGGAATAGAATTTCTAAATTTCTTGTTTTTAAACAAAAAAATACCTTGCTCTACGGGTATATTTTGTTTTAAATAGCCGTGCATTGAGCACTCATTCTTTGGATATTTACTTATATATATCATCATCATCATCATCATGTCGTGCCGCCAGCACGAATATCCCTGACCCTCTCTCGCCACTCCTCCCTATTGTTCATCGCTTCTGGTAGGTCTTCAGGATTACATCCCGTATCCTCACAGAGCTGCTGTGTGTAGGTTCGAGCTGGTCGTCCTGCTTTTGCTCGGCCATATGAGGGGGTCCATAGGAGAATATCAATTATGAGCTCGTCCCTGCTTATCCAGCAGTGTCCTACATATCTGTTTCATCTAACTTTGATGGTTTAATATATATATATATATGTGTGTGTGTGCGTGTGTATATTTGTGTGTGTGTGTGTGTGTGTGTGTGTGTGTGTGTAAAACAGGATTTAGTATTGAATAACCAATAAGGGTTGATTTACCTTAAAACCCAACTAAACACCCAATTAAGTTGATCCATCCACAAATTATAATGATTCAACATTCCTCAGTGGGGCCTGTTCCAAACCTTTAAAGTCATGAGGGACCGTTGACTTACATTAAGGTATAAATTTAGGGTTCGTATAAGGCATACAAAGGCTTACAGAGTCATTTGGAAAAAAAAAAAAGAAAAAAAGAAAGTGGGACTTACTGATCTAAATAAACAAATTACCCGACTAATCAATGACCTACTTAACAGGAATGTAAGTGTTATATATCGTATCCCTATTTCATTTACATAGTACGTGAATATAATTTAGGGACTTCCTTTGTCATAAGCATGGAGGAAATTGTTTATCAGCATCAACATGATCTTATGAACTTGTCTCCGGGAATTCGCTTATTTTGGCAAATCTGCATTTTGTAGTAGTGCGAGGGGTGGATTGTTGTAGATCGATGGTTTGATTTTGTTTAGTTTTGTTCGGTCTGGTTTATTTGTTTAACGGCATATCAAGTCCTTATGGGTTATTTCATGCCGAAATTCGATTCATCCGTAAATAGTTAATCTTTTATTTGCTTATCATCATTTTCTTTGTAATATCAAGTGTTCTTATTTATAAGAGAGAGAGAGAGAGAGAGAGAGAGAGAGAGGGAGAGAGAGAGAGAGGTTTAGTTTATTTGATTAAAGGGATATCAATTCCTTATGGGCTATTTCATGCCGAAATTTGATTGATTTGTAAATGATTGATTATAATTTATAGGAAGAAGAAAGAAATAAAAGAGAGACAGAGGCAGAGAGAAGAAGAAGAAGAAGAAGAAGAAGAAGAAGAAGAAGAAGAAGAAGAAGAAGAAGAAGAAGAAGAAGAAGAAGAAGAAGACATATTTTGAAAGAAATGAAGAAAAAAGTAAAGGCAGAAAGCTTTGATTTGGTTTAAAGATATATCAACTTCTCACGGGTTAATTAGTGCAAATGTTTGATTGTAATCAAAATATATTTTTAATTTCCAATTGCATTTTTTAAATTACCCTTTTCTTTTATTTGTCTAGAATCATTTATCAATCAGGTCTATGATATCAGCCGGCTCATTAGCCTTGTGGGTAGAGTGTTCGACAATGGTCCTGGAGACCGGGGTTCAATCCCAGGTCGCGTCATACCAAAGATTTTAAAAATGGTACTTGATACCTCCTTGCTTAACACTCAGAATCATAAGGTACGTATCAAGGGTAAAGTGGAGCAATCTAGGGAAAGAAGTAGCGCCCTCCACTACACCTCGGTGTAGTAGCTATTGAAAAGGGAGCCTTCGGATCGCCCTCGACCACAGTCACCAACTTTACTTACTTATTCCTATCTTAGTTTGGTTTGTTCTTTGTTTAACGACATATCAACGTTTGTTGAGGTTTTAAATTATGTCATCTACAAACTATTTCTTTACAAATCATATATATATATATATATATATATATGTATAAATAAGATTAGTAATCAAATAGTCCACAAGGTTGATATGCCAAACAACCTATATATATATATGTTCAGTCTTCACGGATATTTTTCTGATCTAAGTGAAATAAATATATAATTTAAGAAGTTGTTTATTTCAAAACTAAATTCAAATAGTCTACATAATATTTATAAGAAGAGTGATTTTATTCAAAATTTTTTGCATGCGTAATATCTATCTATCTATCTATCTATCTATCTATCTATCTCAGTCTGCTCCTATCTATCTATCTATCTATCTATCTATCTATCTATCTATCTCAGTCCATTCGAATCTATCTATCTATCTATCTATCTCAGTCCATTCGAATCTATCTATCTATCTATCTATCTATCCGGTTTGGTTTGGTTTCTTTGTTTAATGGAATATCAACTCTTTGTAGGTTATTTAAAGCCAAAGCCATTCTCGTAGAAGAACAGTAGCAGTACTATTTAACTCAAAGCTGGGAGGATAAGGGGGTTCATACCTTTCCCAAAGGTATTTGCCCGAAAGTGAACGTAATAGCGCGACTAGAGTACGAACTCGCGTACTACGATTCCGCAGTCCATCGCTTTAACCATTACACCACGAGGACACCTCCTCCTATCTATCCGGTGCTACTCGAACTTTCTATAATTAGACAATGTAAAAATGAGACTCAAATACATATCTTCCCCCATTTCCTTCGAAGTAGCCCACAGGCCAATTGAGGTACTGCTCAAAATGCGTAGGATAAGCTTCCGTACCACATTCGTTCAATCCGTGCCGTTTCAAAACTTTGAAGTACGAACTCTTATGACGGCATATATGTTGGTTTGGTTTGGTTTCTTTGTTTAATGGCATATCAACCTTTTTTAGGTTATTTAATGTCAGAGCTATTCTTCCAGAAGAACAGTAGTGGTACTATTTAACCCATACCTGGGAGGATAAGAAGGTTCATACCTTTCCCAAGGGTATTTGCCCGAAAGTGAATGTAATAGCGCGACTGGAGTACGAACTCGCTTACTACGATTCCGCAGTCCATCGCTTTAACCATTACTCCACGAGGGCGTCCCTATATATGATGGTATCCGATCTATCCATATTTACCAACCCCTCCGCTCGGGCAGGATATGACACAAGGTCAATTTTTAAGCGGAGTTTAACAGGTTTGAATTCAGAGTTTTCCTTCTCCTAGACTAGTTGCCTAACCAAGGCTGAAGAACCTAGTCTGTCCTACTATTTACCCATAGCTGGAGGGAGAATAATTGGATTCATACCTTTCCCAAGAGTATTAGTGCTATGTGAAATGCAATTATCCTGGTTCAGGATTTGAACTCGTGTCGTCGTGTCCATTTCCTACGTCGATAACCATTACACCACGAAGAAGGTGCCCGTGGTGTTTAAGAGGTGCCCGTAGTGTACACACACACACATGTATATAAAGTGGTCTTCGATGGCTGTAAAACATTTGAAGTGTCCGTGGTGTAATGGTTATCATCGTGGGAAATGGACACGGTGACACGAGTTCAAATCCTGGCCGAGACTGATTGCATTTCACATAGCACTAATATCCTTGGGAAAGGTATGAATCCAATTATTCTCCCTCCAGCTATGGGTAAATAGTAGGACAGTTGGTGAGGCAACTAGTCTAGGAGAAGGAAAACTCTGAATTCAAACCTGTTAAACTTCGCTTAAAAACTGACCTTGTGTCATATCCTGCCCGAGCGGAGGGGTTGGGTAAATATGGATAACCATTACACCACGGGCAGGTTGAAGATATCTATCTATCAATCACACACAGGTATATGCATGTATACGCATACGCACGCACGCACGTACGCACACATGTATGTGCTTGTGTGTGTGTGTGTGTGTGTGTGTGTGTGTGTGTGTGTTATGGATACAACTACTCGTCTTATTTAGTCAGCGTCAGGATAATGGAAACTAGTGTACAGTAAGTTCAACGTTTTCTTTTCTCAGTCTTAGACGAAAATAGCAGTAATGAGAGTAAAACGTGTTTCAAATCTTTATTATTTCTGGCACTTTATTTCGTTCTTATATTTACCTTTTCACCCGGCAGAATTTAAAGAGTCAAGGAAATATAATTACAATTTTATAGCTAAAGAAAAAAAAATCTAGTTTAAATATGCCAGCCAATTTTATACACAACCAATTCACATACATTCTAACGCTTTAATAGGAACATATGGATTTCTATTATATATATATATATATATATATATATAGAGAGAGAGAGAGAGAGAGAGAGATGAGAAACCAAAGGATGATTTCATTTGCAGAAAAAATTGCCAACGTTAAATGTTTCGGTTTTTTAAGACCTTCAACAGGGTATCTAAGTTAAATGAAACGAAATAGATGGAAAAAAAGACTAATCTAATATTTCCGTTGGTAGCTTGTTATTTAATGGCATATCAACCTTCTCTGGTTTTTTAATGCCAAATCTATTTTATTAGAAGGACAGTAGTCATACTATTTAACACATAGGTGGAAGGATAAGGGGGTTCATACTATTCCCAAGGGTATTGTCCCGAAAGTGAACGCAATAGCGCGACTGGAGTTCGAACTCGCGTACTACGATTCCCCATTCTAGCGTTTTAACAATTACAGTACGGGGGACACCTTCCACCTGCTGGTAGCGATCTAATTAGCGTTCCAAAATTTATTCAAAAAATAGGAATACAATGTCTTAAAGGTTTCTCATCTTTTTCGTTTTATTTTATAACTTAGATGCCCTTATGAAGGTCTTTAAAAATTGAAAAAAAAAAGCTTTAATGTTGGCAAATAATTCTACAAATAAAATCATCTTCTGAAGAGTTTGTACTTTTTTTTTTATCTCTATAGATTTTCATATTGTCAGATTTATTTCCAACTTTTTCTATATACATATTGGCCTAGTGGGTAGAGTGTTCGCCAATGGGTCGGGAGACCTGGGTTCAATCCCTGGTCGCGTCATACCAAAGACTTTAAAAATGGTACTTGATACCTCCTTGCTTAACACTCAGCAATATAAGGTACGTATCAAGGGTAAAGTGGAGCAATCCAGGGAAAGGAGTAGCGCCCCCCCCTACACCTCGGTGTAGTAGCTATTGAAAAGGGAGCCTTCTGGTCACCCTCGACTACATTAAGAAGGGAGCTGCTCATAGCCAGATTCCACGGGAAGGCTGTAATCAGAAAACCACTCCTTTCATAAACCAATATTGCAAGGCGTTTAGAGTGGAATAGAAACCTACAGAACTAGTTCCTAGAATAGTAGAAGAATGTTATTTTTTCAGACTAGTCATTCTTTACCTTTTTTTCAACATCTGGTCGATTATACGTGTGGAGACAGCCTAAAGAAACATTTGATCCAGACTGTCTTCTTCCAACTGTTAAACATGGAGGAGGTTCTGTGATGATCTTGGAAATCAGTCGGCCCAATGGTTTCCCTTCATGGCATGATCAAAAGTCAAGACAATTTAAAATCTTTATCAGATCAAATTCATCCTATGGTCGCAGAACCATTTCGGGAGGGAAACACAATCTTTCAGGATGATAATGCATCAATTCACACAGCTAAAATTGTGTACGAAGAATATTCTATAGAAGTAGAGCATCCTATCTGGGCACCACAGTCCCTAGATGTCAATATTATTGAAAATTTATGATACAATCAAGGAAAATCAGTAAAGAGTCGATATATTCCACCATCATCATTGAAAGAACTTGAGAATGTTTTGGACAAAAATTCCTCAAGAAACCATTCAAACTTTGTATGAGTCTATATCTCGTAGAATTCAAGCTGTGATTACTGCCAGAGACGGTCCTACACCATATCAAAATAAATTTGTTTATTTTGCCAAACCCCTATATATATATATATATATATATATATATATATACTGAACTCCTGAGTGGGATATAACACGAGGGGAATTTTGAAGCGGAATTTAATAGAGATTTCCTTCTCCCAGAACGATTGCAGCACTATTTACCTATAGCTGGAAGAATACTTGGATTCATACCTTTCCCATTACTGTGATGTAAAATTCGAACAGCCTCGTCCAGGATTTGAACTCGACTCATCGTGTCTATTTTCTACTTTGATAACGATCGCCTCCGTCATATATATATATATATATATATATATATGTATATATATCTTGGGTATTATACTAAATTGGATCTGGTGGTGAGGCTCCAGTTCTGGAGATCTGACGAATGTCGAGTCACACCTTTCCTGAATGATAAAACATAATTCTTCATTTTTACTCGTGTCTTTTATAATGTCGTTTTCTTTTTCTTTATTATCCAATTTTTATTATCACATTCTTAACTTTCCTTACAGATTCGGAAAAAAAATCGCTGTCGTTGCTAAATTTTATAGCAGGCTACTCAGAAAGATGTTTAGGGCCCCTTGCTCCGTACACTGGTTTTCTTGCTAGACTATCGGCATCAGTGAATTCGATTTTCCCGAGGTATTTATGTCCTTGTACCAAACTATGGAAATAAGGACTTCTGCCAGCGGGTAATAATGAAGGAACAGTCTTACGTTAGGTTTGGTTTAAGAATGAATGGAATGAAGTTTTGTTTCTCATGATCAGATCCTGTTAAATATGAGCATCGCAAGGTTTCTTACCACCAGGGCATTTTAAGGTCTTCGAACTTATAAGTCTACCAAATTCCTAAAGCTCTGGGCATCCAGTTCCTTTAATTCAGAATTGAATCAAATAAAGCAGTACTATGACCGCAAAAGCAATGTTCATTCCTTTTAAAACAGGAAATTACAGAATCCAATACTTTTAGGAATGGCATCTTGAAGCAAAACGTTTTATCTGAAACACAGCATGAGTTGAATAAAGTATTTCCTTTCCCTTTTCATCAATACAAATCTACGATATATATATATATATATATATATATATATATATATATATATATATAACATTTCGTTGAAAGGGGAGTATATAATTTACCTACTTTCTATTAATTATGAATAGAACTGCTGTCAGTCGACTCCATTCTAACAACTGAATTATACATATTCGTTTTCATTGATTAAATTTTCAGATATGTCAAGTGATAAACGATCGGTTGAGGTTGGGGCAACATGTGGTTTAATTAGAGATTTAAAGTTAAGTGAGTGGGTGGGGGCATCACGTGGCATAGTGACTTACGTGCAGGACTGCAAGTGTAGTAAGAGAGATCGAACTCCAGTCACCCTATTAAGGCATGAAACTCCCTTATCCCCCTCCAGTTATAGGCTAAATAGTTCCACTACTATTCTTCTAAACGGATAACTTTGGCATAAAATTACCCATGAACGTTGATATGGCATTAAACAAAGAAACCCTGAACAAACCAAATGAATATATATACGCATAAATGTGTGTGTGTGTGTGTGTGTGTGTGTGTGTGTGTGTGTGTGTATTGGACTTTCTTGTCAATCTCGAAATATGAGGACCAGACACATCGGTTAAAGATACAAATCGTTGGTGCCCGTGGTGTAATGGTTATCGTCGTAGGAAATGGACACGGCGACACGAGTTCAAAACCTGGACGAGACTGATTGCATTTCACCTAGCACTAATACCCTTGGGAAAGGTATGAATCCAATTATTCTCCCTCCAGCTATGGGTAAATAGTAGGGCAGACTAGGTTCTTCAGCCTTGGTGAGGCAACTAGTCTAGGAGAAGGAAAACTCTGAATTCAAATCTGTTAAACTCCACTTAAAAACTGACCTTGTGTCATATCCTGCCCGAGCGGAGGGGTTGGTAAATATGATACAAATTGTTGGACTCCCTACACCAGTGATTTATTTCTGGTGGTTAAGGTTTAAGCAGAACCAGCCATAATTCTTGGAGAAGTTGATGACAGAAGAATGGAGCCACAGATTGTGCCACAGATTCTCTGAAACAATACTCCTCAGGTTTGGAACTCAGAATTTTTTCTTCTCTAATACAAGTCTAACTACCAAAGATCCTATTTACCAACCCCTCCGCTCGGGCAGGATATGACACAAGGTCAATTTTTAAGTGGAGTTCAACAGGTTTGAATTCAGAGTTTTCCTTCTCCTAGACTAGTTGCCTCACCAAGGTTGAAGAACCTAGTCTGTCCTACTATTTACCCATAGCTGGGGGGAGAATAATTGGCTTCATACCTTTCCAAGGGTATTAGTGCTATGTGAAATGCAATCAGTCTCGTCCAGGATTTGAACTCGTGTCACCGTGTCCAATTCCTACGACGATAACCATTACTCCACAGGCACCTCCTTTCTACCAAAGATAGAAAGCTAAGTCTATCCTCATATTTTACCCATAGTTGGTATATATATATATATATATATATATTGCATTGGTTGATGGTTATCAATAGTTCACTTGGTGAGTTGATGGTGGACCAAATTTTGCGGTATTATTGAATAGTGCCCAGTATCAATAATAGAGATTTTATACATACATACATATATATATATATATATATATATATATATATATATATGCGAGTGTGTTTGTGTGTGTGTGTATAAATTACATGGCAGTGTCTGTGACCCTGAGTTTCACGCTTTTCGCATTCATCAGACAGAATATATATATATATATATATATATATATATATATACAACACGTGCTCAAAAGCTGAATCTGTAAATTCTGAAAATTTTAAATTCAAATAAAGACGTGGGACCAGCTGAGTAACTTTTGTAGTAAAGTAATTAAGGGATGATGTCTAGAGGTCTAGATGAGTTAGTATCAATTCGCGATACTTTTTGATCAGCACTTTTTGTCGATGCATGTTGTAAATAAATTAAATATCTTTCAGAAATTCATTTAGAAAACTGTTTATTTCTTTTAAAGGCGTTGTGTCGATTTTCTGAGATTCAATTCTAAGATTGCAGTTTACTTCAAGAAGAGAATATTTTTCTCGGAAATAGTCAGCAATTTCTGCCGATTTGTCTTTACGACGCAAATAATTCATGAATTTTAAATAAATTCAATTCACAATGGCACTTAAATATTAATCCTCACCATTTTCTTTTAATTTTCATTAAAAAAAATCAATCATCGCCCTTGCGTTTTAGAAAATAAACTAAACGTAGGTATACTGTTTACAAAAGGACAAAACATCCATTGCTGAAATCGAGGGTTGAGTAAACCCATTATCAAGTTTAAGGAAGCCCGCTTGGCGTAACGGTTATCGCTGGTGGAATTAGACACGACGTTCCCAGTTCAAATCCTGGAAGAGTTTGTTTTATATTCACTTTGCGTTCATGTTTTTGGAAAATGCATGCACCCTTCTTTCGTCAACACCAGGGTTACATAGTAGGGTAGAATGTGCTGTTTCACATTGGTCAGACAACCAGTCTTGGAGAAGGAAAGAATTTAAATTCCTAGAAAAATTAATGAGAATTATTCAGGAGAATGTCGTACTCTGGTGCCCCATTTTTTGATCTATCTATCTATCTATCTATCTATCTATCTATCAAAATATGGAGGAATCCTGGTAGCACAGTGGCTAACGTGCCGGTTTGTTTTCTTTGTTTAATAGCATATCAACCTTTGTGGGTTATTTAATGCTCAGGCAATCCTTTTGGAAGAACAGCAGTGATACTATTTAACCCATAACTGAGGGAATAAAGGGTTCCATGCCTTTCCTAGGGGGTATGAGTCCGAATGTAAAAGTAATAGCACAATTGAAGTTCGAATTGCTTACTTCGAGACCAGAGTACAGTACTTTGGTAGTTACGCCACTGGGACTCTCCCCCCCAAACATGCTGGACTGTGACACCGTTGTAAGAGTGTTCGAGATCCGCTTACATTATCACGTACACTTTCAGACTAATGTCCAAGGGAAAGGTATAAACATCCTTATCACCACCAGCTATGGATTAAACTGTACCCCAACTGTTCTTCTACAGGGATTGATTTGGCGTTAAATAATCCATAAAGGTTGATATGCCATTAACAAAGAAACCGAATCAAACCAAACCTAACGCAAGACTGTTCATTTCTAAGTCTGTTCGCATCTATCTATCTATCTATCTATCTATCTATCTATCTATCTATCTATGTCTGTTCATACGTATTTGTTTATCAATCTCATTTGGTTTATCTCTTTCTCTTTTTCCCTCTCCCCCCTCTCTCTCTATCTATCCGTCAGTCCGTCCGTCTTTTCATATTTATCCGTCTCTTCATGTCTGTCTTTTTTCACTATCTATCTATCTATCTATCTATGTCTGTTCATACGTATCTGTTTATCTATCTCATATGATCTCTCTCTCTCTCTCTCTCTCTCTCTCTCTCTCTCTCTCTCTATCTATCTATCTATCTATCTAAGCTGTGTGATGCTATCCTTTTTATTTCATGAATTTCTCTTCAGCAGAGAACATGGCGACTCTCTGTCTCTCTGTCAATGTGATGGACACCTCGAGTGCTATACCCAACGTTTCCGGTTGTAATTTCAGCCGTCTGTTAACCATTTCGTATTTCGTTTAAAAAAAAAGGTACACAAAAGCTCTAGACGACCGGAACTTCAAGCTAAGTGTCACTTACTCTAATCAAGGGAATATTGATAACAATCGAGTTTGAAAGTTCGTGGGGTAAAAAAAAAGGTAAGGAGGGAGGGGACTCATTAGAGAGGACTTTTTCAATCTAGTTTCCAGTCATTGATAGGAAGCATTATCACTGTCGTCAAAAACGTCGTTTACTGTCGGAAAATAGGGTCTCTTGAAAAGCACAAAAGAAATGATCGGATGTTGCCGTTGTGTGTACGAACTTGAGATGTCGGTAGGAGGGGTAATTCACTGGGACAGTAATTTAAGTTTAATTCAGCTGTTTTTACTTAGGTCTGTACCCGGGATTATCGTTGATTTTGTAAATGAAATACCAAGCCAAAAATTAGGACAAAGATAAGGGTTGAGGATCCGGAAATATGGCATTAAACCCGCTGAAAATAAGACTGAGAAAAGTGATAATTTGAGAAAAGTGTTTAAACTATGGTAATTGCCGAGATTACAAGAGTACTAGAATGATTCAAGAAGACTTGTTATTCGATCCACAGCTATGATCACCTAGCAGGAAAATGCATATCCATGATAAAAATAAAATAAAATACGAGTAAGTTCGAGTCTCATTGGGTGCCCCGTTTATTCAGCCTTGTTGCCACATAGAAGCAAAGAGCTTCGTAAATTATGATTGCTAAATTTACTGCTAAATTTACTGGTGTGTTACCAGTAAATTTAGCAGTAAATTTAGCAGTAAATTAACACACCAGTAAATTTAGCAGTAAATAAACTAATAAAAAGTAAGGCACAAAAGATTTTTCTTTCAAAGCTGAACGTTCTGGCATCATAAAATATTCCTTAAAGAAACTAGATTGAATTATTCAAATTAATGGTAAAAATTTTTCTAAGCCATGCAGAGAAAGGTATAATGGAAGTTGTTGTATAGTGGCTAGTACCACGTTACTTCCAGTGTCGCGGAAGTATAAAAGAGGCCGCTTCTCTTAAGACAGAGACAGAAGAGCTCAGAAAGGACGTCGGTCAGTAGAAGACCAACTTCAGACATAACACCTACAGCCAGAGACTTATAATACTAGTCGGACTGTACCACCTGCGTTAATAAATAATTAACTCTGTTTCACTGTATATCGTTTCCTTACCACGATACAATAGAATTCAACCATAGAAATACTGGAATTAATTGTGCTCCACAATCTCTAATGACATCCTTAATTCTTTCAGGTAGAGATTTCCCCGATATAAAGCAGTAATCTTTAATTGCTATTCAAAAAAGTTGAAATCACTTTCCAGAATAACAAGAGTCTCAGTGAGATAATGGCTAAAGTGCAGGACTGCAGCCTCGAAGTAAACGAGTTCAAACTCCGGTCGCGCTATAACATTCACTTTTGGACTTATACTCAGGGAAAAGCTATGAATCCTCTTGATTTCCACAGCTATGGGTTAAACAGTATCACTGCTGTTATTCTGCAGGGATAGCGTTGGTATTAAATAACCCATGAAGGTTGATATGCCATGAAACAAAACAAAACCAAATAGCGGTTAATAGATCTTCTTTGATGGATGAAGTCACTTGGCGGGCAATTTGAAAGAAAAAAATCCCCCCGTAAAGTTTTATTTGGATTAAGATCCAAATTGTTCTTTGACAACATCATTGATTTTCTATGTATTTCCCGAAGAAATGGTTTTGTGAGAAGACGCATTACTGTGAAAAATGACTTCATCTTACCAAACCTATTTTCTAACAAAGGAAGAAAAAAACAAAAAAAAAAATATCCAAAATATTCAACTATTATGGAAAAAATGTTTTGCGTCTTATTTGTTATTAGTTTATTTACTGCTAAGTGAAATAAAAACGCTCACTGACATCATCTAAGTATGACAATTCCATTCTTTTTGCCAGAGACAAGATTCACAAAAAAGATTGTTTTTACATCTATGACAGATTATCTACAAGTAAACATTGTATGATTCATACTGGGAAAGGAATGAATCTCCCATATATATATATATATATATATATATATATATGTGTGTGTGTGTGTGTGTGTGTGTTTTTATACATATATATATGTTTTTATACATATATATATATATATATATATGTTTTTATACATATATATATATGTTTTTATACATAAATATATATATATTTTTTTATACATACATATAAATATATATGTTTTTATACATATATATATATATATATGTTTTTATACATACATATATATATATATATATGTTTTTATACACACACATATATATATATATATATATATATGTTTTTATACATACATATATATATATATATATATATAGGTAAGTAAAGTAAAAGTTGGCGACCGAAGTCGAGGGTGACCCTAAGTTTCCTTTTTCGATAGCTACTACATCAAGGTGTGGGGACGGCACAACTCCTTTCCCTGGATTGCTCCACTTTACTCTTGATCCTTACCTTATAATGCTGAGTGTTAAGCAAGGTAGCATTGAATACTATTTTTTTGAGTTTTTGGTATGATTCTTATATATATATAAAATTCATTTCCTTTATATATATATAGATAGAGAGAGAGAGAGACATACACACACACATATGTATATTGGGTGTCTTAATATACATGGGACCCATGTGACTGCCAATAACTTTACTACTAATAATAATGTATTCTTTTTTGTTTCAGATTTGAAAATAATATACAATTACAACTATTGATCCTCGATCACAATGCCTTGGACATAAGAGGAAAAATATTTTGCGTCACTACTTATTTGGAGATAAAATCATTCAAAACTGTCCAAAATAGATGCAACTCATTAATATGATAATGATTTATTACTGAGACAAGAAAGTAAAAAAGATTGCATGTCCTGGAAGCTAAAATAATAACAATTAAAAAAGAAATTTGAAATCTCTACCTCAAAGGATGCATTTTTACGGGACCTCTTCCAAATAACCGATATTACGCTTGTCTCAGTAATAAAACTTTATCATATGAATTGGTTACAACTATTTTGAGACACCCTGTATATATGTTTATAGTCTTCCATGATCTAGGATTTGTTCAAAATAGCAGATCTTGAAAGACTGGAAACAATAGCTGAACGGCCACTTAGCTCCCATCTCAAAAACCATCCAAGTAATACGAACAAGACATCCGGGACATTGCTGGAGAAGTAAGGACGAACTCATAAGTGACAAACTTCTATGGACTTCGACACGTGGACGAAACAGTGTTGGCCGACTTGCAAGAACTTATTTATATCAACTCTGTGCAGACACAGGATTTAGTTTAGAAGAACTGCCGAGGGTGATGGGTGAACACAGCACGCCCTCAGGAATTCTACAATAGCCCCACACAGTAGCGATGGGGTTAATATACAACTCTAAGTAGATATTTGTTACAATAACATGAGTGTTGTTAGTTTAAAATCAAGCAGTAATCATCAAAATATTCAGCTCATTATCGATAGAAATATCAAAACATTTCATTTTCATAAACGTAAATGCAGTCGTTAAGATTGATAGCTTTATCAGTCTTGAAATAATTTTTTAAAAATTCTCCCTTGATGATAACCTGTAGCCAAAATTGGCGCCTGTTAGTACATAAATACGAATAACACTTATTACCCTTGTCTATGTGCCCAATTTTTCGTTTACACACACACATACACACATGTATATAAAGTGGTCTTCGATGGTTGTAAAACATTTGAAGTGCCTGTGGTGTAATGGTTATCATCGTGGGAAATGGACACGGTGACACGAGTTCAAATACTGGACGAGACTGAGTGCATTTCACATAGCACTCGTACCCTTGGGAAAGGTATGAATCCAATTATTCTCCCTCCAGCTATTGGTAAATAGTAGGACAGACTAGGTTCTTCAGCCTAGGTGTGGCAACTAGTCAAGGAAAAGGGAAACTCTGAATTCAAACCTGTTGAACTCCACTTAAAAATTGACCTTGTGTCATATCCTGCCCGAGCGGAGGGGTTGGTAAATATGGGTAAAACATTTGAAGTACGGAGAATTAAAACTATTATTTTGAAACGACAAGACTTGAACTAAATCTCTGCGTTCAACCTGAACATGTTCGAAACGTCTGCAGTTAGGGTTGTTTGTTCACAGCCGGACTTGCTTGTCATATAAGATCACAAAAGAGCCGACACTCGAAGGATTTTTTTTTTTACACAGGTTCTTCCGCTACAACCTAGACATGACTCCTCTCATATCAGTGAAAAAATAAAAGGGTCTGCAGCAGGTTTGAGAAGTCCAACGAGAGTGGATGAGATTAACGTCAAGGCCAAAGACAATTTTTTTGTTTGTCACATATTCGGCAGGACTTGCAAAGTTAATTTTAGCCAGAAGATTTGTTTGTTTAGTAGGGTTTTATGGCATATGAACCATTGTAGGTTATTTAATGTCAAATCGACTTTTATACAAATAAACAGTTACATTTCAAGCAATTCAGTTAAGCATAAGTACACATTTTAATTGTCAAAACATTTCTATTTCAAGCTATTCAATTTAAGACAAACAGTTCTATTTCAAACAATTCCCTTTAGTATAAGTATAGTTTATATTTACACACAGTTAAATTTCAAAACAGTTCTATTTTAAGCAATTCAGTTTAGCATAAGTATGCAATTTAGTTCTATTCGACTCATAGATAGGACCCTATCAGGTACTAAAGCTCCGGGCCAGAGTCGACCTGGGAGCGATGGCAATGAAGGGGTACTCCGCATTCCCCAAAGCTCCGGTATTACTGTAACCTTACCATCAGATTGTTTAGTGTCATATCCAGGACACTCTTTGGGGGAGTCTTACTTCTCTGCAGAGATGCAGTCAGTGTATTCTACAGCCCCAGTTGACAAGGCAATTGGCCTGAAGAATCACATGCGAGTGTTTTATGTTTTTTTGTTTTCGGTATTGAAGGCATGGCATTCTTCTGTAAGAGTTTTTCTGTCATTATATATATATATATATATATATATATATATATATATATATGCCATATCACGTTTTAATATCTCGGTAAATTACATCTTACACCTTACATTCTTACTACTAATAAACCTTTTCGGGCAAGATCATAAATAAAAGTGAAAGAGGAAATCCTTCAAGGAATTACCATCTGCGGCAAAAGCAATGAAAAAAGGATAAAAACTTCCAACCTGATTTCTGGAATGAGTGGCACGATAAAACAAAATTTGTCAGTTACCTGCAAAAGAAAAGAAAAAAAACAAAAAGCATGAGATGCAGAAGCAAGAAAATAACAAGAGAAAAATATTCAACTAATTTGGGTTGAACTTTAACGTATCATCCCTCTCTCCCTCTCTCTCTCTCTCTCTCTCTCACTTACACGCACTATATATAGATTTATACGTGGTGTATTCAATAGGTTTCCAGACTTTTTTGTACAGACATTTAAAATTGTCGTAGACTCTTGAAAATTCAGTATCTTATTGCTATACATCTTATGAGATGACTGACCACCTTTTATGATTTCAGGTTCAAATGAGCAGCTACGGCAGCAGTTGGAATACACCTTACGAAACCCTGATTATCACAGCTAGTGAATTTCAAAAATTCAGTCTGGACGTGAGGACACTTTAGAAGAACGATATGCAATAAAATTCTGTTTTAAACTTGGAAAAAATGCCATAGAAACGTATGGAATGCTTCAGACTGCTTTTCGACCATCTTGCATGAATCGAACATCAGTTATTGAGTGGCGTAAGAGATTCAAGGAAGCCAGGGAATCTGTGAGGGATGATGAGAGGTGTGGGAGGAGTAAGGAAGTCAATGCACCAGAGTTTATTGGCCATAGGGTTAGGGTTACTATGTTGAGGTTTTAAGGGAGTTCAGGAAGAGATTCCTTGGGAAGAGGCCAGCAATCTTCAAATCGGGTCAGTGGAATTTCCACCAGGACAATGCACCAGTTCACAATTCCATCCTTGTCACAGACTATTTGACCAAGATGGGCATCAAGACAGTTCCTCAGCCTCCCTATAATCGAGACCTTACTCCCTGTGACTTTTGGTTATTCCCTAAGCTCACAGGCAGTCGTTATGAGACAATTGAGGAGATGAAAGAGGCTGTGACGAAGGTCATTGACACGCTCACACAAGAGGACTTCCATGGGGCCTTCCAGAAGTTATTGGAACGGTACAACAAGAGCATTGCAGCCAGAGGAGATTATTTCGAAGGGGACTAGAGTTTCATGTGTGTACTATCAATAAAAGTGCCCATACGAAAAAAAAAAGTCTGGTAACTTATTTAATGATCCTCGTATATATATATATATATGAAGGTAGCAGGAAAAAAATATAATCCAAATAGGTGAATATATCATGATGTGAAGTCGACGTTAACGTTTCGGTTATAATAACCATCATCAGGACTTGGATATAAAATAGTTCACAATATCGATGGGTGATTGCTGAGATGACAGGAGCAAATGAGAAATATACAACGAAAAGATAGATAAACATGCACATAGCGTTCAAAATTCAAAAGTCATCAGAACGTGTTTGGCACGTGGAAAAATATTAGAAAATGTAGGATATTTCAAAGAAACGAGACAAAACCTCCCGTTTATTGAGAAATACGCAACAAATAAGTTTTCATATGTATAGATCATTGGGAATCATCCATGTTAAATGTTATGTAAGAATGTATTTGGTATTAGTTTTTTCCGAAAAGACAGTATGAAAGTAAATATGGATAAAATCCATATATATATATATATATATATATGAAAAGATCTTAGGCTGAAAATTATTATTATTTTTCTCTTATCAATTTTTTCAAACCAGCGTTATCTAGTGGTCTTTCACTGGAGTCTGAGTGACAACAAGTTTCCTCAAGTCTCCAGAACTCTTCTCAGTATTCTAGCCAATATTACCTATTGTGTTGTCTGAATAGTCTCAATTCTCCTACTGATTTCTAGTTCCTCCAATCTTTTCCCGAGCCTTGTGGTACCATTCCAAGTGCACTAACTACAACTGGTATGACTGTCACCTTTTTATTCCACATGTTTAAACTTTTCGAGGACGGTCTAATTACACACACACACATACACACACACTCACACACACACACACACACACACACATATATATATATATATATATATATATATGCTTATTTTAGTTTTACACCAATATTATGATTCTGAAGGTGAAAAAAAAAAACAGATGGTACAATCTGTAGATAAAAAATATTATACTAATTGACATCTGCGTAAAATTATTCCATAAATAAGAATAAAAGACTAAAAAGATTCTCACTACTTGAAAATAATCAACTAATTCCAAGTCAAAAGAAAAAAAAACAGCAACAGAATATTTTAAGCTAAACATAAATTAGAGTTTATCCTGATGATCCAGTTAGGTAAAACCTGGGTAGATTACTTCTGACTCTGTAGGTATTCGTATATATATATATATATATATATGGAGTAATGGTAGATTTTGGTAAATCTGACAAGATGATAAAAATATGGGGAAAAGTAGATAAACCAACACTGATTACGGATTCAGTAATTTTGATATTTCGTTCTTTATTGCTGACATTGGCCATCTTTAGTCATCTGCCTAGATGGTTACATGCAAAACCAATAAACCCTGCCACCATCACCTTGACCTATATATATTTCTCTCCCTTTCTTTCCTTTTCTGTTTCTTTTCTTAAGACCATTCCCTCCTTTCATATTTTTATCTTTATTTTATCCATTTCCTCAACCGCTGAACTTTAGAAAAACTCACTATCATTCTGAAGAAGTTCTTTTTTCAATAAAGAACGAAATAGCAAAACTTCTGAAACCGTTGTCAGTGTTGGTTTATCCACTTTTCCACTTATTTTTACCATATATATATATATATGTGTGTGTGTGTGTGTGTGTGTGTATAAGTTAAACTAAAGTTGGTGACCTCAGTCGAGGGTGACCCGAAGGCTTCCTTTTCAATAGCTACTAAACCGAGGTGTAAGGGGGGGCACTACTCCATTCCCTGGATTGCTCCACTTTACCCTTGATCCTTTACCTTATAATGCTGAGTGTTAAGCAAGGTGACATCTAGTACCATTTTTTTAGTCTTTGGTATGACTCGACCTAGGATTGAACCTCGGTCTCCCCGACCATTGGTGAACACTCCTGTTCCTTAGGCTAATAGGTCGATACTCTATCACTAATATTAAAGTAATATTCATTTATGAATATAGCAAACAATTAAGTTGGAACAAATAGTATAGTAAAAAAAATGATACCTGTGAAAATATTTAATTTCCATTAAATGAATGTTCAACTTCCATTTTTTCATAGAAGCTCATTCCTTCTGTCAACAAACTTATTGATATCATACTTGTAAAATTCTTTGTTTTCATACAAAATATGAGACCAACTCGTATTCAACATCTTCTCTTGATATCAATCTAAACCACCCAAATAATTCTGTTTAGCTTGTTAGGAGTCATTTCTAATAAGTCTGTCTTAAAAAAAGGTATCTTTTTCAGACAGGCATGTTACTGGTGTTGAGAAATGAATCCTTAATCATAACGTTAAAAGGCCGTCGTCAGTGGATCAGTCGAGTAAGCAGACCTGTTCAGCAACCAAGAGATGGACTTCATCCAAAGACGATCATGTTGAGTGCATGATCGAATTGTCTATTAAGAACTGTTAGAAAAAAAAGTCTCTCCTTAGTCAACAGAAAGAGAATCATTGTCCATCACGATAATGCCCGTCGTTATACGGCTCAACTGATTAAAGATCTTTTAGAGGAGCTCGGTCGGGAAACATTGCTTCATCTTCCATATTATGATTACTTCGGATTATTACTTACAGAACGATCTAGATTGACACCAAATGAAAAGGCTGAACACAAGTTGGTCTTGTATTTTGCGTCAAGAATTTTAAAAGCATGAAATCTATAAGTTTGTTAACAGGTGTAATGCGAGTCTCGGAAGCAGCGGAGGTGATGTTAATAATTAAATACATCTATAGGAATAAGTCTTTTCATTTATGAAATATACTCCAAAATCGGACATTACATTCATTCCAACTCGATACATTTTATATATATATATATATATATATATATATATAATGTAAAAAAAATATTTTATGGGTCCAAAGAGAGAAAAAGGAAATATTTCAAAATGAATAAGTTCAATGAGAGATATGTATTTTTTAAGAATTATTTTTTGAGAATTGTTTATTCAAAAAATACTAATCCCTTAGTGAACCTATTCATTTTGAAATATATATATACATATATATATATATATATATATATATATATATATATATATACATATATATATATAATTATGTATTTTACTAATATATAAGTTAACTATTAATTTAATGCATTCAACTAGTAGTTAACTTATATAATAATAAAATATTCATAAAAATATTGATAATATATTAATAATTATTAATAAAAATATTAATAAAAAGCAACAACAGATATCAACAACGACCACAATATGTTATTACTTAATATATAAGTTAACTATTATATTAAGTAAACTATTATGATTTATATATATATTACAAATATTTATATATAAATATTTATATATATATTAAGTTAACTATTATATTAAGTAATAACATATTGAGGTAGTTGTTGATATCTGTTGTTGTTTTTGTGTTTTTGTTGGCATTGATGTCATTAATATTTATTATGATTATAATGATAACTGGCTTGACGATAAGTAGCAATAATTCTAATACAGTGTAACCCGTATATAAGAGACCCGGATATAAGAGAGATGTTCTCTGGTCCCAAATTAGAGCCTGTGTTACCTAAACCATACAATACCCAGATATAAGATACATATTCTCCGGTACCCGGCAACTCTCTTATATCCGGGTTACACTGTTGTAATAGTAATTGTGATGATAATTCTTGATATAGTATTATGTATAATAGTTGCTATGATTTTATTTATAAACCTTAGGATTTGAGTTTTAATTATGATATGAATACTAAGATAATGTGTATGATACAATTGCAATCTTGGAAATATATAAATTTATGTGGTATTTGTAATTTTAGATAATTTCCCACTGTAATTGGTATAATTCTTATTTTCACTTTTAATGTGATCAATTACAGTGTAACCTGGATATAAGAAAGTTGTTAGGAACGGATAATAAGTCTCCTATATCCGGGTTTGGTCTATTTTGTTTACGTAACACAGGCTCTAATTTGGGACCAGCTAAAAAATATATCTTATATTCGGGTCTCTTATATCCGGGTGACACTGTATAATTGAATAGAATCAAAACGACAATTTTAAAAAGTTTTTCTGATAAAATGTAATTAATATACAATATAATATTTTATAACATGATTTTATATTTGTTAAGAGGTTATTAATTCCCATGTAAGTTTTTTATAGTAGATAATTTTCTCTCCCGAAATAAATTTATTCCTTTATTCTATATTTTTTACTGATTGGGTTTAAAAGTTTGTTTGCCATCACATAAAATAAGTGGAAAGGAAAGAGAATTAAAAAATTGATACATCTTAATACAGGAATTGAATGTCATTTGTCAACCAGACAGGAAAAACAAATCGGCTGGTCTTTACTTAATAAAAAATAAAAAAATATAAAAGCAAATGAAATTTGGGTTAGGAAGATCAGCTGACCTGAATTTTGTGGGTTTTTCTAAATCTTCATCAGAAATTCCTCATTAATTCTTGTCTGAAGATGCAGATTTAACTTTTTAAAAAAAATATAGGGTCAGCTGAAATAAATATTATTGTAAAAAATATGAGTAATTTTAAAAGGTTTTTCTTTCATGTATATATATATATATATAGTACAATTTGATGGAGACTCAAACACGGTTAAGTCGTCATAATAAATTTATTTCGGCGGAGAATATTACTATATTCTCCGTCTCGTCAGATGACTATTTACATGCTTCTCTCTCGTCGCAGAGTAGCAAATGTGGAGTTACAGTTACAGTTCGTATTAAGATAAAATAAAAAAATAAAAAAATAAAGAGAGAGAGAGAGAGAGAGAGAGAGAGAGAGAGAGAGAGAGAGAGGATGCGTAAGTGTGTTTTTTTATTTACCGTTTTATACATAGATTCCAGCCAGTACGCTTGATATTAATACTGAATGAAAGCTTAAGATGGCGTCTCAATAACTATTTGCGATTAAAAGGCGGAAAAAGAGATTGTCACACGGAAAAGCCAAAGAAAAGGAGGGACGTATAACTGAAGACGGAAGGAAGGAAGGAAGGAAGGATTCATCATTTTCGTTTTTCTTTTTATCCTTTGTTATAATGGGATGCTTTCTCCGGCTCGCTATCCGTGATGATGTGTTGATTAAAAGCAGCAAGAAGAAAAAAAAAAAAAAGGAGGGGGAGTAGACCCTTTCCCGCCAGCCAAATGATTGACATTCAACAGTGATAAGAAAAATGAATTTGACGTGAAAGATTAATACAATGTTTAGATATATCTATATACAGCCCCTCCTGGCCCATTTGTCTAGGGTGGTGTTAAAATAAATCAGTTCGGCTCCAGAAGGTCTTCCACCCCAAGTAACACCTGCCCCCTCACTTAAAGGAGTAGTAGCCGGGCTTTTACTTGGTGCCCGAAACACCTCATTTCTCCTCACATGCTTTTAAATAGAAAAACTCAGAAAACGGTCTCTGTCTGAAGAAGTTCGATGAAATAAAGCCGAACGAAATATCACACATCTAAATTTGAGTAAAGTGTTTGATTTATCCAACTCTCCACATATTTCTATCTGTTGGGTATCACCCACTTTTTTCCACACAATGAACTAGTCCATCTGCCATATATAGCAGTAGCTACTAATACCAGGGCAGACTAGAAGGTGAAGAGCAGCTTCTTATAGGAATAGTATAAGAGCGTTGGTGACTGGAGATCGCTCTAGGTTACCTTACTTGCTACCGTAATAACGGAAGCCAATGTTATCGTTGGACTATATCTTTATTCTGCATTCACTAATCCTATGTTCTTGTCTACTAATAGTCTCTCTATTGTATATACTTTTTCCTGAGAATATATCTCTATTTCCTCTCATATCGTGGTTTGTCCTTTATTTAATATTACAAGCGTTCACAAACCAGAACGCAACACTATTATACTATTATATTAGACTAGGTTCTTCAGCCTTGGTTAGGCAACTAGTCTAGGAGAAGGAAAACTCTGAATTAAAACCTGTTAAACTCCGCTTAAAAATTGACCTTGTGTCATATCCTACCCGAGCGGAGGGGTTGGTAAATAGGATACTGTCAGATTCATTACAATGTATCATTCAAACACACACACACACACACACACACACACATATATATATATAGATTCCATTGATATACTTAAACGAAATTATCCCAATTGAGTGCTCAATGTAAACTTTATAATATATGTAGACGTATATGAATAAGCTTATGCATTGGAGGCTTTTCTAAACAAATATACAACGAATTTTCTTTACTTTTTTTAAAAATAAATATTCAAATTATTCTACGGAGAGAATCTTTTCAAATATATCTGAGGGGTTCATCAACAACGAGCGAAATAAATTTATTGATTTATAGATTTTCTTGTTTCGCAATTATATATATATATATATATGCAAATTTCATTAAACATAATAGACATTTTATGTCTACATATTTTCTTCTGTATCTCGTAGGGCTAATGGCAAACCCATATATGTTTTACATTTACTCCTAATATGTCTGTTAATTATTTCAGCTGTTGTTATTCTAGATATTCCTCTTACTTTAATTCGGACCAGGAGAGATGAATAAGATAAAGGAAAGAAATTTTACAGAGCTGTCAAGTGCTTTTAAATTACCCTAAAAATGGTCAAGGGGAACTCTAGAGTCAAAGGTCTTAATTTTGGGATTAATATCCTACGTTCATCTGATCCTCATCTATCGTTACCTTTCTTCGCCTCGGTGATATCCACTATTGGATCGATCGTTATTAGTTTCTAATAAATCCTTATCATTGTCCTTACGATTACATAGGGACTGGGGTTTCAGTGATTCCCAGTTAGGATAATTTGAATTTTCCTCTCCGTTATTATTTGTGTATTAGACACACTATTTTTCAGATTTGTCAACCTTAATGTCACCGGTGCGTATTATTTACAAAAACCACATAATGATCTCTTTTCAGGCCACATGCCTCTATATGATTGGGACAAGATAACCGAAAGTAAATTCGATCATATGGAAATCAAACCTGACCGATAAAATGAAACGCAGTTTCTTCCAGGCGGCGGTCGTGTCGATACTGCTGTATGGATGCACTACTTGGACGCTGACTAAACGGTTGCTCGACGGCAATTATACAAGAATGTTGCGAGCAGTGTTGAACTGGTCCTGGCAGCAACACCCCACACGGCGCCAACTGTATGGCCACCTACCACTTATCACGAAAACTATACAAGCTAGACGAACCAGACATGCCGGACACTGCTGGAGAAGCAAAGACGAGATCGTAAGTGATGTGCTCCTGTGAACCCCCGCATTTGGCCAATCAAAAGCAGGACGACCAGCTCGAACATTCATACAGCAGCTATGTGATGATACGGGATGTAACCCCGAAGACCTGCCGAAGGCGATGAATGATAGGGAGACGTGGAGAGAGAGGGTCAGGGATATCCGTGCTAGCCGCACGTCATGATGATGATGATGAAGTAATATCTATTGTCCAAACTTATGTGTTTTAGGCCGTTGTAAAATAATAGCCGCTGGAGTGTTTATTTTCTTGTATTTTTTCTCCGAATGCAATCTTATTTTAACCGCAAACGTGATACATATTTGCGTGAACATGTCCATGTACCTGCACTAAATACTGAGCAAATTTTGTGTTTTAAGATGTAATGGAAACGATATAAATTCTTGTTTTCAGTTAGCATTATTAGACCAAAAGTCGAAGGAATGCTAAATTGGGTTAGATTTAGCTGCTAAAAATTCTAAAATGTCGGTGCTTACTAAACACGAGAATTTTTCCCAAAATTTCGTCGTCCAAAGCTAGGCAAGTATTATACACGAATACCTGAATTTAGGAGGTGTCCGTGGTGTAATGGTTACCGTCGTAGGAAATGGATACAGCGACACGAGTTCAAATCCTGGCCGAGACTAATTGCATTTCACATAGCTCTAATACTCTTGGGAAAGGTAAGAATCCAATTATTCTCCCTCCAGCTATGGGTAAATAGTAGGGCAGATTAGGTCCTTCAGCCTTGGAGAGGCATCTAGTCTAGAAGAAGGAAAACTCTGAATTAAAACCTGTTAACCTTCACTTAAAAACTGACCTTGTGTCATATCCTGCCCGAGCGGAGGGGTTGGGTAAATATGATTATACATGAATGCATGTTATGCATAAAAGTACACATACACACGCACACTATATATATATATATATATATAGTATAAAAATGTGTGCGTGTTTCGCGCATAAGTGTCTGTGAATATATATATATATAAATATATATATGCATACCATTGAATCATAAATCATCTTGAACATATGTGGCTATTCTAATGAATAATGGTCGTGTACGTTTGATCGATTCACAATAGACCTTAAGAATTGATGATTTTGATTGAGTCTTTCGCTTGGCAAAAGTATCTCTTGTTAATAGAATGCTTCATTAAGTGTACGAAATTTGACCGTACGGACGCCATAACAGAAAATCCATCTTTTTTTTTCTTCTTCGATGAAAAAGATGCTCTCTGTCTTTGAACTCATTCTCACAGCTGAGTAGTTTTGCCTTCTTTCCGACCAAAAGAAGTGCACTTGGTGCAAACGACCCTCTTTGAAATCGATTAACTAATACTAAGAAATAACAAAAGTCAGATCGATCGACCCTCGGGTTTATTGATCGTCAATATACTTAAGTGACTCCTTTGAGAAAAATGTTCTTTCGTTACATAGAAAAGTATAAACGAAAAAAAAAAGAAAAAAAGAAAGGAAGGAAAAGAAACAATAAATGATTGAATATATAAAAAAAAAGGAAATATAATCCAGTTTAATAAGTCGGAAATAGGACACGAATCGAAAAGATCTGACTGAGAAGAAAGAATTGGTTACAGAAAGTCTTATTCAACTGGTGACTATTTTTTTTGTACTTTTTCAGAGATCGAAAATGGCGTTACTTTTCTAAATGAGCTTTGGGGGAAAAAAAACAAAATAAAAAAAAAGTTTCCATCGACTACTTTCCTGTTTCATTCAGTCGAACACGCCTCATAAATAGCTTGACCAGTCGATAATAAATAGAATAGAGACCTTTTATTGACCTTATTGAATTACATTCCACAAGAAGCACAGTGGTAAAATGATTTTATTCATGTTACTTTTAACTGGGATTGATTTTAGAAGATCTAAAAAATGGAATGACTTGTAGAATTTATCTGACCAGTGAAGGAGCACAGTTTCTGCAATGTGCAGCAATGTTAATTTGGTTATAACACAAGAAATTTTATTAAAATTCATAAAACACGAGGAATTTTAATAGAATATACGAAAAATCATTAAATAAGTTTCCAGACTTTTTTTTTCGTATGGGCACTTTTATTGATAGTACGCACATAAAACTAGTCCCCTTCGAAGTAATCTCCTCCGGCTGCAATGCTCTTGTTGTACCGTTCCAACAACTTCTGGAAGGCCCCATGGAAGTCCTCTTGTGTGAGCGTGTCAATAACCTTCGTTACAGCCTCTTTCATCTTCTCAATTGTCTCATAACGACAGCCTGTGAACTTAGGGAATAACCAAATGTCACAGGGAGCAAGGCCTCGACTATAGGGAGGCTGAGGAACTGTCTTGATGCCCATCTTGGTCAAATAGTCTGTGACAAGGACGGAGTTGTGGACTGGTGCATTGTCCTGGTGGAAATGCCACTGACCCGATTTGAAGAGTGCTGGCCTCTTTTTGACGGAATCTCTTCCTGAACTCCCTTAAAACCTCAACATAGTAACCCTAACACTTTGGCCAATCAACTCTGGTGTATTGACTTCCTTACTCCTCCCACACCTCTCATCATCCCTCACAGATTCCCTGCCTTCCTTGAATCTCTTATGCTACTCAAAAACTAATGCTCGATTCATGCAAGATGGTCGAAAAGCAGTCTGAAGCATTCCATACGTTTCTGTGGCCTTTTTTCTAAGTTTAAAACAGAATTTTATTGCATATCGTTCTTCTAAAGTGTCCTCACGTCTAGATTGCATTTTTGAAATTCACCAGCTGTGACAATCAGGGTTTAGTAGGGTATATTCCAATTCCTGCTGTAACTGTTCATTTGAACCTGAAATAATAAAAATTGGTCAGTCATCTCATAAGATGTATAGCAATAAGATACTGAATGTTCAAGAGTCTTCGACAATCTTAAATGCCAGTATAAAAAAGTCTGGAAAGTTATTGAATGCACCACGTACGTCATCACGGGGAGAATTTTATTTTAAGTAACTGATGTGATTTGAAAGTTTAGTGGCTAATCAAGCTTAGCACAGATGCCAGAGAAGATGCAGAAAAGACTCTGCACGAAGCAGTGTATATTTGTCTCTGCCTCCCATCAGACAGGACTTGACACAAGGTCAAATGATCGAAAGGTCGGGTTATAGTGGGGGTTAGGGGAGGCGATGATCGAGGTTCGAGCCCTGCTGGTCTATGCTGGTATATGCTGGTCTTCGGACCACTTAGTTCAATATGGGCCATATTAGCCTAGCTGGACATGGACCGAAACATGAGTCCAGACACGGATGCCAGATTATAGCTTAAACTGGACAGCGAGATCCAGTGTTATACTTTTTGAGTCTTTGGTATGACTCGACCTGGGATTGGACCCCGGTCTCCCGGACCATTGACGAACACTCTACTCATTAGGCCAACGGCTTGGTTTGATTAAAATATTCGTTTCGTCAACAATTTCAAAAGAGAGTCTATTTGGTGATGGAAAATGACATTACAAAAACCATTGACTTTAAAATGATTTTATAGGGTAGAGAATCCCACAAACATTTTTCTAATTGGGCCCGCACTTGCTGGTGCTAGCTATATATACAAACACATATATAGAATAGCCTCATGAAATATCTATTGTGTACTTTGTTTTATGAAGAGTCAAGCATTGAAGACCCAGAAGAAGACCTTCTAAATTCTATCCCATATCAAAGAACAATTATATCTCAGACTCATGTTTTTTTCTTTTCTCTCATTGGAATGTTATTCTACGAAGATCAAAAAAAAAAAAAAGAAAAAAAAAAGAAGCCAATACAATATTCCTCTTAATCGTCTTCATAAGAAGAAATAATTTCTAAAATTCACTTTTCTGGTGCATTTAGGTTTGTTTTCGTTTTTTATGATTGTTTTTTTTTTTTTTTTTAATTTTTTTGTCGTCTTCTCATTCGAAACCCTTAAAATATTCGAAGTGGTGTGAAAAGAATTCAGTAGTTCCAGCGAGGGTGAAATATTTCCCCAATGTCTTTTTCCACGCGAACGAAAGATGCATCCCGACGGAGCCCGTCGCTACTTAACAGGGGCAATAATGGGGCAGAGAGGTCTATGAAACTGGGGTGGGTGAAATAGGCTGTAAAATACGTGTGAAAATAACTTTCGCCTGAAGGTTTGTTTGGGTTGAAATCAACTGGAAGCGTTCAGTTATTGAGAAGACAAAAAGAATTCCAGTTTGCAGCTCCCAGTATCTAAACAAACACGTTCACAGATATCAAGATATCAAGTTTGATATTTACCAAGTTGGGCCTAGTATGGCACAAGGACAGATAAGTGTCAAAGTGAAATCGAACGAGGAAGATTTATTATATCAGTAAGAGTAAAAGATTAAAAGATTAAATGGAATTTAGAGAAATCAGGATTAATTGCTTAACTAGGAAGAAGAACGAGAGGTGATATAAATGAAATTTTCAAAATGAATGATGGAATTTTTAATTATTGTTAGAATTTTTTTTTCTTTCAATATTTCTCCTCTAAGAGTAAATTTACTATCAAGACATATTTTAAAAAGTACGTCAATTGGATCTTTTTTTGATAATATATTTTTGGAACAAATTGGCTAATCAGAGCAAAAACAGTAAAAGCCCACCCCCACCCCCCCAAAAAATAAAATTAAGATTGAATTGGATGATTACCGAAATAATGGTTGTTGGTTGATTGTAGGTTATTTAACGCCAAATCCGTTTTTATGAAAATAGTTCTATTTCAAACAATTCAGTTTAGGATAAGTACGCAGTTTAAATGTATGTACGGTTTAATTGAAAAAAAAAATTCTAATTCAGCTGATTCAGTTTAGTATAAGTTCAGGTTTTGTTTACACACAGTTAAATGTCAAAACAGTTCTATATTAAACAAATCAGTTTAGTGTAAGTACAATTTCAATGTCAAAAAACAGTTCCATTTCAAATAATTCAGTTTAGCATAAGCACGCAGTTTAAATGTAAGTACGGTTTAATTGTCAAAAACATTTCTATTTCAAGCTATTCAGTTTAGTCAAACAATTCAGTTTAGCATAAGTATGCTGTTAGTTCTACTTAAGCCATAGATAGGACCCTATTAGGTGCTACCACGCCGGGCCAGAGTGGACCTGGGAGCGATGGCAATGAAGGGGTACACCGCATTCCCCAAGGCCCCAGCATTACTGGGACGTCAACATCAGATTTTTTAGCGTCATATACAGGACACTCAATGTTTGGGGGAGGTCTTACCCCTATGCAGAGCTGCAGTTGGTCTATTCTACAGCCCAAGTCCACTGGGCAAGAAATAATGATGAGAAAAGTAATTTAAGAAGCCTTTTTTGGGGAGGATTATCGGAGGAATTATTTAAGAGAATTAGTTTTGTATATAGATATTGAATTAATAATGTATTTGTTCTGTGTAAAAATTCTCGTTATATTTTGATGGCGGGTAAGATTTTTTTAAGAGGTAAATGTTAAAAAAAGGTGGGGGAGATGCCTCAGGAGACACAAAGAGAAACAAATAATAAATAACAAAATGTACCAAATAGAAAGAAACTACAAATCGAAATCACGCTCGGATTATAAGAGAGGTTCAATGCTACTGAGTTAGTTGAGAACCCACCAATCAAACTGAAGAGTTCTGGGTATGACACTGTACTGTATTTAGTGACTCCAGATCTGGAGCAGTATGGAGTGTGAGGTACACCTTTGTTGCTATAACTCTCAAGTCCACCCTGGAGCTCTGTCGAGTGTAAGGTACACCATTGTTGCTATTACTCTCAAGTCCACTCTGGATCTATGTGGAGTGTGAGGTACACCTTTGCTCCTATAACTCTCAAGTCCACTCTGGAGGGATGAGGGGTGTGAGGTACACCTTTGCTGCTATAACTCTCAAGTCCACTCTGGAGTTATGTGGAGTGTGAGGTACACCTTTGCTCCTATAACTCTCAAGTCCACTCTGGAGGGATGAGGGGTGTGAGGTACACCTTTGCTGCGATAACTCTCAAGTCCACTCTGGAGCTCTTTCGAGTATAAGGTACACCTATTGTTGCTATTACTCTCAAGTCCACTCTGAAGCTATTGAGTGCGAGGTACACCTTTGTTGCTATTACTCTCAAGTCCACTCTGGAGCTATATGGAGTGTAAGGTACACCTTTATTGCTATTACTAAGTCCACTCTGGAGCTGTGTGGAGTGTGAGGTACACCTTTATTGCTATTACTAAGTCCACTCTGGAGCTGTGTGGAGTGTGAGGTACATCTTTGTTGATATTACTTTCAAGTCCACTCTGGAGCTGTGTGGAGTGAGAGGTACACCTTTGTTGGTATTACTTTCAAGTCCACTCTGGACCTATGTGGAGTGTAAGGTACACCTTTGTTGCTATTACTCCCTAGTCCACTCTGGAGCTCTGTGGAGTGTGAGGTACATCTTTGTTGCTATTACTCCCAGGTCCACTCAGACCCTGAATGGTACTACTTATACAGGTCTCAATTATTGGTCAAATAGATCTTTGCGGGAATTTGGATTAAAAATAGTTATCATCGCTTGCAAAGTATTATTATCAATAGTTCCTGGAAAGTATATCATGATCATCGTCATTATGTCATGCCACAGGCACGGATATCCCTGATCCTCTCTCGCCACTTCTCCCCATCGTTCATCAGCTCTGGTAGGTCTCCTGGGGTACATCCCGTATCCTCACATAGCTGCTGAATGAATGTATATTCGAGCTGGTCGTCCTGCTTTTGCCCGGCCATATGTGGGGGTCCATAGGAGTACATCTCATATGAGCTCGTCCCTGCTTCTCCAGCAGTGTCCTGCATGTCTGGTTCGTCTAACTTGGATTGCTTTCGTGATGGGAGGCAGGTGGCGGAATAGTTGGTGCCTTGTGGGGTGTTGCCGCCAGGACTTGTTTAATATTGCTCGCAGCATTCTTGTGTAATTGCCGTTTAGCTTTTATCTCCAGCTGTTTAGTTAGCGTCCAAGTAGTGCATCTATACAGCAGTATCGATACGACCGTTGCCCGGAAGAAACTGCGTTTCATTTTATCGGTCAGGTCTGATTTTCATATGATGGATAATGGCTCCAAAAACTTGAAAACGTAAAATTGTATGTAAATTATTTGAATTAAATAGGGATTTATGAAACTATATTACTGTATGGACATTGGCCTAGCAGCTAGAGTGTTCGCCAATGGCCCGGGAGACCTGGATTCAATCCCAGGTCGAGTCATACCAAAGACTCAAAAAATGGTACTTGATGCCTCCTTGCTTAACACTCAGCATTATAAGGTATGGATCAAGGGTAAAGTAGAGCAATCCTGGGAAGGAGTAGCGCCCTCCCCTACACCTTGGTGTAGTAGCCATTGAAAAGGGAGCCTTCAGGTCACCCTCGACTATGGTCGCCATCTTTACTTTACTTACTTATATTACTGTACGTAAATTATTTATGCATAGAAAAGTTACTTGAAACCGAAAAAATTGTTTACAAATGATCAAAATCATTAGTCACTTGAAATCGTATAATTGCTTGAAAAAAGATGGATTTCGGCATTTAATAACCCAATATGAGTTGACATACCATGAAACCAACCAACCAACCAACCAACCTTTTCTTCCTTTTATTTTGATATCTAGTCGGTCGACATTTATTCTGTGAAAGGTTATGTGAAAAATCAGGTTATATCGTTCTTTGACCTATGTTTCAGTGTTTTCGTTTGTCGAGTTTAAGAGGGGCCTAGAGTAGATTATTATTATCATCATTATTATTAATAATAATTATAATAACTTAATTACGATGATGACAACAATGTCCGTTCATATTACGGTTTTTCATATATATTCATTTTGACGTTAACAATGAGTTGCCCCGTTTGAAATTGTGGAATTAAATAAGTCTATATGTTTAGAAAAGAACAGAAAAAAAGAGAATGACTGTTATTGGTATAAAACACCCATCTCTGCGATAAAAAATATACCTACCACGTGTAAACGCAGATGTTAGTCCCCAAGGTGGTATTTTACAATAAGCTATTCATTACGGTTGGCGAATTCATTCATGAGTCTACGCTCAATTATCTCCCTTTCTTTTAGCACATTACGCCAGCGTTCTATTTATAAGCACTGATGAAACTAGCACGAATCGAATGACAACGTGATCGAAATTGGGCGGAGGATTTCTAACCTTCTGACAAGCTGGAGTGGCGAAACAACAATCGATAACCTAGCAATTATCTATCGAATGTTTTCTTTTTATTTAGGAAACGGTTCTGTCAAAAGAAAGTGTATTATGCATAGAAATAAAAATGATTATTTTTTTAATTACCTGACAAAGATGTTTATTTGCTTTGAATATTTTGCTTTGGTCTACTTTGGTTTAATGACATATCTACTATGATGGATTATCTTATGCTAAAACAGTCCTTATTAAAGAACTGTTGTGATAAAGTTTAACAGATAACTGGGGCGAGAATAGGGGGTTTCTAACTTTCCCAAGTGTATTAGTGTTATATAATTAAGGAATGATTTTTTCTATATTAATCATTTTTCGTTAATTATATTTTATCATTCAGTTTGGTTGGGCTTTGAACTATTCGGGTTAAGAGTTCAGGTGCATAGTCATTGGGCGCAGTTTGACGCTCGTGCGCAAAGGATATGACAATCACCATTGTCATGATAAACCCCCAGACAGCAAATGGGCCTGGAGTGTGGATGACGTGGTGCCCAAAGGAGACGATCCAGAGAATTTGAGGATTTTGTAAAAAAGGCAGTTGAGATTGACCAATTGAGGCATAGAGTTGAGTTTTCTACCGTTGCGGCGGTAGTTAAGTTTTTCGAGTCTTGACCAACGGAGATGAATTGAGATCTTAAACATCACAAGATGCCCTGCAAGTTGGTGATGGTCAGCATAATATGGTCAGCATAGTATGGTTAGCAAAGACTTTTAAGCGAGGGGGGCCCGTGGTGTAATGGTTATCGTCGTAGGAAATGAACACGGCGACACGAGTTCAAATCCTGGACGAGACTGATTGCATTTCACATAGCACTAATACCCATGGGAAAGGTATGAATCCAATAATTCTCCCTCCAGCTATGGGTAAATAGTAGGACAGACTAGGTTCTTCAGCCTTGGTGAGGCAACTAGTCTAGGAGAAGGAAAACTGTGAATTCAAACCTGTTGAACTCCGCTTAAAAATTGACCTTGTGTCATATCCTGCCCGAGCGGAGGGGTTGGTAAATATGGTTAGCAAAGACTTTTAAGAATTGTGTTTCTCTCTTCGTGTCGATGAACCTAACTTCGAAGTTAATAAACGCGTTCGTATCTGAAACAATTGAGTCCGCCTGTATTTATATTTGTATTATATGTTTATATATGTATTGTATTACTGTTGTGATTGATATCATTATGGTTACGGCTAGACAACATTAGGTAAAAAATGAGCGCGACAGGAGTTCGAACGTACTTATTACGATGTTGCTGTTCATTACTTAACCCACTACGCGGCTTCCACGTTTAAGTCTTTTCTTTAAAATAAAGAGAAAAGGTTTATGTTGTCAACAGCAGATGACAAAACTGCATGGAATTGAACCAAATAATTCACGCAAAAAGACATTACTCTCCTTGGGGGACGATCGTGGTTTTGCGGGGTTTAGAATACTCTGAATGCATCCACTTGCGGGGAGGTAAGATTCCTCCCACAAAAAAGGGGTTTCCAAGGTGTAACACTAAACTGAATCTGATGACGTTCCCGTTCTGGAAATCTGAGGAGTGTGGGGTATATCTTCGTTGCCTATACTCCCAGGTCCACTTTGATCCAGTGTGACAAAAACTGATTGGCTCCAATCTATGAGTCAAATAGATCTCGCAGGTATTCCAGATGATCTTCCTGTACCCACACCTCCAGTAAATAAGGAGAAATAGGCCGAGACAGGTAAGTTTTTATATTTACAGACCGTTTTGAAATCATCCATGTTAGATGTGTAAGAATGTATTTAGTATTTGTTTTCCAAAAGGACAGTAAGGAAGTAAATATAAAAATATATATATAGTCATTCACAGAAAAACTGTTTCAGTGCGGCTAGACACACGTAAGGCTTCTAGCAGGGTTTGAAAGCTAGCTAGCTAACTTTAGGTCAGTCGGACATCTTACCCCGGAACCATCGTCATTCTCAGAGTAAGTGAATGAATTTTTTAGATATATATTTCTACATATATGTTATTGGCTACCTGGAGTGCGCAATTCTTGAGGAGAGCTATTGACTTTCAGCTTATGTAGCAGCCGGCAAATTTCCCCACTTGAGTGCTGAACTCATGACACGAGGAGGGCCCACACACACACACACACACACACACATATATATATAAATAAATATATATATATATATATGTGTGTGTGTGTGTGTGTATGTATATCTATCTATCTATCTATCTCTTTGTGTCTATTGAGTTCAGATATTCTTATATCTATCTCTGAAACAAAATAAATCCCAAAGAAGTGGTCTTTTATCTTTCGATTCAAAAAGGTTTAACATGAAATCTGTTTGGCAAATCTTAGCAAAATTTTATAAATATTTGAATAACAAACACAACATCGAAAGCTCAATATTTATTCTCAAACACAATGAGTAACTGTCGCTTGATACAAAGCAGCTGTGATCAAAAGACAACCCCGCACGTAAAGAACCCAAACAGATGCGTGTATACATGAACGTATCTTTTTTGTCTTTTTTTTTCATAATTTGTTCATTCTCTCTCTGTCTCTCTTTAACGTATATCCGCCGGTAAATTTACTCCGATGTACAACATTATTCGTGAATAGTCACTCAGAGAGCCAATACAGGGGCAACATGATAAGAGCATTTCGCCAATGGCTCGGGAGACTGGGGTTCAATCTTAGGTCGAGTTATAGCGATGACTCGAAAACTGGTACTTGATGTCTCCTTGCTTAACATTCCGTATTTATAAGGTTCAGATCAAGGGTAAGTGGACCAATCCAATGAAAGGAGTTGTGCCATTCCATACATCTTGGTGTAGTTGTAATTTACGAAGCTCTTTGCTCCGATGTGGCACAAGGCCAAATGAATGAAACATCCGACGAGACTCGAACTTACTCGTGTAGGTTTGCTAGTCGAGCTTGCTAACCATTTCCACACCAGAGGTGCCTACACCTTGGTGTAGTAACTATTAAAAAGTGAACTTTCGGGTCTTCCTGGAGTACAGTCGTTCAACTTACAATATAGTACAAACACCCTCTTTGGATGGTCGGTTGGTTGGGTTTTATGGTATATTTCACTCCTTGTAGGATATTCAATACCAAATCTTGTTCACACACACACACACACACACACACATATATATATATATATATATATGAGAAGAAATTAATTGAATCCGTTGCTTATAATATCGAGCAAAAACCTTTAGTAGCGATACTGAGGCATATGAAGAAGAAATGATTAGTTTGAGACACAACCTCCATCGAAGCAACAACCCAGAACGCATAACATCGGCTCCAAGAAGCCTGGATAGGAAGATAGAAGACAATAGCCGAAAACTCACCATATGCCCTATGTCAAAGGACTAGCCGAAAGGATCCAAAAGATATGTTGTCCATATGACATCAAGACAATATTCACGAGTGGTTCAACTCTCTGGAAGTATCTCTTCCGGGTCAAGCCACCAACGGAATTCAACATGATCAAGAACTGTGTTTACTCCCTCCCTTGCAGTTGTGGCAAAATATACAAAAGCGATACAGGTCACCCACTAAAAATAAGCCTAGAAGAACATCGGAAGTACGAGGTGAGATTGAAAAGTTGGGCATGGTGGATCATATATGGAAGAAAAAGAGAAACCATCTGCTCTTATGGGATAAAGTTGAAATGATTGATAGAGCTGATCATTGGAGGATTAGATGCCTTAAGGAATCAGTACATATGCTGGGCTACAGTGACCTGTTGAGTAGACCAAGTATAGAGATGAATACAATATGGGAATCAATTGTCAAAAAGGTTAGATAAAAAAAAAATCTGAATATGAGTACAGGTAAAAAATCATACATAATAGTAGTAATCCTTGTCATGTAAGAACATTAAGTTTATAAGTCCCCAAAATTCACTATAAATTATCCAGCAGGACTCATAGCATAACAGTTGTAGGCGTTCGTTCCCCAAGCTTCTAAGGAGACAATCATCTGGAGGTTGCAGGTTCAATCCTGACTGCAGGCGAGTAACAATACAGGAATACTTAGCACTTATACCCGGTTATGGTTAACGGAATCAAAACAAGCGACCCTTGTGAATTAAATAAAGGACGTAGTTCGACGTTCCGTGTAGGCTCCCGAGTTCGACAAACACCTGTAGAAGGCCGGAGGACATATCGACCGAAACGTTGTGAATATAACAATAAAGATGATAAAAAATCGATATAGCATGGAAAAGGTAAAACAGGAGAAAGATATATATAAAAAAGTAAGTAAAGTGGGCGACAAGAAGGCTCCCTTTTCAATTGCTACTACACCGAGATATAGGGGAGAGTGCTACTCTTTTCACTGGATTGCTCCACTTAACCCTTGATGTGTACCTTATTTTGCTGGGTGTTAAACAAGGAGGTATCAAGTAACATTTTTCAAGTCTTTCGTATGACGCGAACTGGGACAGAACCCAGGTCTCCCGAACCATTCGTGGACACTCTACCCACAAGACCAATGAGCCGGTTTATATATATATATATATATATATATATATATATATATATCCCAAGTGCTTTCTCTCCGACTTTGCCCATCATCAGGAGAGGATCTATTACAAAAGTGATGTAACTTTTGTATGTACATTACTACTTTGTTTCATAGAAACATACTCCCCACTGATCCTAATAAAAAATAACTTATATTTTATAATGAATTTAAATCCTCCAACTTAGTCATTAAAAATAATTCCTCTCCCTAGATTGGAGTTAAAAAAAACCCAACGTTATATATCAATTTAAATGTCCTTTAGGAGATTGCATCTCTTAAAATAATAATATATATGTTGGTTGAACCTCAGCTACCCTATCGAGGAGACGTACAATGCACCTTTAAAAAAATAAAAAAATTCATGCCCAACAACAGAATTACGGAAAATTCCCACCGAAAGCACAACAATATTAGAATATCAAAATAACAAGCAAAAACTACTGATTCTCGAAGCACTACATATTAGAAATATACAACCCAAACTTAACAGAATTAATTTTCAAACCAGTGCTAATGTACTTAATGGTCTTTAGCTACTGACTTATACTTGTTTATAGAAACAAATTTAAAAGTAAACGCTACACACTGCAACGGTACAGGCGCTCGTCTTACAAAGTAGAAATGTACATATAAAAGTTACATCACTTTGGTAATAGATCCTCCCCTGATGATGGCCTAAAGTCGGGCAGAAAGTACTTGGTAAATAAATAATTATGGAAGTTACATCAACCAATCTCCGCCGAAGATTATGAAATCAATACGGCAATATGAAAGGATCAACCCAAAAATATGTAGACAAAAAATGTCTGTTATGTTCAACGAAATATGTATTAACTAAGAAATGCTGCCAATATATATATATATATATATATATATATATATATATATTCAAGCAGCTGATAATACACATTTATCAGGTCTATCTATTTATCAATCTATATGTGTGTGGGGGGGGCAGTAGCTGTGTTTGTGTATGTTTGTGTGTGTGTGTGTATGTATGTTTGAGAGAGAGAGAGAGAGAGAAAGAAAGAGAAAGTGAAACCTCCTTTTGCTTCTATATGCCTACAACTGAAATCGAGCGAGGTTTCATACACTAATGAAACCAAACAAAAAGAAACACACACAGATATATATATATATATATAACTCGGTTGTTGTGGCTTAGAATACATTGACTGCAGCCGTTGGAGAAGACTGAGACCCTCCAATATCACATTAGCATCTGATTGTGAATGAGGAGTACCTTTTCATTGCCATTACTCCCAGGTACACTCTGACCCAGAGTAGTTGTAACTGATTGGGTCTCATTTCCAGGTCAATTAGACCTGTTTGAAAATTATTAGTATTAGATATGAATACTTGAACCATATAACTCTGTGCAAACGAATAATTTTTATCAAATAGGAATAGTTTCTAGAAATCAAAAAATTGTGCATAAATTATTAATATTAGATAGGAATACTTGAAACCATATAAAGTAAGTAAAGTTGGCGACCGTAGTCGAGGGCAACCAGAAGGCTCCCTTTTCAATGGCTACTACACCGAGGTGTAGGGGAGGGCGCTACTTTTTTCCCTAGATTGCTCCACTTTACCCTTGATACATACCTTATAATGCTGAGTGTTAAGCAAGGAGGTAAAGTCTTTGGTATGACGTGAACGGGGATTGAACCAGGTCTTCCGGAGTATTGGCGAACACTCTATCCACTAGACCAATGAGCCGGTTGAAACCATGTGATTGGGGGTAATTGTTTTATCTATATATATAGTCTACTCTTGCAATTCTGGTTATGATCAATTTTTGCTTTGACATAACTGGTTTTTATATCATTATTTTGTGGGGCTAATAAAATACATTCAGTTTCTTTCTTCAGATTTCCTCTGCGTAGTCTTGTCCAGGTCATCGCATGTTCACTTTCCTTACGTTGTCGCTTGAAGTATCCATACAGTTATTTTTCTTCCTAATTTTATTTTTTAGATTTTTTTATTATTGTTTTTTGCTTGTCTTTATGATATTGCAGTTATTGGCTTCTATAATAGGTACTTTTTTGCTCTTTTTCGTATATTCCTTCAGTTCATGTACGGATAAATCAAGGTAATCTTCAATCTGGGTAATTCTTCTTCATCCTTCGTTTCTTGATTCATAGAGTCTGTTATTTCATCTCTCGCGTGTAAGATCTTGTCTTTATTATTTAGTCGATTTGTATGAGTTTTTTTTTTCTTGTCCAAAATATCTTTAAAATGGGGACTGCTCAGGTATTTATTCCTTTGATGAGATTTCTGTGGCAAGGCTTGGTTTCGGGAAGTTTTAGGTATAATTATTGAAACCACATAACTATGTAAGAATTACAAAAAATCATTTAGAACTATAATGTTTACAAATGGTTATCTTGCCCAGTCGGCTGGGGCTGTAGAATACACCTACTGCTCCTCTGCAGAGGAGTAAGCCCCCCGCTCCAAAAAAAAAAAACGAGTGTCTTGGATATGACACTAAACAATCTGATGGTGAGGTTCCAGTAATGCTGGAGCTTTAGGAAATGCAGAGTACCGCTTTATTACCATAGCTTCCAGGTCCATTCTGGCCGGGAGTGGTAGCACCTGATAAGGGTCCTATTTATAGATTAAATAGAACTAAACCGTGGGTTCTTGACTTTACTACTTTTTGCATTTAAACTGCATATATATGCTAAATTGAATTGTTTAAAATAGAACTGTTTTGACATTTAAACTTGCGTACTTATGCAAAACTGAATTGCTCGAAATAGAACAGTTTTGACATCTAAACTGTGTACAATATACCGATTGCACCTTTGCAGAGGGCTAAGACTCCCCACCACAATGAATATCCTGGATATGCACTAAACAATCTGATGGTGAGGTTCCAGTAATGCTGGAGCGTGGGAGAATGCAGAGTACCCCTTCATTGCCATTGCTCCCAGGTCCACTCTGGTCCGGAATGGTAGCACCTGATAGGGCCCTATCTATGGGTTAGATAGAACTAAATTGCGTACTTATTCTTGACTGAATTGTTTGAATTAGAACTGTTTGACTAAACTGAATAGCTTGAAATAGAAATGCTTTTGACAATTAAACTGTACTTAGAATTAAACTGCGTGCTTATGCTAAACTGAATTATTTGAAATGGAACTGTTTTAACATTGAAACTGTACTTACACTAAACTGAATTGTTTAATGTAGAACTGTTTTGACATTTAACTGCGAGGAAACAAAATCTGTACTTATACCAAACTGAATTAGCTGAATTAGAACTGTTTGACTAAACTGAATAGCTTGAAATAGAAATGTTTTGACAATTAATCCGTGTACTCATGCTAAACTGAATTATTTTAAATAGAACTGACTATTTGTATAAAAATGAATTTGGCGTTAAATAACCGACAAAGGTTGATATGCCATAAAACCCAAACAACCAATCCAAAGCATAAATGGTTATCATTAGTGACTTTAATGTTATAATTGCTTGCAAGAGAACTGACCTGGGAATTAAATAGCCAAACAAATGTTAAATTTTATGAACAATTTGATAGAAAGAAATAGGGCAATATTAATTACAATGTATCATCTGAAAAATTTAAATCTATTACACCTAATCATCATCATCATTATGTCACGCTGCTAGCACGGATTTCCTTGACTCCCTCTTGCCATTCTTCCCTATGATTCATAACTTCTGGCAGGTCCTCCAGACTACATCTTGTGTCCGTACAGAGCTGTTGTAGGTAATTTTTTCATAGTCAGCCAACACTTGTACATCCGTGTGAAGAGATCCATTGGAGAACGTCACTTATGAGCGCATCCTTACTTCACGAGCAGTATCCCGCATGTCCATGTCATGTTTGTCTTGGTTTTAAAGATGGGGGTTAAGTGGCTGTACAGTCACTGTTTTGAGGCATGTTGTTTCCAGGATTTGTTCAATAAGAAATAACATTATGCAGCGGTTTATGGAGGGTAAAGAAAAAAATGTGATATGGCTCTATGGTAAATTTAAACGAATCGTTGAGCTTTTGTT
>OY757909.1:21072488-21089988 GCA_963585895.1 Sepioteuthis lessoniana
ACAATGTCAGTTTTTTTAAGCGGAGTTTAACAGGTTTTTATTCAGAGTTTTCCTTCACCTAGACTGGTTGCCTAACCAAAGTAGGAGAACCCAGTCTGCCCTACTATTTACCCATAGCTTGAGGGAAAATAATTGGATTCATACCTTTACCAAGGATATAAGTGAAATGTGAAATGCAATCAGCCCCGTCTACGCATTGAACTCGTGTCGCCGTGTTCATTTCCTACGACGATAACCATTCCACCAAGGGCACCTCATTTGGGAGTTATATATTAAACTTTGGAAGGTGTGTTTCAACTTAACCGTGACTGGTTTGTTTATTTGCTTATTAACGTGTCTATGTGTCACCCCCATGTCTATCCATAGAGTATCTCCAATAAGGACACTTCAAACAATTTTTATAAGAAAACAATTCACTTAAAAATGATTATTAAAAAATATTCCTTTTTAGAATTACTATTTTTAAAAAATAAAGCCTCGCTCATAAATAAGTACAAGAACTCAATATCAACAATAAAATCGTATTTCTCGGTGTCCTAATTGACACGAGCTATATTAACAAATTTACCACCTCTACATATAAATTGCCCAGTCGATTGGGGCTGTAGAATACACCGACTGCATTTCTGCTGAAGGGGTAAGCCCCCCACCACGAGCGTCCTGTATATGACACTAAAAAAATCTGACGGTGAAGTTCCAGTAATGCTGGAGCTTTGGGGAATGCTGAGTATCCTTCAATGCTATAGCTTCCAAGTCCATTCTGACCTAAAATGGTAGCAATTGACAGGGTCCTATCTATGGGTCAAATAGAACAAAACTGTGTACTTGCGCTAAACTGAATTGTTTGAAATAGAACTATTTTGACGTGTAAACTGCGTACTTATGCTACACTGAATTGGTTGAAGTAGAACTGCTTTTGACTTTGAAACTGTACTTACGCTAAACTGACTTGTTCGAAATAGAACTGTTTTGACATTTAACTGTGTGTAAACAAAAAACATACTTATACTAAACTGAATTGTTTGAATTAGAAGTGTTTGATTAAACTGAATAGCTTGAAATAGAAATGTTTTTGGACAATTAAATTGTGTACTTATGCTAAAGTGAATTGTTTCAAATAGAACTGATTATTTGTATGAAAATGGAACTGGCATTAAAATCCAAACACTCACCCATCTACATATAAAAAGACTACCAACATTAATCAATGCAACCTTCATTTCTATATTGAATGCCCCTTCTGTTATAAAAGAACCATCGTAAAAAGACTTATTTCCTGAGCTAAACTACTTTCTTCTCGAATTATCTTGCTTAATGAACGTAAAAGTATAAAACAAACACTTATTAATTATAGGTTTCCCAACTACATTATTGATACAGAAATTAAACATTTCCTTAATGAAAATGAATAACATAACATAGACAATACCCTAAACCATAAACAATCAATAAACCTTTACTACCAAAACTAATTTTATAATAATAGTCTGGCCTTATTATTATTATTTTTTCTTTCCTTTGGTAGAGGCATGAGCGTAGCACGTCGCGATCACGGAGGCGGCTTGGCTATTCCAGAGTCATGCCGGGGTTACTGTCGGAGCCGATATGATGCAGAAATAACCCGAAATCGGCAATGAAGACAGCGCATCACTGAAGACTTCCCTGATGCATCTAAGATGTATGATTGAAATAAGATAGATGAACATATATTAAGAACCCTTCTTAAAAAAATGTTTTCCCGACTGATCTTACCAAAAAAAAAAGAAAAAAAAAAGATTTATTATTTACTATAACAAATTTTAAACGTCTAACCTAATTATTTCCAATAACTCTTCCCTCTCCACTGAACTTCTTGATAGCACAAAAGTCATATATATATATATATATATATATATATCATCCCCTCCGCTCGGGCAGGATATGACACAAGGTCAATTTTTAAGCGGAGTTTAACAGGTTTGAATTCAGAGTTTTCCTTCTCCTAGACTAGTTGCACAAACATCATATATATGTTCCAATGTCCCTTGTGAGACTGTCTCTAACGAAAATAATAGATGCGTTGGTCTTCCGCCTACGACTCTTTCAAGACGTCTTACAATTGACTTGAATAATTCTTGCTCCATAGCCCTAGATTTTAAAAGCCACTTTATTCTAAATCCAAATTTCAAAAAATTCTTGTTGAAAACACCACTATAATAACGCACGAAATTAATAAGCTAGGACTACAAATCCTAGTTTCCTAGTCGGCTGGGGCTGTAGAATACACCGACTGCTTCTCTGCAGAGGGGTAACCCCCCAACGTGTGTCCTGGATATGATACTAAACAATCTGATGGTGAGGTTCCAGCAGTGCTGGAGTTTTGGGGAATGTGGAGTACCCTTTCATTGCCATTGCTCCCAGGTCCACTCTGGCCCAAAGTGGTCGCACCTGATAGGGCCCTATCTATGGGTTAAATAGAACTAACAGTATTCTTATGCTAAACTGAGTTGTTTGACTAAACTGAATAGTTTGAAATAGAAATGTTTTTGGCAATTAAACCGTACTTACATTTAAACTGCATGCTTATGCTTAACTAAATTATTTGAAATAGAACTGCTTTTCGACATTGAAACTGTATTTACACTTGATTGAATTGTTACATATAACTGCTTGAATAGTTTCAAATAGAAATGTTTTTGACAATTAAAATGTGTACTTAGGCTAAACTAAATTGTTTTAAATAGAACTGATTATATACATAAAAATGGATTTGGCGTTAAATAACCTACAAAGGTTGATATGCCATAAAACCCAACAAACCAAATCAAACCAAATCAAACAAATCCTAGAAGCCCTATATAAAAAAACAAAAAAACAAAACAAGAATTAATAGAATTAACTTTGAAAATAGCGACCATGTTTTGAAATGCCTTTAGTTTTTAGTTTTTGTTTTTTCAAATATGCAATTTTTCTTGATAATATTCTTTTTCCGTTGATAGTGTTCTGTTTGAAATTCGTTCGATGTCATCTAAGTTTTATTCAACTTTGCGTTCACGTTAGTTTTGTAATGTTATAAAAAATCCCCTAAAAACTTAAAAGAAACAACACTCTCTACGCATGCCAACAACCCTTCATAATGGCCTATGGAAGCTCCTAAAGCGCTCAGGACAATTTCGGTGAATTCATCTACCAATTCCAATCTGAAACTAAGACACTTATCAAGAAACTTGAAAGGATCCTAATAAAATTAGAGATTAAATAGAGTAAATATGTCAATTATTTAATAATAATAATAATATAATAATAATATATATATATATATATATATATATATATATACACTCGAAATCTGAACCAGTTAAATGTAATTTAACGGATATATTATGGAAATGTCGTTATAATGGAATTAGATAAAATCATTTCGATGATATTGATCAACTTCAAAGCGAGTTTTGTTGGCTAATTTGAATGAAAACAATTTAATCAACCAGTAAAATGTTATAATCAAATAAAATCGATTATAACGTTCACTCATATAAACATTGATTAACAGCAGGCGAAGATTTTCAACCATTAAAACTAAATGGAAATGACAGAATTTTTCCCGCTTTTTAAAAAAAAATATTTTTATTTATTTATTCACTTTTTTTTCATTAATTCTGGATTCGATTAAATGTCACCGAATGCAATTAAAAAAAAATTTGCATCTTATAAAAACATTGTTTTGTTTTGTTCGTATCTACAGAACAAATAAGCGAGTGATTTGGTGACCGTAGTCGAGGACAATCCCAACTCTCTCTTTTCTATAGCTACTACATCAAGGTGTAAGTGAGGGCGCTACTCCTTTCACCGGATTGCTCCACTTACCTTTGATCCGTACTTTATAATGCCGAGTATTAGTGAAGGAGGCATCAAGTACCATTTTTTGAGTTTTTGGTAAGACTTGAATTGGGACTGAACCGCGGTCTTCCAAGCCATTGACAAACACTCTACTCGCTAGGCGGGAATAGTCAATGTTAAAAGTGCGGTGATAGTAAACCAAAATCGTACAATGTTTTGAAATGCCTTTAGTCTTTGTTTTTAAATATTCAATTTCTCTAGATAATATTCTATTTCCGTTGATATCGTTCTGTTTTAAATTTATTCAATGTCATTGGCATCTCAGTTTGATCCAACTTTGCGTTTACGTAATTTTGTAATGTTATAAAAAAACAAAAACTAAAAACTAAAAAGCAATAGCAAACAAACAAACAACACTCTTTACACATGCAAAAAAAAAAAGCCCTGATGATGACCTTTGAAAGGTCCGAAAGCGCTCAGGACAATTTTAGATAAGTTTATCTACCAACTCCAACCTAAAACCGAAAACACTTGTAACGTCATTTTCAAAACAGTCTTGTTTACCAAAACATTTTACCTTTACATTTTTTGATCTGGACAAAAAAATATTTATCTATTCATTTACTTTTCCCCTGAACGAATAAAACTATATGACAAAAAATAATAATTCTTTAATCATGAAAGAATTAGAACGTTTACAGAGAAGGGAAACCAAAAGTACTCAGGAAGATTGGAAGGGAACACCATCAAACAAGTGGAGATCATAAGCATAAATATGAAAAGAGTACCTTCTCGAAAACTTCTCGAAACCAAACTCTGCAAAAGAAATCTTATCAAAGGAATAAACACATGGGTTGTCCCTCTTGTAAGATACTCGGGACTCTTCCTAAAATGGACTAGGTAAGAACTCAGACAAACGGACAAGAAAATTGAAGCCTATATTACAGAGTTTTTGCATACGACAAATGACTCAGACTATTTGTATCCAGAAAATGTTTGTAGATTTCAAGCAAGAAACTGACAAAATTGCACATGAGTAAACTTGGTAATGGCAACTAAAGGGAAAAACCTCAAGACAGAAATTGAATCTCTTCTAATAGCAGCACAAAACAACACCAAAAGGACCAATCATATTAAAGCGAAATTGATGATACGCAGTAGAACAGCAAATGCAGATTATATGAAAAAAAATGATGAAACTATGAATCACATCATAACAAAATGCAGTAAACTTGCACAAAAGAAGTACAAGACTAGACATGAGTGGGTAGGAAAGGTGATCCACTTGGAATTGTGCAAGATGTTTAAATTTGACTATACTATTAAATGGTATATGCACAAACCAGAATCCGTACAAGAGGTTGAGACGTAAATAATTCTTTGGAATTATGGGATACAGACAGATTGTCTAACATTGGACAGAAGACAAAACCTAGTGTTAATTTATAAAAGACAAAAAAAAAATAAAGGAAGAGAATTTGCCGTCTTATGGATTTTTGCCATTTTATCGGACCACAGACTGAAAATAAAAGAAAGCGAAACGATAGAAAAATACTTGGACCTTGCTAGAGAACTGAAAAGTTAGGGGAACATGAGAATGAAGTAGTTGGTGTACTTGGAAGGGTCTCCAAGAGCTTAGAGAAGGGGCTGGAGGAATTGAAAATCAGTGGGTAAATCGACACCATCCAGAATACAACATCGTTAAGATTGGACAGAATATTGGCTAGATTCCTGGAGATCTGAGAAGACCTGTTCTCACTCAGACTACAGTGAAAGAACACCAGCGTTAGCTGAAGTGAAAAAAACTCACAAGCGGTTAAGTGATTGAAACTTTGAGAGAGAGAGAGAGATCTTTTCTTATTGCAGCACAAAACAACGCCATGAGGACCAATTAAGTTAATGTGAAAATAGATAAGACGTAAAATAAGAGCAAGTGTAGGTAACGTTGTGATAGAGAAAAGACCATGAATAACATAATAAGCGAATGCAGACAGCTAGCACAAAGAGAGTATAAGACAAGTCACAACTGTGTGGGGAAGGTAATCCACAAAGAATTGTGCAAGAAATTGAAATTTGACCAAACTGCTTAATGGTATATTCACAATCAAGAATCCATCCTAGAGAATAAAACGCACAAAAGTCTTTGGGATTTTGAGATAAAAACAGATCTTCTTAACACAACCAACAACCAAAAAAGCAAAAACAAAAACAAAACAAAAAACAAAAAAAAAAAACAGACATATGATAATTAACAAAAAAAAAAAGAGAAACTGACGAATAGTGGATTTTGCCCTTCCGGCAGACCGCAGAAAGAAAACAAAAAGAGGGACAAGTACTTAGACCTTCGGAGAGGAGTAAGAAAACAGTGAAACAAAAGAGTAACGGTGATACCAATTGTAACTGGCGCACTTGGAACGGTCCCCAAATGCTTCGTAAAGGAACTGACAGAGATGGAAACGGAAGGACGAATCGGTATCATCCAAACTACGGTGTTGTTAAGATCGGCCTGAATACTGAGAAGAGTCCTGGAGAACCGAGGAGACTTGCTGTCACTCAGACTCCAGTAAAAGAACATCAGTTAATGCTGGTGTTAAAACCTTGCATAACGTAAAATTATAAATAAATAAAAACACAGGAAAAATAATAAATTATACAGTAATTAAAGTTGGCGACCAGAGTCGAGGGTGAACCGAAGGCTCCCTTTTCGATAGCTGCAACACCAAGGCGTAGGGGAGGGCGCTACTCTTTTCCCAGGATTGACCCGCTTTACTCTTGATCCTAACCTTATGATGCTGAGTGTTAAGCAAGGCGGCATCAAGTACCATTTTTTGAGTCTTTGGTATGACTCGACCTGGGATTGAACCCGAGCCATTGGCGAACACTCTCATACCTAAAACACATTATATGAAGGGATACACATCATGTGGGAACCACTTGGTTAGTTAATTATATATACGAGAAACTGACAATCACCAAGTGATGTTGACTCCGTTTCTTCACTGTTCAAACTTAATTCTATCTATCTATCTATCTATCTATCTCAGTCTGTTCACTCACTCACTCACTCACTATCTATCTATCTATCTATCTCAGTCTGTTCACTATCTATCTATCTATCTATCTATCTATCTGCCTTTCATAAGCTGCATTGAAGAGAAAAATGTTGCCGAAAATTGGGTATGGAATTTACATTAGCAGTGTGATCATAACAGCGTATGATCGTTAAACTCTTGGACAGAAACTATTTCTCGGTCAGATGATATCTTACTAATGAAGAAAATATCTGGATTCACACACACACACACACACACACATGTAAATAAGAACGCTTGCAGTAGAGCAATTGTTAATCTTGTCTGTCAGATCATTGTTAGTATGGGTTTGAGCCTTATTGGGTATAACACTATTGTAACCATATACCATCTGGGCTATTGGCCGTAGATGGACGTTTATCAAGATAGCCTTGCCTACGTATGGATTTTGAATTTATCCGACTTTCCACCCAGTTAGAGTTGACTCAAAATCATTTAATATGGCGAGGTCACACACGAATTGAGACTCATGGGTAACTGTCATAGAAAAAAATATTTGATTCTCTCGGCATTGCCCATTTTGGTGTGCCTCAGGCGCCAGGCGATAAACTTAGCCCTGCTAAGTAGCGCGGTTCCAGAAGGACTCCTGGGACCAGACAATCAACTTAGAATAGCCCATCCGGCGTGAACACCATTTGAGATGGTCAATCCCAAGTGTAGGAACTGCTTTTATGTTTAAAGCCCATATTTAAATTTATTATACTCTGTACATCTATTAAATTTATTGTACACTGTACATTGTCTTTTTATAGCAAAATTTAAAGTTCAAGCATTTAGTCGTCATTTTTCTAAGTTTACAAGGCCAGAATTGTGGTGCACCAAATTAAACTCACTGGTAATGATTTACTAGCTTAACTTGTTAACCATTACATCATCCGAGGCTCACTTGATAAAAGAACTTAATATTACAGAAGAATGGCTAGAATTGTTTTGATGAATCTTTTAAACTAAATCCAATAGAATTTTCTCAATATTCTTATTGTTCACCCCACCACACACACACACATATATATATATATATATGTTTGATTGATAAGACAGATATTTCACTTCGGCCAATTTTATTAGTGATCCGTTTGAGTGTTCCTATGGGTCGTTTGATATCTGGATGGAATGAATTAATAAAGACGCCATATTGGCCTAATGAGTAGAGTGTTCGCCAATGGTCCGGGATTGCACAGTCGGCTGGGGCTGTAGAATACACCGACTGCTTCTCTTCAAAGGGGTAAGACGCGCCAACGAGTGTCCAACATATGACACTAAACAATCTGATGGTGAGGTTCCAGTAATGCTGGAACTTTGGGGAATGCGGGGCATCCTTTCATTGCCATTGCTCCCAGGTCCACTCTGGCCCGGCGTGGTAGCACCTGATAGGGCCCTATCTATGGGTTAAATAGAATTAACGGTATACTACTGCTAAACAGAATTGTTTGACTAAACTGAATAGCTTGAAATAGAAATGTTTTTGGCAATTAAAATTTAAACTGTTTTTGGCAATTACATTTAAACTGCGTGCTTATGCTAAACTGAATTATTTGAAATGGAACTGTTTTTTTGATATTGAAACTGTACTTACACGAAACTGATTTATCTAATATAGAACTGTTTTGACATTTAACTGTGTTTAAACAAAATCTGTTCTTATGCTAAACTGAATTAGAACTACTTGACTAAACAGAATAGCTTGAAATAGAAATGTTTTTGACAATTAAATTGTTTACTCATACTAAACTGAATTGTTTGAAATGGAACTGATTATTTACATAAAAATGGATTTGGCGTTAAATAACCTACAAAGGTTGATATGCCATAAAACCCAACCAACCAACCAAATGGCCTTGGAGACCTGGCTTCAATCCCAGGTCGAGTCATACCAAAGACTAAAAAAATGATACTTGATGCTACCTTGCTTAACACTCGGCATTATAAGGTAAGGATCAAGGGTAAAGTGGAGCAATCCAGGGAATGGGGTAACGTCTTCCTCTACATCTGGTTCTAGTTGCTATTGAAAAAGGAGCCTTCCGGTAGCGGTGTTGCATTCGATATTGTTCTTCTTTAAGGAAAGTTCGTTAATCTTTATAAAGAACGCTTGAAGAATTTGAAGTTTTTGCTTGTTTTGTTTTTTTTTCTTTGTGTAATATAGAAGAGTTTTTAGTTAAAATTTTTTCCGTATTTAGAGTAGGGTCACGAATGTTTTTTTAATAAGTTAACAGATGGAACTTGTATGGAATGAGTAAAGTGTTAAACATCTCGACTTTGGATGAAAAGTAATTCTATTCTCCCCAGTACGACCAATGTGGTAACGAATTTAAATATCCATTCGGAGAATGCTCCTCTAATTAAATAAGAACTTACTATAAAAACCCTGTCGACATGATCATAGCTTCACCTATCCGACGCTCGTTCCATCTCTTGGCACTTTTCAAAATTTTAACTGAAAACTCCTCCATATTACAAAAAGAAATAAAAACAAAAATAAACAAATTCTTGAGCTCTCTGTATAAAGATTAACAAACTTTCCTTAAATTTCGATATTAATGCAATTGGCTTGTCATCGTGTTTGGCGTTTCAAATGTTCGTTCTCCTGAAAAATATGGCGTCTTTTTTAATTCATTCCATCCAGATGTCAAACGACTTATAAGAAAACTTCAACAGATCTCTAATAGAATAGAAGCGGAGTGTTTGTCGTCTTCAATCAAATATATATAAACAGAAAATGCTACTTATATATATATATATAGATATGTGTGTGTGTGTGTGAATTTGCTGTATTTGCAAAAGAATTACCAAATAGAATATTATATTTATCATGGCCTCCGTTGTCAAATGTTGCTGATGTTAAAAATGGAAAGAATTGTTGACTATGTTCTGGCCAAGATGTGGAAGCGCTCGTAGTGTAATGGTTATTGTCGAAGGAAATGGACTTGTTGATTGGAGTTCAAATCCTGGATTATGCTGTTTGCATTTCACCTCATGTTGATACATTTCGGAAAGGTATGCATCCAAATAGTCTCCTTCCAGCAAAGCTATCCGTGTAGTAGAACAGTAATGACACTATTGAACCAATAGCTGGAGTTGGAGGGGGTGAGAATAAGGAGATTTATACTTTTCTCAAGAGCATTAGCCCGAAAGTGAATGTAATAGCGCGATTTGAGTTCGAACTCGCTTACTGCGATGTTACAGTCTACCAAATTTGCCACTAAGCTACTCCCTCTAAAAAAAAAAAAAATACATGGCTTTTTCTATAATACGAGGGTGAATCAAAAGTTTTGCAATATTTTGATTGTACGTATACATAGCTTTTTCGATAATACTGGGGTGAGTCAAACGTTTTGCAATATTTTGGTAGCATGTATACATGGCTTTTTCTATAATACTGGGGTGAGTCAAAAATTTTACAATATTTTTGTAATACGGGAGGCACAACTTATTGTCGAAGTTCTTGCAATCTGAGCTAAATTTCTTGAGTCATCTGGTTATCGTACCGTGACCAAGTGCGCTTTCACCTTTCTCAGTGATATGGTCCAGTTCGAACAAATAAAGCCAATGTTCCCGGATTAAGTCAAGTTACACGTTGACTTTGGCGGATTTCACATCACGCAACATGTCAGTGCACCAACTACCACGACACTACAAACAGCAGCGAGTTTGAAGCGCTTAGATGACGTCATATACACGCTGCCGACTACCTCGTGCGAAAAATATTGCAAAACTTTTAACTCACCCTGATATATAAAACGGTTAAGATATCTGTTTGAAAAAAAGAAGAAAAAAGAATAGCATGAAGCTTTTTGTCTAAATTTCTCATATGAAGCTTGATAATTTCTATCACTTAGAATATTCAGACCATTTTCTTCATCTTCAATGTTTCGGCCGATAAGTCCCTCGGTCTTTTTCTGGTGTTTCATGTCGAACTTGGGAGCTCACACAGAAGAGGGAACTGAAACCTTTATTTAATCCACAGAGGTAGATTATTCCAATTCTGTTAAGCCTGCCCAGGTACAAGTGTTAAGCATTAGTAAGTATTCCTTGCTATTTTACCTGTAGTCGGGATTGAACATGCAATCTCCAGATGATTTCACTTAGAAGCAATTTTTAATCAAACGCCTATATCCATTGCGCCAAGTGTCCTGTTGGGCACATAAATAAAGGGTTCAGTTCCAGGTTCAGTGTGGACTACCGAATTCGACATGAGACACCTGAAGAAGGCCAAAGACAATATCGACCAAAACATTGTGAGTATAATCTTTATGCGATGCCTGGAAGGAACAAAAAACCTTGCTTGCATCGGCTGGAAACTTTTAAGCAAATTCTGGCATCTAGACCCCCACTCAAAAAATTCTGAATAAAACAAAACAAAAAAATAAAACAGGGGTTGTGTGGAAAGAAAATCTGTTTTGGAAGTTTTCGTCGTTTTTTTTTTTTGTCTTTGTTGTCGGCGAAGAGAAGAGAAGAGAAGAGAAGAAAGTGGTTAGCGGCATTGCTTTGAAGTCAGTGTCAACGCCTAAACGGAAGACATTTTGCCGCCAAATATGGAGGAAGAAGACAGGAGCAAAGGAAGTGTTGAAAGGTGGATGAACAAGAAAAGATGGAAGTATGCAGGCAGGTTGAAGAAAATAGACAGATTGAAAGAAAGCAGTTAAAAAACTGCAATGAGAGAAAAGAACAAACAGAAAAAAGTAAGAGAGAAGAAAGAAAAGAAAACACCTGTTTAGTGTGTCAGATAATCTTCCTTTGGAGCCAGCCTCTGATGGTCAAACCGAGGTAACTGCTCAAATTTCGTATGCCGCTTTTCATGGAGAAATTAAAAAGAATGTAACAAAATCTTGTGCTGTACCCAGGTAAGAGTAGCAAATTGTATAAAAGAAATAGTGTAACCCGGATATAAGAGAGTTGTCGGGACCTGAAAAAGTATCTTATACCTGGGTTTGGTCTATTTTGTTTAGGTAACACAAGCTATAATTTGGGACCAGATAAAAAATCTCTCTATATATGGGTCTCTTATATCAGGATCTCTTATATACGGGTATCTTATATCAGGGTTACACTGTACAAGATAAAATGAAGAGAAGAAAGGAAGAAAAAAGGAAAGAAAGAAAGAGATAGCTGCATTCCTAAGAAATACTAATAATTTTGAATCAGATCTATTTAATCCATAGATTGTATCCTAATATGTTCTACCACTCCGAGTCAGAGTGAAATTGGGAGTAATTTCAATAAAAGAAGGGCCCCCCCCCCAGAGTCCTGGAACTAAAGCCACATGATCGCATTCAGTTTAATGCCAAAAGAAAAGAATATTATTTTAGAGAAGAAGAAGAAGAAGAAGAAGAAGAAGAAGAAGAAGAAGAAGAAGAAGAAGAAGAAGAAGAAGAAGAAGAAGAAGTACTACAACAACAATAACAGCAACAACTACAATAAAGAATAAAAACAAGAAGAAAAATTTTTTAAAGTAAAGATTATAAAAGAAAACGGGAAAAACGAAAAAAGAAAAGAAGAAAAAAGTATAAATCCAGAATAGAAAAAAAGAATAAGATTAGAATAGAAAGAAAGAAAGAAAGAAAGAAAGAAAGAAAGAAAAACATGAAAATGAAGAAGACACGGATAAGAAAAATACGAAGAATAAAGTTAAAAAGAAAAAAGATCAAGAAAACGAAAATAAGAAATGTACAAAGTGAAGAAGAAGAAGAAGAAGAAGAAGAAGAAGAAATATGATTAAAGAAACAAACGTTTTGTACATGGTGTTATTTTGTTAAATAAATAAAATAGATATTTGTTTGACAACAATTATGTCGCTGCGAGATGGTCACCACGTGTCTCCAGATTTATAAAAAAAAATATACTAAAATCCTTTAGGAGGAAAAAACATGGCATCATTGCTGAAACAAAGATAAAGACAAAAACAGTCCTGACTGTTACAATCTCCGACAGCTGCTGTAAAGAGAAATTCACCCGACGGATTCGCTTTGAAATCGGGGAAAAAAACAAGAGGTCAATCTTGGCTGACATTGCTTTTCTTTATACAAATCAGAAGACATAATGGTTTTAAAAAATAATTGAGAAACAAAAATAAATGAATAAATAAATAATCCCAAAAATAAACAACAACAAAAAAAAACAACAACAACAACAAAAAAAAAACAATAAGAAAAAACATGAATAAAGAATTATAGAAACACCCCCAAATGTACAACCATTCCATATATATATGTATAAGTAACGTCAAGTTGAGGATCGTAGTCGAGGGCGATCTGAAGGCTCCCTTTTCAATAGCTACTACACCGAGGTGTAGGGGAGGGCGCTACTCCTTCCCTCAGATTGCTCCACTTTACCTTTGGTACGTACCTTATAATACCGAGTGTTAAGCAAGGAGGTATCAAATACCATTTTTTAAGTCTTTCGTATGACGTGACATGGGACTGAACTCTGGTCTCCCCGACCATTGGCGAACACTCTACTCACAAGGCCAATGAGTCGGTTGTGTATATGTATGTGTGCGTTTGTGTGTGTGTGTGTCTGTTTGTCTGTCTGCACACACACACACACACAAATGAATAAATAAATAAAGACATCCTCAGAATTAATATATATATATATATATATCGATATATATATATGTATATATATGTGTGTGTGTGTGTGTGTGTGTGTGTATGTGTGTGTGTGCAGACACACACACACACACACACACATATATATATATATATATATATATATATCGATATATATATATATATATATATATATATATATATATAATTCTGAGGATGTATTTATTTATTTATTCATAGTATGCCATATTTAGCGTTTTGTCTTCTTTGGGATTTTTTAAAAACCATCTTCGGGAGATGTTAGAATGTAATATTCTAATGCTTCTCCCGAAAATTATTTTCAGACGAAAAAAAAAAGTGAAACGAAAGAATTTCCTCTTTTTTCATTTGAAAATAATTTAGGATGAAACATTATAAGTTCGCATTCTGTATATCATAATGTATAAATAAACATATCTTCTGATTTTTTCTTCAGTTTTTTATACATAGATACTGTCGGGTTTATCTGCATATTACATTTATTGATATACTCTACCAATCAAAAGTATTTTGGCACCCCTCAAATATTTTTACTTCTCGTCCTAAAAGTGTCATTTTTAATGAAACAAGTTAAGCATCCAGATATCTTTTGAAAAACTGATTTGAAGGCGTTTTTCATCTTTAATACTGAGCACGAATAAAATGTTTTCCCAGAATTACATTATACCACCACTTAAACTCATATTAGACTATATTGTGTTAAATTACTGCTTGCTAGGTTACCGGACATTGGCATAATTGTTACAGTGTTTGCCAATGGTCCAGGAGATCTCGTTTCAATCCCAGGTCGAGTCATACCAAAGACTCAAAAAATGGTAGTTGATGCCTTCTTCTTTAACATTCAGCATTATAAGGTACGGATCAAGGGTAAAGTGGAGCAATCCAGAGAAAGGAGTAGCGCCCTCCCCTACACCTTGGTGTAGTAGCTATCGTGTCACCCTCGACTATGGTCGCCAACTTTACTTTAGATACAACCTATGTTTCACCTATAAAGAGGACAATTTCATCTGAGTCACCAGGTTGCGTGACAGAAGGCTGACTTTTCCAAACATCACAGCACAACTAAACCAATGTCGTGAAAAAATATGTCAACATTCACTGTGAGGAGAAGACTCTGTGAAGCTGATCTGTATGGCAGAACTGCTCTCACGAAACCGCTGTTGAGGAAGCAAAATAATGTCAAAAGGCTCCAGTGGGCGAAGGTGCGCAAAGACTGGACATTAGAGCAGTGGATTAAAGTCTTTTAGACTGAAAAATTCAAGTTTGAAATCGGTGGGTCTATGTATGGCGAAGAGTTGGTGAAAGAGCTGCAACCCCCTGTATCTCACCAACCAGGAAGTGTGGAATGGGGCTTGTGGGTCTAGTATTTGTACTCATGCAAGATAATGATCCAAAGCATTCTTTTAAACTCTGCCAGATGTACATTAATAGCAAAGAGGAACAAGGGGTCCTTCAACTGATGTACTGGCCAGCGCAATCAGCGGGACCGAAAAGTCAGAGCTAATCAAGCCACAAGCGCGGCTCACCCCTTGCAACACTTACAGGAAAGCTGGACAGAATTGCCTTCAGTCTTCCTCCAATGTTTGGTGGAAAGAATGCCGAGAATATGTGAAGCAGTGATAGCGGCCAAATGGTTCATTTTGATGAATAAAAAGATCAAGAAGTTCTTTTTTAGATTTTTTGTTTTTGTTTTTTGTTTTGATTCGTATTTAATGCAGCTCGGAAAAACTTGTATCTGGTATAATAATAAAAAACATTGTGGTGCTTAATTTGTTTCATCAAAAATAAAATTTTTAGGCTGAGAAGTAAAAGTTTTTGAGGGTGGCCAAATACTTTTGACTTATTATATATATATATATATATATATATATATATATATATATACATATATATGACTAATACAGTCATATACATATATTGCCCTGTCAGCTGGGGCTGAAGAATACACCGACTGATCCTCTGCAGAGGGGTAAACCCACCCCTAATGAGTGTCCTGGATATGACACTAAATGATCTGATGGTGAGGTTCCAGTGATGCTGGAGCTTTGGTTAATGCGGAGCACTCCTTCATTGCCATTGCTTCCAGGTTCACTCTGGCCTGGAATCGTAGGACCTGATATGGCCCTCTCTATGGGTTAAATATAACTAACTGCATACTTATGCTTAACTGAATTGTTTGAATTAGAACTGTTTGACTAAACTGAATAGCCTGAAATAGAAATGTCTTTGACAACTAAACTGTATTTACATCTAAACTCCGTGATTATGCTAAACTGAACTGTTTGAAATGGAACTGTTTTTGACATTGAAACTGTACTTACACTAAACTGAATTTTTTGATATAGAACTGTTTTTGACATTTAACTATGTGTTAAGAAAACCTTTACTTATGCTAAACTGAATTAGCTGAATTAAAACTGTCTGAATAATCTGAATTACTTGAAATAGATTTTTTTTAACATTTAAACTGTGTACTCATACTAAACAAATTTTTTTGAAATAGAACTATTTACATAAAAATGGATTTGGTGTTAAATAACCTACATAAAACCCAACCAACCAACTATATATATATATATATATATATATATATATATATATATATATATATATATATATATATTACTGATTATATATATATATATATATATATATAGGCGTCGGACAAAATAATGGAAACACCTACAATTTTAGTATCATAATTTTGAAACTCCTATAAAACAATCAAACGTTTGTTTTTTATATTTTGTGATTTATTATTAATTTTTCTTATCTTATTTTACTAAAATTGTTTTTTTTACAGATATCATCAGAAGAAATTAATTAAAATTCATTAAAATGACGGACCTATCAGACTTTAAAAGAAGTCAAATTGTTGGTGCTTGTATGGCAGGTGTTAGTGTAACAAAAGCCGTTGAATTATTTGGTGTAGCAAAGTGGACTGTCTCAAAAGTAAAGATAACATTTGAAAAAGAAGGAAAAACCTCAATAAAGCAAAACTCTGGAGGAAAGCGAAAGCTTAGGATTCTTATATGGACTGTTAGGAAAGATCACAAGAATAAAGCTTTGAAAATCACAGCAGAGCTTAATGACCATCTCGAAAAACCAGTTTACTCAAAAAACTTCAAGAGAGAATGTGCACAAAGCCAGATTTCACGGGAGGGTTGCGATCAGAAAACCAGAGTAAAATAAATCTGTTTGAAATTTCCAGGTTTTCCATTATTTTATCCAAACCATATATATATATATATATATATATATATATATACTTTAAGAAAAACAACAAACCGGTCACATTAGGATGATAAATTTATTTCCATCCTGTTACGCATTTTTGAAAAATTCAAAAACACGAAAAAAATTTAACAGGACTTCTTCAGATCTTATGGATAAAACAAATCAGAATAGACATAGAAAAAGGTGGGAGAGGATAGACGAGGGGTGAAGAGTTATCTGCTCATTTAGCCCACTACCGTTTTTTAATTTTAATTTCAGTTAGAATTGTAGTAAATTTATTAAAAAAAATTTTTTAATTTTTATTTTAAATGTGACCGGTTTGTTGTTTTTCTTAAAGAATTTATTGCTCTGTATTGTCTGTTACCAGGAAAATTTAAATGTTCACTCTTGAATAGTTTTCTTGTCCTGATGGAATTACTCCCAACTCCGGTTTAACTGGACCAAATAATACTTATATATAAGTGTGTGTGTGTGTGGCTGTCTCTTATTTAAGCATTTTTGATTAAATAATAAAGACACATTTCGTCTATATAATTTCATTAAGATCCTTGCAAGTTTTCTGATAAGTATCTTGGTTTCAGGTTGGAATTGGTGGATGAATTTATCAAAATTGTCCTTAGCGCTTTTGGACCTTTCATAGGCTATCATCAGGGGTTGCTTGCATGTGTAAAGAGTGTTTTTAAAGAGGTTTTGAAAGAGTTTTTTCAGGATTTTTATAACATTACAAAATTAATGTAAAGGCAGAGTTGGATAAAACTGAGATGT
>OY757909.1:21094988-21137488 GCA_963585895.1 Sepioteuthis lessoniana
GAAATCGGCAATGAAGACAGTGCATCACTGAAGACCTCCCTGATGCATCCAAGATGTATGATTGAAATATATATATATAATTTTTTTTCTCTTCGTACACATATGAACTATAATTCCACATTTACTGTTCCGCAACCTCAAGTCTAACATGTAAAAAGTCATCTGATGAGAAGGAGAGTATAATGATATTCTCCGGCGAAATAAATTTATAATGACAACTTAACCAGGTTTAGGTTTCCTTTTAATTGCACTATATATATATATATATATATATATATATTACAGAAAATTGATATGATTTCGTATTATTGGTGAATTCTTGTTTAAGTGATCTCATATTTTGACAGCACGTGTAGAAACAATTCAAAATTCGATGTACAATGTTTAAACGTCTTTTCTTTTCCCGTGAATGGCTTTTCTACAAAATATTTTGTTTTCTTGTTTTAAATTCCCCTTTTTTATTGAATGACCCTAGTCTGAAGCAAACTTTTTTCATGATATCGGAAAACACTCATTGTCTGCCATAAGATTTTACCGTCAAAGTAAATGGAGGGTGGATAGAATGTTAACTGGTGCTATTATTTCAAAATCTGAAAATACCCGAAAGAAATCTGATTTCTTTTCCATATTTACGTATATGACCGTTATGACATTTTGCGGGCAGGGTGCAGGGGACAAGCGGCTCGACTATCGTAAAACGTTGATTTTTTTATAGTTTTATTTACATTTTTTTTTAAGTTATAAACTTGAAAATATAGTCTTATTCTTTTTTTTTTGTTCCTTCATGTGTCCATTACGTTTCAGTGTTGAAACGGGTGAATGAAAAAACAAAAATGCTTCGTTGGAAAAAAAAAAATTTACAGAAGGAAAAGAAAAAAAAAAGATAGGAAAAAAAGAGAAAATCACGAAAGAAAATGAAATGTTCCATATTTTTCTTTGTTTCCAAAGAAGACATAAAAACGTTCCGCTAGATTAGTGACGGAAAATGGCAGTCATTATAGTTTATGACCCTCAGTATCCAACAGTGTCGTCATGCAAGAGTGACATTTATTAAAAAAAATCGGCTTCTTGTCTTTGTACAGACCTCTCTGTTCACCAACATTGGTAACGCATTCACACACACACACACACAAGTATATATATATATATATATATATATATGTAAAAGTACATTTCTAACAATACTTTTTTATTAAAAAAAAATCAATTTATTTCTCAAAAACAAAAAAAAAATTACCAGGATTTCATTATTTCTAATGGAGCAACCCAGCTTGGTCTTAGCAATTTATTATTTAACAGATTGAGAAAAAGACTATCCTGCTGAATTAAATGACTTCCGGAAATTTAAATTAAAAAAATTCAGTTCCGGTTTAATTTTTAGTGTGACGAATGGCAAAGTGATTACGTTGAAATATTTTTAGTTAGTTTGGTTTGGTTTCTTTAATTTTTATGGTATATCAACCTTCGCGGGATATCTAATGCCAAAACCATCCCCGTTGAACAGTAGTGGTACTATTTCATCTCTAAATGGATGTATGACTTGGTTCACCATTTTCCCAATGGTATTAGTCCGAAAGGGAACGTAAAAAGGCGAGTAGAGTTCGAACTCGCTTACTACGATGTTGCAATCCAGCACTTTAGCCACTATGCTACGGACTCCGTTTCCTTTTCTCTTGGCTGGATTTTAAGACACATCAATCTTTGTTGGTTATTTAATGCCAAATCATGTGAATACACACACACACACACACACACACACACACACATGTATAAATATATGTTTTCTTTAAGAATGGAATTACTCCCAACTCCGGTTTAACTGGACCGAATAATACTATATATATATATATATATATATATAATATATATATGATTTGTAAACGAATAGTTTGTAGGTAACATTTTAAAGAAGTCAGAACTCATTTGTTTGCACACGGTTAATTGGTTTCAAGTATTGCTATCAAACACAAATAATTCTATTTAATATTAAGTATTTATTTGCACAGTTAAATAGTTTCAAGTGTTGCTATCTACTTCTTGTAATTCTATTTAAAATTAATCATTTGTTTGAACGCAGTTACTATTTACCAACCCCTCCGCTCGGGCAGGATATGACACAAGGTCAATTTTTAAGCGGAGTTTAACAGGTTTTGAATTCAGAGTTTTCCTTCTCCTAGACTAGTTGCCTCACCAAGGCTGAAGAACCTAGTCCGTCCTACTATTTACCCATAGCTGGAGGGAGAATAAGGGGGTTCATACCTTTCCCAAGGGTATTTGCCCGAAAGTGAACGTAATAGCGCGACTGGAGTACGAACTCGCGTACTACGATTCCGCAGTTCATCGCTTTAACCATTACACCACGCAGTTAAGTGATTTCAAGTATTGCTATCTATCACTGACAATACTATTTGATATCAATTATTATTATTTTTCGTTGTATATTTCTCATTTGCTTCTGTCATCTCAGCAATCACCCATCGATATTGTGAACTATTTTATATCCAAGTCCTGATGATGGTTATTAAAACCGAAACGTTAACGTCGACTTCACATCATGATATATTCACCTATTTGGATTATATTTTTTCTTGCTACCTTCATACTGTCGGATTTTATCCATATTTGCTTTCATACTGTCTTTTCGGAAAAAAACTAATACCAAATACATTCTTACATAACATTTAACATGGATGATTCCTAATGATCTATACATATGAAAACTTATTTGTTGCGTATTTCTCAATAAACGGGAGGTTTTGTCTCGTTTCTTTGAAATATCCTACATTTTCTAATATTTTTCCACGTGCCAAACACGTTCTGATGACTTTTGAATTTTGAACGCTATGTACATGTTTATCTATCTTTTCGTTGTATATTTCTCATTTGCTCCTGTCATCTCAGCAATCACCCATCTATATTGTGAACTATTTTATATCCAAGTCCTGACGATGGTTATTATAACCGAAACGTTAACGTCGACTTCACATCATGATATATTCACCTATTTGGATTATATTTTTTCCTGCTACCTTCATATATATATATATATATATATATATATATATATATTGCACTTGGTTTGACACATACCCACAAAGCGATTTAGTGACAACCAACACTGTTATAATAATAATAATAATAATAATAATAATATATATATATATATATATATATATTTTGAAAAAACAAACAACCCTCAATATATATTGCAAAAAACAAACCTCATATATATATATATATATATATATATTGCACTTGGTTCGACACAAACCCACAAAGCGATTTAGTGACAACCAACACTGTTATAATAATAATATATATATATATATATATATATATATATATATATATATATATATATATATATATATATTTTGAAAAAACAAACAACCCTCAATATATATTGCAAAAAACAAACAAACCTCATATATATATATATATATATATATATATATATATATATATATATATATATATATATATATTGCACTTGGTTCGACACAAACGCACAAAGCGATTTAGTGTCAACCAACACTGTTATAATAAAATATATATTTTTTATATATAGAAAGATATTGAAAAACAAACAAACAAACCTCATATATATATATATATATATATATATGTGTGTGTGTGTGTGTGTGTGTGTGTGTTGTATAGTGTGATTGTTAATGTCAAGGAAAGCGGAATCTTTTGATTATTTGGTCGGTTAGCTTGGTTTGAAGGCATATCAACCATTGTCGGTCATTTAACGCCAACTCTTGTTTATGCCTATTAAATATATATTTGTAAACACATATTTTGTATAGAACATTTTTAAACGAGCCAGAACCCATTTGTTTGCACGCAGTTAAATGGTTTGAAGTATTGCAATGTAATAGTAATCTAACTAAACATCGGTTATTTGTTTGCACACAGTTAAATGGTTGCCAGTATAACAATTCAACATGATAAATCAATTTAGTATTAATCATTTGTTTGCACACTGTGGAGAGGTTACAAATATTGCTATTCTACTCAAATAATTCTATTCAGCACTATCCATTCATTTGCCATCAGAGAGTTAAGTGTAATATCCAGGACTCTTCTTGAGCAGGGGTCTTAACCCTCATTAGAGATGCAGTTGGCGAATTCTACAGCCCTAACAGATTGGAGAGTGGAATTAGCGAACAGAATGATCCCTTTAGCCTTGTTTGAGTAAAAAGTCCAGAAGAAAGAAGAACTATGACAAAACTCCGACATGACACATAAACTACAGTGGCTGTGTTCGGCCAATTACTCTCTATGTATACAGAACTTGGAAAGAACCTTAAGAGAATTAGTATTTAATACCGGAGTTATAAATATATATATATATATATATATATATATATACTTTTTCTTACCAGAGAGGTTAAAAGGGTGTGGAACCTGAAGGTGACACTCACTGGCTAGGACTCCTAGTTTCACTTACGGTGTATTACGATCGTCAGATGGATAACAACATTGTGTCAAATTATTTGCTTTCATACCAATTTTTAACTGGTATGTGTATAATAAAGGGGAAAGAAAAGAAAAAGAAAAAAGTAACAATATTTATATATATATATATATATATATATATATATATATATATATATATATATGTGTGTGTGTGTGTGTGTGTGTGTGTGTGTGATTCAAGGGACAGATGATTGGCCTCGTGAAACAGAGCTGTGGCTTCGTGGAGCAGAAGCGTTTTATGTGTGTGTGTGTTTGTGTCTGGGTTTCTGTGTGTATGTTCATGCGTAGAAGATTTACTGCTAAAACTGTTTTAAATTAGGAAAATATAGTTCTATATACAAAAATGCATGTCAATATCATAATATTTTTAATTACAAAAGTAAAGTTGGCGGCCGTAGTCGAGGGTGACTAGAAGGCTCCCTTTTCAATTGCTACTACACCGAGATGTAGGGAAGGCTGCTACTCCTTTCCTTGGATTTTTCCACTTTACCCTTGATCCTTACCTTATATTACTGAGCGTTAAGCAAGGAGGTATCAAGTACCATTTTTTGAGTCTTTGGTATGACTCGACCAGGGATTGAACCCAGGTCTCTCGGATCATTGACGAACACTCTACTCACTTGGCCAATAAGCCGGTTTAAAAATCAGATTAAAACTCACACCTTCATGTTTCACGACGCCGATCTACAGGTGAGGTTATATATATATATATATATATATATATATATATATATATATATATATATATGTGTGTGTGTGTGTATGTATGTATGTATGTATGTATAACAAATTGTGTTAGACAAGAGTTGAAATAGCTCGATACCATTGTAGCAAACAGGTTTATAACAAAAAATACTAAATATGAACATCTTTACTCGTTTTATTTGTCACTAAAATTATCAGACAGAACGAAAAACGCAGGATCATAATTTGGAGGAATATTCCAAGAGCTTATTTACAAAAAAAAACATCTAATTTTCATTGTTTGCTCGTTGAACGGACTGGAACGCCACACTAGAGTCGGAATTTTGACTTGTCCCTCTCGGTAAGATCATTTGAACCACTCAGCTTGTTGACATTCTTATATAGTTTGTTTATTTTATATTTTAAAGTCACATTTTTTTAATGGATGGTTTGTTTTGGAAAAAAAAAGATAATCCGTAAAAGTACGAAAATCTTCTCTGACACGTGCAGGGTTCGACTCAAGGTCAATATTTAGCATAGTTTAACAGGTTTGTATTTAGAGTTTTCCTTCTCCTAGACTGGTTGTCATACCAAAATTAAAGGGCCTAGTCTGGCCAACTATTTATCCATAGCTGAAAGGAGAATAGTTGGATTCGTACCTTTAGTGATATGTGAAATACAAACAGCCTTTTCCAAGGATTTGAACTCGGATCGTCGCGTCCGTTTCCATCGACGATAACCATTACACCACGAGCGCCTCCATATATCATTACTATTGTATAAGAACTCAAGCATTCTTTGTCATAGATCATCGTTAAGTGGGATATTGAAATTAGTGAATGCTGGTGATATTTATTTCTTTTTACTAAGGTTTAAACGGTCATAATAATAATAAACAACTTATCCCAAAGTTGATAATAAACACTGCTCTCAATTTTCACCCCCCCACACACATATGATATTATATATTCATTCTCTCTACAGAGGTTGTTTTACTGCCAACTTGACCACGTCATACCAGACTAAGCTCAGCTTAGCCCTCAACAGAAAAGAGCAAATATATCAAGCGGTACTTATGCATCTATTATACCACAAAAAAGCCGAACTTTCCCGAGCGTTTCCGGGCCGATAACGGAAAGAATCGGAATATTCCGGAACGAAATTTAAGCAAGCAGACGATAAAATAAGTCAACCAATTTGTTGACAAAACACATGAAGACCAAAAAAAAAAAAAAAAAAAAAAAAGAAAGAGAAAAAGACAATTTTTAATGGATAATATTACCAACCTTTTCAGGAAAAAAAAAAAAAATCAACAGTCAATGTATGGTAATTTTCAATATGAAAAAATAGTTTGAATTTTTATTTTATCTTTTTTTGGTGGGGATTTGTGTATAATTTTTTTTGTCTTTTTAAACAATTTTTTTCATATTTATGCACTTATTGTACCGTGCAGAAGTAATAACGTGTTAATTTAGAAATCCATTCTCACCATGGGGAGGGGGCTTGTAACTATTCTGTACTTCCACCTAACAATTTAATAATAATCCAGGTCCTGCATTTGGTGTTACGGCATCTCCAGGCATAACTTTTCCTCATTTTTTTTCTAGGTGGCAAGGATGCTCACATGCCCGGCAACTTTTAATTTTGACAATAAGGTTTTTTCCGCCGTAGAATTGGATCACCATTTCTGCACATTGTAGATTTTCGCTTAGCTGCAATAAATTCATGTTTACACTTGTTTGTAACTTCGTAAACAGATTGATTAAATTGTTCTATCTTAAATTTGATTGGCTAGGCGTTTCGGCATATTCCGATTCTTTCCGGAAACTCTTGGGAAAGTTCGGGTTTTTTTTTTTTTACAGTAACATAGATGCATAAGTACCTATTCAGGTTTCAAGAACTGACAGAGACAGGAACTGGATTGGTCTTGCATTCCTAACCAAAAAAGATTGGTGATAGCGTGGGGTTCTGCTGGGGTTCGTGGTATTGATACTTAGATACGAAATAAATAAGTAAACGAGGGAATGAATGAATTTCGCCGTCCCAGCTGACCACAGAAGAAAAATAAAAAAAGGGAAAAGTGTACTTAGACCTTGCCAGAGAACTAAGAAAACCGGGGAACATGGTGACAGTGATACCAATTCTATCTGGCGCACTTGGAACTTTCTCCAATGGTCGAGAAAGGGAACTTGAAGAGTTTTAAATCGGAGGACGAATGGAGACCATCCAGACTACAGTATTAGTGAGATCGGCCAGAATACTGAGAAGAGTCCCGGACATCATAGCAAACCTGCTGTCACTCAAACACCAGTGTTAACCATCAGCTAACGCTGGTGGGAAAAACTTGAAGTAATAATAATAATAATAATAATAGTAATCTTGAGATTCTCTGGGATTTTGAGATGCAAACAGATCACCTAATCCTGACCAGAAAACTAGACCTGGTGCTGATTTAAAAAAAAAAGAGGAGGAACTTGCCGAATAGAGGACTTTGTCGTAGGGCGGACCAAAGAGTGAAACTCAAAGAAAACGAGAAGAGAGACAAGTACTTAGATCTTGCCAGAGAGCTAAAACATTATGGAACGTGAAAGTAACGGTAATGCCAATTATAATTGATGCACAAGGAACGCTTCACAAATACTTAGTATGAGGATTGGATGAGTTGGAAATTGGACCACGAGTCGAGACAGCATTGCTAAGATCGGCCAGAATACTGAGACGAGTTCGGGAGACCTGAGGAGACTTGCTGTCACTCAGACTCCAGTGAATGGACATCGACTAACGCTGGTGTAAAAAAATCGCTAAGAGTAATATGATAATAATCATCATCATCATCATGTCGTGACGCCAGCACGGATATCCCTGACCCTCTCTCGCCACTTTTCCCTATCGTTCATCGCCTCTGGTAGGTCTTCAGGGCTACATCCCATATCCTCACAGAGCTGCTGTATGTATGTTCTGCTGGTCGTCCTGCTTTTGCTGGCTATATGTGGGGGTCCATAGGAGTACATCACTTATGAGCTCGTCTCTGCTTTCCCAGCAGTGTCTTGTATGTCTGGTTCGTCTAACTTGGATAGTTTTCGTGATGGGAGGCAGGTGGCCGTATAGTTGGTGCTTTGTGGGATGTTGCTGCCAGTACTTATTCAATATTGCTCGCAACATTCTTGTGTAATTGCCGTCTAGCTTCTTCTCCAGCCGTTTTGTTATCGTCCAAGTGGTGCATCCACACAGCAGTATCATAGTAATTATAAGATAGATGAACATATACTAAAAAAAACTTATTAAAAAAAAAAAAATGTGTTCCCAACCCATCCTACCCAAAAAGTAAGACGTCATTCACTACAACAAATTTAAAACCTCCAACCTAATTATTTCTAATAACACTTCCCCTTCCACTGAACATAGGACAAACGTCGTATATATGTTCAAATGTCTCTTGGGAGACTGTGTCTCCAAAGAAAATAATACATATGTTGGTCTTACCACTACAACTCTTTCTAGATAGCATACGATGCACCTTAATGATTCTACCTTCAGAGCTTTACATCTTAAAACCCATTCTATTCCCAAATCCAAATTTCGAAAAATTCTATTTGAAAACACCACTATAATAGCACACGAAATAAATAAGCTACTACAAATCCTATAAGCCCTACATATAAAACCAAAAAACCTAGAATCAATAGAATTAATTTTGAAAATAGCGACAATGTTTTGAAATGCCTTTAGTTTTTTTTTTTTTTTTTTTAATATTCCATATTTCTTGATAATATTCTATTTCCGTTGATAGTATTCTGTTTTTAAAATTCATCAGCATATCAGTTTTATTTAACTCTGCCTTTACATAATTTTGTTATGTTATAAAACACCTAAAAACTTTCAAAACTCTTTAAAAGCACTTTTTACACATGCAAGCAACCCCTGATGATGGCTCATGAAAGGTCGGAAAGAGCTCGGGACAATTTTGGTAAACTCATCTACCAATCCCAATTTGAAACCATGACACTTATCAGGAAACTTGAAAGGATCTTGATTGAATTTTATAGACAAAATGTGTCTTTATTATTTAATCAAACATGCTTAAATGAAAGACTGCTGCTAAACTACCCCCACCAGACACACACACACACACACACACACACACATATATATATATATATATATATATATATATATATATATATATATATTAGAGAATAATGAAGACAAATCCAACGGTATGTAAACATAAAAATATAAAAAAATCAAAATCAAAATTTTTAGAGGATCTATTTATAAATGATAATATGCCAATGTTTATGTTGTGTTCTTTTTTTCATAAATTCTCTCCAGCGTAATGTTAGTATACAGTGCGAATAGGCGATGATATAAGTTTCGGATGAGGCATTATAGCCTTGCATATTAACATCAACTTAAACATAGTTTAACAAAAAAAAAAATTAAATGTTGCCATATCATATATAAATAAATAAATCCTCTAAATATTTTGTTTTTCTCACCTCAACCCCGTATATATATATATATATATATATATATATATATATATATATATATATATCTTTAAGAAAAAAACCAAAGACCGGTTAATTAATGATTATATATATATATATATATATATATATATATATATATATATATATATATATATGATTGGTTGTTTGGGTTTTATGGCATATCAACCCTTGTAGATTATTTAATGCTAAATCCATTTTTATGAAAATTGTTATATTTCAAAAAATTCAGTTTAGGATAAGTACGCAGTTTAAATGTGAGTACAGTTTAATTGTGAAAAACGTTTCTATTTCAAACAATTCAGTTTAGCATAAATATGCCGTTAGTTCTATTTAACCCATAGATAGGGCCCTGTCAGGTGCTACTACGCCGGGATAGAGTGGACATTGCAGCGATCGTAATGAAGGGGTACTCTGTATTCACCAAAGTTCCAGCATCATTGGAACCTCGCTATCAGATTGTTTAGTGTCATATATCCAGGACACTCGTTAGGAGGGTTTTACCCTCTGCAGCGAAGCAGTTGGTGTATTCTACAGCCCCAGCCGACTGGGCAATATATATATATATATATATAGAGAGAGAGAGAGAGAGAGAGAGCATTTGGAATAAAATCCGACTATTTGACAAAAGGAAGACATGGCAGAAACTCAAATTAACATGAGCATAATTTCTTTAAAAATCTATCCGTGTAGGTAAACAAGTCAATTTTAAAAATACTTGATCAATAGAATCGCCTATGTTAAATAGCAATACTTGAAACCTTTTAACTGTGTGCAAACAAATGATTAATATCAAATAGAGTTAATAGTGGTAGAGGGGAATACTTAAAACCATGTAACTGTGTGCAAAGACATGAGCTTAATTTGAAAATAAAGTTACCTATGAACTATTCGCCCACAATATATATATATATATATATATATATATATATATATATATATATATATAAACAGGATTTGGTAGTAATTAACCTACGAGGTTTGATATGCTATGAAAGATTGCCAACCAACCAATCATCTATGTCTCTTTCTTTTTTGTCTGTCTGTCTGCCTGTCTTTCGATTTCATTCTTTTTCTCCCCACTCTCTCTCTCTCCTATACAAACGCAATTAAGTAAAATGCCACAAATAGGAATTAAAGTTATAGAAAAACTGAAAAACCTCCCCTAAAATGTCTTGATAAAGTGGAAAATCACCCCCCCACACACATTATTATTATTATTAGATCATAGGATACAGTGGATGAAAGATGTTAATAGGAGAGAGAGAGAGAGAGAGAGAGAGATACTGTATCAAAGAAAACGACAGAGAGAGACCAAAACAAAAAACAAAACCAAAGCAAAAAACAAAAACAAAAAAACAAAAACAAAGGGAGAGAAAAACAAAAAGTGTTGTTTCGATAAACACGAAGCAGTTATAAAAGCAACTATCTACTTTCTAACATTTTTCAGATATTAGCTTCCAGGAACACACACAGAGCAGCAACAAGATATCTAATATGCATGCGCGCGCACGTTCACAAACGGGCTAACTCACGAAGATATACGAATTTATACGGAGGGTCCCTTATTTTCATGTAGGTATTTAACAAAGCTTCGCGTAGTATGGTACAAGGCCATGAGTCTGGTGATACTACTGTTGTTGTAATATAAAAATTTAAGTTGCTAATCATTATATAATAATAAACTTGACAATAGGAACAAGTGGAATATCTATAACACACACACACACACACACACACATATATATATATGTATAAATGTATATCATATTTACCAACGCCTCCGCTTGGGCAGGATATGACACAAGGTCAATTTTTAAGCGGAGTTTAACAGGTTTGAATTCAGAGTTTTCCTTCTCCTAGACAAGTTGCCTCACCAAGGCTGAAGAATCCAGTCTGCCAAACTATTTGACCATAGCTGGAGGGAGAATAATTGGATTCATACCTTTCCCAAGGGTATTAGTGCTATGTGAAATGCTATCAGTCTCGTCTAGGATTTGAACTCGCCAATTTGATTATCAAACCAAAGGTTTTCTACCAGGTAGGTATCCCTTTATATACTGTTGTTAGGGGTATGATTGGAAGAGTGATCAGGTTCGTGCGAGATTCTGGTTAGGCCGGTCTAGTAAATATTGTGTGCTTATTCATGTGGTTATCTCATATTAAATTTGTGATTTGTAAATTCATTTTCTCAATTATTTTTAATTCATTATTTTCTAATGTTTTTATTTATTATTATTATTATTATTATTATTATTATTATTTGAGAGTTTTTCACACCAGTGTTAGCTGATGGCTTCTCACTGGAGTTTAAGTGACACCAAGTCTCTTCTGGTCGCCAGAACTTTTCTTATAATTCTTTCCGATCTATGTAATGACGTCATTTGGAGGGTCTCCATTCGTCCTCTTATTTCCAAGTCCTCCTGTCCCTGTACCAATCCTTTCTTGACTTTACCAAGTGCACCAATTACGATTGGCATCAACGTCACTTTCATGTTACATAGTTTTTTTTCAGTTCTCTAGCAAGGTCTCGGTACTTATACTTTTTTCGCTTTCTTTCATTTTTACCCTGTAGTTAGCCGGAACGTCAAAGTCCATTATTCGGCAGGTTTGGGGGGGTTTGTTAGCTATTAGTAGGTCTGGTCTTCTGGCTGAGATTAGGTGTCCTGTTTGCATCTCAAAATCTCAGAGAAGTTTGTCCATCTCATTTTCTACAATGAATTCTGGGTTGTGCATATAGCATTTGTTCGTATGGTCAAATTTAAACTTCTTGCACAATTCCTAGTGGGTCATCTTCCTACCCAGTCGAGTCTAGTCTTATGCTCTTTTTGCGCTAGCTTAACGCATTCACTTAATATGTAAGTGATTGCTTCATATCTATCACCATATAACCCACATCTGCTATTTTGTTGTGTCTTGTCCATTTTTGCTTTGAAATGGTTAATCCTTATGGCGTTGTTCTGTGTTGCTATCAGAAGAGATCCCGTTTCTGTCTTAGGGCTTTTATTTTTTAACCCTGTCCAAGTTTTCTCGTGTGATATTTTGCTTGTTTGTCGCTTGAAATATTCTTACAGTTGTTTTTCTTCCCATTTTAGTTTCCAAGTCGTTTTTGTTCTGTTGATGCTTGTGTTGGATGTATTGTTTCTGGTCGCTGTAACCAGACTTCCTCTGCATTTTTAATGTAAACTTCGAGTTTTTGGATCAATGCATTGACGCTATCTTGAATGCTGGCAAGTCTTCTTTCTTCTTTAATTGATACATACAGTTTGTCTACATCATTTTTGGGATGTAAGGCCTTATGCATCGTCATGAGTTTTCTTGTTCTGTGGTCCATTTGTTTAAATTCCTCCCTCATCCACTTCAAAAAAGGAGGACAGCCCAGGTGTTTATCCATTTGATGAAATGTCTGTCATACAATGAGTTTTTAAGTAGTTTCCCCGTTCTCCTGAGATATACTTTTTCACTTTCTCTCTCTCGATATATATATATATATATATATATATATTTACTAATCAAATATCTACCAGTATTCACGGTACCAGAAAAAAACAAAAAAACCCTGGCCAGGAACAAGAGAAAAAAGTATCTCGAATCACCGCCCAGGGGAAAAAGAAAAAAATTTTAGGTCAAAAAGAAAGAAAAGGCCAACCTCGTCCGACCCCTTGAAAATAATCAAGGGATACGCAGTCAGTGGTCAAAAGAAAACCAAAAAACCCTCCGCGAATCCTGTAATGCTACAATTACTAAAGTGCTCAACACAATTGGAGCCAATTATAAAATTAACCTAAATCGCGAGTCGAAAATCTTCTACTAATGTTTCACCTTAACCGATCATCAGGAAGCCTAAACTCGACTCTAATTTAGGCTTCCTGATGATCCGTTAAGGTGAAACTTTAGTAGAAGATTTTCGACTCGCGATTTAGGTTAATTTTATATATATATATATATATATATATATATATATGTGTGTGTATGTGTGTGTAAATAAATATATTTGAATCCGTCCGTCTTTCTGTCTGCCAGTATCTCCTTCTCCCTCTCTCTTTATATATATATATATATATATATATATATATTACACACAGACACATACGCACACAGAGACACTTATATACTTACATATATATATATATATATATATATATGTAGAGAGAGAGTGAGTGAGAGAGAGAGAGAGAAAGTGAGACAATGTGATATATATACATACATACATATATATATACATACATACATTATGGATACATATATATATATATATATATATATATATGTCGGCAGTGACAGACTCATACAAACATATATGTATAGACTGACAGACACTATCACCCATATGCTTATGTAGAGAAAGACAGACAGATACACACACACACACATTTATACCACACACAATCACACGCGCACGCGCATCCATATCCCATTACATTTACCAACTCTGAAAGTGAGGCTAAGAAAATATTTCTTTCACGCAGCTGACCAATCCTCTCCATCTTTCAAATTGATCAACCTGTTTATTTTCGTCCAACATGAAGCAGGACAAAATCTGTCGTTTGTCACTAAAGCATTTTGTTCAGTAAACAATATAGAACAGAAGGGGACATGAACTTGTAACTTCCCATTTGCTGCCAAGTTTATACTGGAAAGAATTACGAAAATTGCAGACGGCACATTTGGAGCCAGCGTAGAGCTATTGTTTTAATAGCTTTTACACCTTTATTGTCTAATATTAAAAAAAAAGTCTTTTTCCACTCTTCTTTATTTGGACACACATATCTCGAAAAAAACAAAAATTATCACCTTGTTTGTACAGTTCATATTGTGCATCTTAAAAAGATCCCTTTTTTCATGAAGAGAAAGACAATTATTTCCTAAATTTTAGTTAAGAAGTGACGGTGTTTATCTGGTACCATCCACTCAGTCAGCTGGAGGGGGTTGCAGAGGGGTAAGACTCCACCCCATGCCAACGAATGTCCTTGATATGACGTTAGACCATCTAATGGTGAAACTCCAGTCCTGATATTTTGGGAAGTGTGGAGTACCCCTTCATTGCCATTACTCCCAGGTCCACTCTGACCCGGAGTGGTAGTACCTGTTAGGATCAAATAGAACTCTTTAACCCTTCACTATTTAATTGTGTACAAACAAATGTTTGGTATTAAATTGAATTCTTAAAATTGGACTGGAAAGTTTGAAATCATTTAACCATATTTACCCAACGCCTCCGCTCGGGCAGGATATGACACAAGGTCAATTTTTTAAGAGAAGTTTAACTGGTTTGAATTCAGAGTATTCCTTCTCCTAGACTAGTTGCCTCTCCAAGGCTGAAGAACCTAGTCTGCCCTACTATTTGCCCATAGCTGGAGGGAGAATAATTGGATTCATACCTTTCTCAAGGGTATTAGTGCCATGTGAAAATGCAATCAGTCTCGTCCAGGATTTGAACTCGTGTCGCCGTGTCCATTTCCTACGACGATAACCATTACACCATAGGCACCTCCAAAAATCATTTAACTGTGTGCATACAAAGGAGCTTTGGATCATTTAAAAATAATGCTACCTCCAAACTATTCGCTCACAAATCATATCACACACACACACACACACACGCACACAGCCGAGCTCAATAAACATTACGACAAACGAAACGATATAAAAAAAAAACAAGCGCTACTTAGATCTGACCCTAAGCCCCAAGAATGACCACCTAGTGTGGATCAAACTCACTATTCAGTCATTGTCTTTTTCTAATTGTTCTTGGTTTGATACAGAGCTAGAAGCATGGGGCACCCAGTAAGGAACGAATCTTACAAATGATAGTTTGCTAGCCTAGTTAGTTACTATATTTCCCAACGAGGCGTCTTAAATTTGGCACAAAGCCGAATTATGAATCTCCTGCTGAAGTTTGAACTTATTATTCAGTTGATTTGCGACACTTTCTCGCATTACAAACACGGTGCGATTCCTAGATAGATAGATAGATAGACTGAGACGAACAGACAGACAAATACTGCTAAACGCATTAACATTCCGTACTTAGATCCGTAAAAATAAATTAGCTTATAAGATAGAGGGTCGGGTAGATAGTCTCACAAAGAAAGAATCAGAGATAGATATATGAGAAAGGTATCAACTGTAGAGTGATGGTGAGAATGTGTATATTTACCCCTCCCCCATCATGTGCATAATGCAAACAAAGATCAGTTTTTAAAAGGAGTACAGCTGGTTTGAATGGTGTTAGGGTTATTATCGTTAAAACTAGACACAGCAACACGAGTTCAAATCCTGGGTGGGGTTGTTTGAATTGGGAAAGGTATGAATCCAATTATTCAACCTTCAGCTATGGGCAAATAATAGGGCAGGCTGAGCTTTTTAATCATAGCAACCGATCTTGGAAAAGGAAAATTCTCATTTTGAACCTGTTAAAAATCTGCTCAAAAATTGACCGTGAATCACATCCTGTTCCAGCAGGGGGGGGGGTAAATACATACTACTGAATTTAGTTTTCCTTCTCCTAGACTAGTTGCCTAACCAGAGATACCGAGCCTTACTATTTCCCCATATTTGGAGGAGAAAACTGGTGAAATCTGTGTGCCAACAGATTTTTCGAACAGCACTCCTCAGTTTTTGGCCATTAGGCTGGGACGGTAGAATATACTGACTGCATCTCTTCAGAGGCGTAAGACCCCCCCCCTAACGAGGGTCCTGGATATGACACTAAACAATCTGATGCTGAGGCTCTAGTAATGCTGGAGCTTTGGAGAATGCAGAGTACGCTTTTATTGCCATCACTCCAAGGTCAACTCTGTTCAGGAGTGGTAGCATCTGATAGAGTCTTATCTATGGGTCAAATAGAACTAAACTGTGTACTTATGCTAAACTGGATTGTTTGAAATAGAACTGTTTCAATGTATAAAATGGGTTTGGCATTAGATAACCTACAATGGTTGATATGCCATCAAAGCAAACCAAACCAAACCAACGCTCAAAAATATGAGTAATTGAACATTGGATCAAATATATATATATATATATATATATATATATATATATATATATATATATATATATTTGTTTAAAAGATAAAAAATTTAAAAAATAGTATTCCATTTCCATAATTTCTTTTAAACAAAAATATATATTTTGGTCTGCAGGTATATTTTGTATGAAATAGACGCGCATTGAGCACTCTTTCTTTGGATATTCAGTGATTATTTACTTGGTCAATATATATCTATGTATATATATATATATATATATATATATATAATTAATTAATTAATTAATTTATTTTTTTTTTTTAATTTATATTTCATTTTTTATTTTATTTTTCAATTTTTTATTTTCTGATTCTTATTTTTATTTTATTTTTAATTACCTTATTTTATCTTCTGAATAAAAACTAAAACTCCACATTCGCTACTTTGCGACAGGAGAGAAGCATGTAAAGAGTCATCTGACAAGACGGAGAGTATAGCAATAATATTCTCCGCTGAAATAAATTTATTATGACGACTTAACCGAGTTTGAGTCTCCATCAAATTGTACTATATATATATATATATATATATATATATATATATATATATATTCGTATTCTACTAAACTATCGGTATGAATCTCTTTAAGATTTATCAGCATCAAATGACCCACTGAGTTTGATATGCCGGAAAATAAAACAAAACAAAACGAACAAACCAGAGTTTTGCCTTCTCCTAAACTGGTTGTCTTACCAAGGCAAAATAATCCAGTCTGACAAACTGGATCCATAATTAGGGGTTGGAAGAGAAGCGTGAAATGTAAAGCAAACACCTTTGTTCAGGATTTGAACTCGGGGCGTCATTTCCATTTCCAAAACGTTACGCCTAGAGCACCTTTTGAGGATGAGAATGCAGAGTCCAAGATCTGACTGTTTGCCTCTCTGTAGTAATCATCTACTTTACCAAAGGTTACCAAACTTTTCTGTACGAAGGCAGCATCATATATTTTTCAAAATATTCGCAGGTCAGAATATGGATTCGTTGAAAATAGAAATAAAACTATTTTTTATAGTTTTGCTTCTTACTGGTTTAAATCCATGGTGACGATTCGTCTCTTTTATAAAACGAAAAGACGATTTATAGCTTCAATAAATGTTAAAAATTTGAACCTCAAATTATAACATTGCTTGCTTTGAAGCCATTATATTGTGCATAAAATTTGGATAAATTTTACCAGAAAACATAAAATTTAGATAAATTTTACCAGAAAACATTTTAAGAAATATATACCAGGATTTTAATCATAAACAGGTTTTATAAGGTCAATGAGTTATCGAAATTCGATAAAGTATACGAACTCTGCAGCCAATCGCAAGTGAGATTCAAGACCGAAAACAGCTTAAAGCGCATGCGTAAGCCTCTTCTTGGCAGATAAACTTTAAACGCATTAAGTGTTCTTCGATGGAGAGAATTGCTCGTGTTAAATATCAGAGCGAATGGTTGAGAAAAATATTTGAAGTTGGTCCAAACTGGATAAAATCTTATGCATACGCTATCTGACATCCCACCGGGTCAGAATATGGCACAAAGCCGTTTTTATAGTGGAATCAGCGCCCGTGGTGTAATGCTTATCGTCGTAGGAAATGGACACGGCGACATGAGTTCAAATCCTAGACGAGGCTGATTGCATTTCACATAGCAGTAATACCCTTGGGAAAGGTATGAATCCAATTATTCTCCCTCCAGCTATGGGTAAATAGTGGGACAGGCTAGGTTCTTCAGCCTTGGTGAAGCAACTTGTCTAGGAGAAGGAAAAACTCTGAATTCAAACCTCCGCTTCAGAATGGACCTTGTGTCGTATCCTGCCCAAGCTGAGGGGTTGGTAAATATGTATAGTGGAATCAGAGCAAGAGTCGAGACTCATGCATGGCAGTTGCAAAAAATACTTGTTCTCTCAGGTGGCAGGCGATAAAATTAGCCCCGCAAGTGCTCACCAAACCAGAAGGAAGGGTGCTAAGTGGGTCTTTGTTTGTCATCGATTTACCAGTCCAAAAAGATAGGTTCAATGTTAATCTTTGCTTGTCAATGATTCCACCTACCCGACACGAATGCCAGGAGACCGGCCAAGTCCCACGGCTTACTAGGGGTTCGTGGTTGGGATTAGACTTTAAAGGACTAAGATGAATTGTACTACGGTTAGTCAATAGTTTTGTGATATTTTATTGGCTCCTAGTTCGCAGCGCTTATATCACGAGACAGAAGCACTTCAAACCGTGGTAGGTACTCACTGTGGTTGGTAATATCGTGATAGTTTGTGCGCTGACATGTTTTGCATTGCTTCACTCCGTTTGTGATTTAAAAGCCACAGAGATGAATGTGCCATGTTGTCTGATTCGGGAACTTCTGCTTTACGAGTTCAAACTGGGCCATAACGTGATCAAAGCAACCAAAAACATTTGTTTTGCGAAAGGTGAAGGTGTAGTCGATCACAGTAGAGTAACCAGAAGGTACATGACATTTTGCTTTGTTGTGAGAATCTAGACGATCAGTCAAGTTCAGCTAGACCTAAAAGCGTGGATTCCGAGGTCGTGCTCCAAACTATAGGGATAAATCTGGTGAGAAGCATATCAGAGAATATGAAGCTAGCTCGACATTGTCCAGTGTGGCTGGTCACCTCCATAATCTCTACAAAAGAACCCAGAGCTGCCAAATTGTGCCTCACATACTACCAAAATATTGTAAAACTTTTAACTCATTCCCGTAAAAGTCAGTATTTGGAAGAAAATAAAAGCGTTTTTTTTTAAATCATGTTTTTGTATTCTATATACCAAACGAACGACAGGAAAATATTTTTCTTTTAAGTTACGTTCGGCCAGGAAGTAGGCCTGCCTTGGGTCTGGCATTAAACTAAATCTGGTGGTAAGGATAGAGTTTCAGGAGCTTTGATGAGTATGGATAAATTTTACCAGAAAACATTTTAAGAAATATATACCAGGATTTTAATCATAAACAGGTTTTATAAGGCTCATTCTATAATTAAGGGAATGTTTTTGACTAAGAAGTGACTTATAATATATATGAGGTTTATTCAATAAATAAGTAGAATTTTTTTTACTGAGGAGAAACATTAAAAATTTGAGTCTCATTCAATAAAGGAGATTTTTTTTGACTGAGGAGGGACTTATATATATGAGGCTCATTCAATAATTAAGAGGGGTGGACTGAGGAAAGACTTATTATATATATGAGGCTCATTCAATAATTAAGGGGGGGATGGACTGAGGGGGGACTTATTATATATATGAGGCTCATTCAATAATTAAGGGTTTTTTTGAACTGAGGAAAGACTTATTATATATATGAGGCTCATTCAATAATTAAGGGTTTTTTTTGGACTGAGGAAGGACTTATTATATATATGAGGCTCATTCAATAATTAAGGGTTTTTTTGGACTGAGGAAGGACTTATTATATATATGAGGCTCATTCAATAATCAAGGGGGATATTTTTGAAAAAACTAAAAAAAAAAAAATTCGGAACTTTCTTTTATAAAAACTCAGCGTTTTTCAAAATTGGTTCATTGTATAAAAATATTTCAATCTCTCAGTCATATTTGTTTTGGGGCTATTCAAAATGGTAAATCAAGGTGCTCCAGTCTTGAACAGAGGTCTGAGATGAAATATTTAGTTGCTTATAAGCCAGAGTCGAAAAGACAGTCCCACGAGTAGAAACTCCTTGACTCTTCAGTAAAGAAAAAGTTCCGGGCACAGCGGTTTGTGAAAGATCTTATGCTGACAGTCTTCTAATACAGTGCAACTGTAAATAGTACTTCTTATTGCCAACTCCCTTGGTAAAATTCACCTTCTTTATTAGATAGATAGATAGATAGATATGAATAGTCTAGATATATATGAACGGACAAAATTAGGGGTGAGCAAACTGTGGCCCGCGGGCCGATTGTGGTTTGCTTCACTGTTCTGTGCAGCTCGTGGAAGCCTCTGCAAAAATAAAAAATAAATACTTGCGCTTGAATCGAGACTAAATTCTTTTGATTTTAAAAGATGCGGTCCTTTGATAATCAATAACCCAATGATGTAGCCCTCACACCCAAAAGTTTGCTCACCCCTGAACTACATAGATGGACTTATATATATATATATAAATATATGCGTGTGTGTGTGTGTGTGAATATATTTGCAATTATATATATTGGTTTACATTCTAATTTCTGTACTTGTACTTTTGTTAGCATATGTGGCAATGCTTGCGTGTATTCTTTGTTTTCTTTGTTTTTTGGGGCATATCAACCTTCGTGGGTTATTTAATGCCAAAGACATTCTTATAGAAGAACAGTAGTGATACTAATTAATCCATAGCTAAGGGGATATGGAGCTTCATATCTTTCCCAAGGGCATTAGTCCGAAAGGGAATGTAATTGCACGACTGGAGTTCGAACTCACTTACTTCAAGGCCACAGTCCAGGACGTTAGCCAGAACGCCACGAGAAATCCCTCTTCTGTGAATTTAACGACTCACATATGCATTTATAGAGTAACCCAGATATAAGAGAGTTGTTGGGACTGGATAAGTCTCTTATATCCATAGTTTTTCTTATATCCGGGTTTGGTCTATTTTATATCCATTAACACAGGACCATAAAAATTTCTCTTATATCTGGGTCTCTTATATCCAGAGTTTTGTCTTATATCCGGGTTTGGTCTATTTTATATACATTAACACAGGCTCTATTTTGCGTCCATAAAATTTCTCTTATATCAGGGTCTCTTATATCCGGGTTTCACTGAATAATTGTGTATGTGTTTGTATGTCTACCAGTCTTGAGTGTGTGTGTGTGTTTGTGTGTGTGTGTGTGTGTGTGAGAGAGTCTGTTTTAAGTGTTTACACTTGTATGTATATATGTATGTGTGTGTATGTGTGTGCCTGTATGCTTGTTCTAGCTGTATCCCAGTTTGTGTATTTTAATGTTTGAAAGTGGATTAAATATGGACTATTCTCTGGGTGGAAAACGGTTTTCTTCAAATTCTTGTTGTATTATTTTCACTGCTTTAATCCTGAAATTCCCACAGACATCACGTGACGAGTAGAATATTTGCGTTGACGAGAAATTGTTGGATAAAAATTCCTTTTATTTGAACCTCAATATTCAGTGACGTCATTAACATAACACTCATCTCAGTCGTAGCAACGCTGGCTAAAGGGTCAACAAAAAGCATTTCGTCTTCTTGAACAATCAACAGATATTCGAAAGATGGTTTTCTTGAAGGCTACGATCCATAGAAGATATTCAATTAAATCCAAGGGATACGAATGATATAAAGAACTTCCTCATAAAATAATACAAACGAAATTGTAAAAACTAACGAATATCTTCATGACTAACGACGAGAAATAGGTCTGTGGAGATTAAAAAAAAAGAAATTACAAAATAAAATAAATTCAAAAGTAATGGTTTCCCAGGGGACCTCTAACAGGAAACGAAATTGGTGCATGCCTAAAAAGAGGAACATCCAGGTACCAAAGCGAAATTCTTCCTCATTAAGCGTTCACCTCTGAAAGCAAAGAAAGCTTTTTTTCAATCGGCTGCCAACAAGGTAGTATAGGTTCTCGGGCTAAGTGGTAGGTTGTGTCTCCGGCTAGCAGCCACCTTAGCTGAACACACCTATCTGAACACGCGGCGAACTTCAAACTTATAAGTTAGCGAAAATAATTTGATAATATATTTCAACGCCTTGTCTGGGAAAAGCGACTATTTCTATAGATTCAGGAAAAAAATTTACATCACAGAATAGTCGTAAGCGCCAAAATGAAGTTCGAGTCTAAAGGTATTCGTGTCTTTTTTCTTTCGTCCTGAATAAAGAAAAAGACAACAAATGAATGGGGTAAGAAGAAAAAAAGGAGTCCGATGCAAACTGAGAATCATCCCTAAAGAACTTAGCAATTCATTACCACCACAAACACGAATAAAATCCTTCATCTTTCACCCCATAGGTTTATCATTATGGGTCAAATAGAACTAAACTGCGTACTTATGCTTAACTGAATTGTTTGAAATAGAACAGTTTATATGTATAAAAATGGATTTGGCATTATATAACCTACAATGGTTGATGTGGCATAAAATCAAATGAGAATAAACTAAACCTCTTATTTCCAAGTCCTCCAATCCCTTTATTAATCTTTTGGTGACTGCCCCGAGCGCACCAATTACAATTGGCATCAACGTCACTTTCATGTTCCAAAGTTTTTCAATTCTCAAGCAAGGTCTAGGTATTTATGTCTCTTTTCACTTTCCTTCGATTTTACCTTGTGGTCAGTATTATTATTATTATTATTATTATTATTATTATTATTACTATTGTGAGTTTTTCACACTAGCGTTAGCTGATGGTCTTTCAGTGAAGTGGCACCAAGACTTTTCTCGGCAGTCTGGCTATCCTCTACATTTCTGTAGTCTAGATGGTCTCGATTCGTCATCCGATTTCTAACTCTTCCAAGTTCCAACTACTAGCCTTCGGGAACCATTCCAAATGCAACGATTCCATCGGACAATAGGGTGTAGATAAAAGAACGCGAAAAGATGAAGAAATCCTTTGACTTTGCTATATGGGGTCGGATCAGGTGTTCATTCTTTTGATGAGATTTCTGCTGTCCAAGAAAATGAGAGACAGAAAATTCTTTCAGACTTTGAGATTTTTTTGTTTAATGGCATATCAACCCTTATAAGTTATTTAATGCCAAAGCAATTCTCCTAGAAGAACAGTAGTGGTACTATTTAACCCATAGCTGAGAGGATATGGGAGTCCAGTCCTTTCCCAAGGGTATTTGCCCGAAAGTGAACGTAATATCGCGACTGGAGTACGAACTCGTTTACTACGATTCCGCAGTCCATCGCTTTAACCATTACACTACGAGGACATCCTCCGGGATACTAATGGATTACCTAGTCCCGGCAACAAGACCAGACCTATAGTTAATTAACAATATGAAAAGTACTTGTCATCTAATAGATTTTGTTGTGGCAGCGGATCACGAAGCAAAAATTAACGAAAATGAAAAGATCGACAAATACTTAGATCTTGCCAGAGAGCTGAAAAATTTGTGAAACACGAAAGTGATGGTGATACAAGGGCAACTAGTGCGCTTGGAACATTTCCCAAAAGCTTAGAAAAGAGACTTAAGGAATTAGAGATCAGAGGAAGGATCAAAATCATATAAACCACAAACATTGCTTGAATACTGAGAAAGGTTCAGGAAACCTGAAGTGACTTGCTTTCTCTCAGATTTTAGTTAAAGAACAAGAGCTAATTCTGGTGTGAAAACTCACAAGGAGTGAAATGATTATAATAATCGCTGTGGCAGTAAAATTAAAGAAAAGCGAAAAACTGGATTAATACCTCGACCTTGCTAGAGAACTAAAAAAAAGTTATCGAGCATGAAGGTGACAGTGATGCCAGTCATAGTGAAAACACTTGGAACCTATGAAATAGACAGGGAGAATTGGCGGATCGATGAAGAATTGAATCCGTCCTGATCACTACTCTGCGGTGATTGACTAGAAAACTTAGAGGAGTCCTGAAGACACATATTTAGACTTACCGTTGCTCGAACTCCAGAGAAAACATTCAGTTATTACTGGTGGGAAAACTTATAAAAGCATCACAAAATGCCCGTCCGCATGTACAGCAAAGGCACCCCCATTTCTGGTTGGATTTCAACCAGACTTTCAGGAATCGTTAGAGTTGCGTCAGGACGGATTTTAACTGTTTGGTTAGGTTTGGTTTTACGGCACATCAACCATCGTAGGTTATTTAATACCAAATCCATTTTCATACAAATAAAGAGTTCTATTTCAAACAAGCTTTTCTGAAGAAGTAGGGACGTGCTCATAAGTGATGTATTCCTATGGACCCCTTCACATGGCCGAGTAAAAGCAGGACGACCACCTCAAACCTACATACAACTGCTCTGTGAGGGTGTAGCCCTGACGACCTGCCGAAAGCAATGAACGATAGGGAGGGGTGGCGAGAGAGAGTGATATTCGTGCTGATGGTACGACAAGATGATGATGAAGATTTCAAACAATTCAGTTTAGCATAAGTACACAGTTTAGTTCTATTTGACACTTAAATAGGACCCTATCAGGTACTACCAGTTCGAACCTGAGTAGACCTTGGAGTAATGGCAATGAAAAGGTACTTCGCATTCCCCAAAGGTCCAGCATTACTGAAGCCCCACCATCAGATTGTTTACTGCCATATCCAGGAGACTCGTTGGGGGAATCTTACCTTTCTGCAGAGATACAGTCAGTGTATTCTGCAGCTCTTGTCGACAAGGCAAGGATTTTAACTGATACAAGGCTAAAAATTGTTTTAAGCGAATTCTGTCTCTTATTCTCTATAAAGGTATCCATTTCACGGTGCATATCACGTCTCTCGATATTCGTTACGAGGAATCCATCTCTCTCCCACCCCGCTCTCTCTCTCTCTCTCTCTATATATATATATATATATATATATATATATATATATATATATATATATATATATCAAAATGAATAGGTCCACAAGCGAAACTGAATTTTAGGTTTTTATCATTTCATATATTTGTACTACACACATATTTCTAACTTTATGGTATTCTTTAGGAGATAGATAATGGTTAGGGTGTTCCTTGTTGGTAGCTTTTACAGAAAAGATTGTTTTAATAGGGTTATGACTTTTTTTACTTTCTGCATTTTTGTCTGTGAATGTCTTCTTACAGTTAATTGTTCGTGAAAACCTCGGACTACAGCAGCCTTCTTTTTTTTTTTTTTTATCTATCTTTGGATTTTTTTTATGTATGTATAAATAAGTATGTACTATATATATATATATATATATATATATATATATATACACACACTCTGTTGAGCCACTAAGAGGATATTCAATCAATATCAACGGTAAATTCATCTAAAAAAGGATTAAAAATCTAATTATCTATTTTTTTTAGAAATAGATTAAAATTTCCAAATATCATTAAACAAATATTTAAGATAGGAGAAAATTATTAGCCCTCTTGTCCAAAAGATCATTGTGTAACGTTTATTCGTTATTATTGCCTTAAATCGAATTTGATTGTTCCTTACACGATCACTAAACAAACGGACAGCTCTTTTACTCCGTTCTTCACTGCTAAAGGTTCTAGTTCCTCCAAATTTAAAGAATTTCCATCACTTATTTTTCCTTCAAATTCACCCATGAATTTTTAATGGGGTTTTGGCCAGCATTCTGCGCAAGCTACTCCCTGGTGGTGTAACGGTTAGCAAGCTAGACTTGCAAACCTACACGAGTGAGTTTGAGTCTCATTGGGCACTCCATTCATTCGGCCTTGTGCCACAGGGCACCTCTGTACGTGTGCGTATGTGTATAACTTTGTATCTGTGTTTGTGGACGTTTCTCTGTGTGTGTGTGTGTGTGTATGTGCATCTTTGTACCTGTGCGTATATGTGAAACATTATATCTGTGTGTGAGTGGACATTTGCGTGTGTGTGTGTGTGTGTATGTGTATGTGTGTGTGTGTATGCGCATCTTTGTACGTGTGCGTATATGTGTAACTTTGTATCTGTGTGTGTACGTTTGTGTGTGTTCGTGTGTGTGTGCATCTTTGTACGTGTGCGTATATGTGTGACTTTGTATCTGTGTGTGTGCACGTTTGTGTATGTGTGTGTGTGTGTGTGTGTGTGTGTGTGTGTGCGCGCATCTTTGTATGTGTGTGAATATGTGTGACTTTGTATCTGTGTGTGTATACATTTGTGTGTATGTGTGTGTGTGTGTGTGTGCGTGTGTACATCTTGGTACTAGCGCGTATATGTGTGACTTTGTGCATGTGTGTGTGTGTGTGTGTGTGTGTGTGTGCGCATCTTTGTATGTGTGTGAATATGTGTGACTTTGTATCTGTATTTGTGCACGTTTGTGTATATGTGTGTATGTGCATCTTTGTATGTGTGCGTATATATGTGACTTTGGAACTGTGTGTGCGTATGTGTGTGTGTGCATGTGCATCTTTGTATGTGTGCGTATGTGTGTAACTTTGTATCTGTGTGTGTGGACGTTTGTATGTGTGTATGTGTGTGTATGTGCATCTTTATATGTGTGCGTATATGTATAAGTTTGTATCTGTGTACGTGGACCTTTGTGTGTGTATGTGTATGTGCATCTTTGTATGTGTGCGTATGTGTGTGACTTTGTATCTGTGTGCGTGGACGTTTGTGTGTATTTTCTTTAAGTAGGCCGAGTGAACAGGGAGGGGATAAGCGTTAACTACGACTCGTCTAATTAACCTAATGGCTTTAAATGCCCAAAGATCCTAAGTTTTCCCCACCCAAGACGTTTGTGCTTATTTACACGATGGTTCCGGGTAAAAAATTGGCATTGTTTTTGCTGTAGATGCTTCATTAAACTCAAAGACAAAAATAGCAAGGGTAAATAATAGGAACTCCTGCTTGCGACTAAACTGTAGTGACGGACTTTTTTTTGTGCGTGTGTGTATGTGGTGGGTTGAAACAGATGAGGGTGTGTGTACCTATGTACGTATGCACAGATGAAAGAGGCTTTTTTACATGGTTAGTCATAAAGCCATGATTTAGGAGTCGTCTCTAGTTGGGGTGGGGCGAAGATGTTGGAAGCGAAGCATTCAAAATTGGCCATTTATCAAAGATCCAACACTTGGTTCAGAATAAAGTGCATTGCTCAATCAAAAATTTCGCTACGTTGTGTTCTTTATACTTGTATATTTTGAAGATCTATCCCAAGGAAACAAATTCAGCCATAAAGAGAAGGACAAAAAGTAAACAGTTTTATTTTATGATGTTTGGTTTGGTTTCGTTTCGTTTCGTGGCATATCAACCATCGTGGGTTATTTAATGCCAAAGACATCCTTGTAGAAAAACAGCAGTGGTGCTATTTAACTATTAGCAGGGAGATAAGGAGGTTCATGCTTTTTCCAAAAAGGAAATAGTGCGACTAGAGATCGAACTTGCTTACTACACTGTTTCAGTCTAGTACGTTAGCCACTTCGTCACAGAGATACCCTCATAATTCAATGTTATCAAGTAAGTTGTTGCTTCAAGTCTGTATTTCAACGTTCTCTTTGTGTAACTAATATTCTTTAGAATACAGCTCTGCCGGCGGGGCTTTAAATAAGCTCACGGTATCTCTTATAGGGGATAAAAGAGGAGTCCTAAAAATGACATAAAACTACACTTGATTATGACACTCCGGTTCTTGTGACATATTTATAGCACAAATGTGGACTGACTTGTGACTGAAATATGGCCTGCATCATGGCTGAAATGAAATACCTGATTCATTGTTTAAATGTGATCTGTTTCATGAGTGAAATATAGTTTGCTCCAAGGTTGTAATATGGGCGGCCTCTTGGCCGAAATACGGACTGATTCATGGCTGAAATGTGGTCTGATTCGTGGATAAAATACGTCCTGCTTCGTGACAGAAATATGGACAGAGTGGTTGATGAAATGTGATCTGACTTGTAGCTGAAATGTGGTCTGTTTTGTGGCTGAACTTTTCACTGCTTCATAGCTGAGCTGGGACTTAATTTTTGGTTATAATTTGGCTTGATTGATGGCTCTAATATAACCTGACTAGTTTTAGAAATGTAGCTTTATCTATGGCTGAAATAGCGTCTACCTGATGGCTGAAATATGGCCTGTTCCTGATTGAGATTGTTAGGTAATACTTAAGTTTGCTTGATATTCATCGTCGATCGGATATTCAATGCAGATTTTCTAGGTTGGAAAGTCTTTCCCAGTTAAAATATTGGCATAATTTCTCTATTTTAAATGTTCTATTTTTCCTTATTCCTTACTAAAAAGTTGTTTTTTTTTAAAAATAGTTTGGTTTAGTTTCTTTGAGTAACGGCATATTAACCTTCATGGGTTATTTAATGTCAAAGTCATCCTTGAACAATGACAATAGTAGTACTATTTGACCAATAACTGGAGGGATAAGAGGGTTCATGCCTTTACCAATGGTATTAGTACGAAAGTGAAATAAATAGCACAACTGGAGTTTGAACTTAATTGCTTCGATGTCACAGTTCACCACATATGCCATTACACCACGGAATTGCATATATATCATTTCACACACACACACACACACACATACATATATATATATATATATATATATATATATATATATATATATATATTAAAATAAGAAGGTTCGCGAAGAGATTTGTATTTTTTTAATTTATTTATTCAAAAAATACAAATCTTTTCGTGGACCTTCTTATTTTAAAATATATCGTTATTCTTACTTTTGACCTACAACAACCATATCTATATATTTATATATATATATATAAGTCAAATGATACGACTGAACGATTTCTCGAGAGTTCGTTGAAGACAAGACATTGATATGACCCATTAAAGAAAGAGTCAAAATGATTAATTTAAGTGTTTTCGATGGAAGATGAAAGAAGATGAAATTAAACTAGATGAAAAAAAAAGGAGAGAGAGAGAGAGAGAGAGAGAGCATCGGTCGTGGTGTTTGAGAGTTGCAAGCCTGTTTAAATCAAAAGATTTTTAAGTGATAATCGTAAAAAAGAGTTACGTCCCCTTCTTTTTACCCTTCTCTGGATTGCTCTCTTCCATGTCTTTCTTTGAGCATTGTTCCTCATGTATCCGTGACAGGTGTGATGTGAAAAAAAGGAAGCGGATGTTGGCACTCGGCCTTTTTGTTGGGCGTTGCAGTGACCGCGCACGGATCTTTGTTCAACGGTATCCATATCTCCTCTGACACCGGTTGTTGCAAGGCTTGCCAAAAATATACGAGAACAGGCGGTGCGTTCTTATCACTGATGCAGTGACGAAGGATAGGCGAACATCACTAGTTTCTTTCTTGTTTTGTTTTTGTTTTTTTTATTTATTTATTTTGTTTTGTTTTATTATTCATTTTCTTATTTATTCTTTCATAATTCACTTCTGGCTTTGATTTTTTTCTGAATATTTTCCCGTTCTTACGAGAGGGAACTTTTCTGTTTTTAACCCTTTTCCGAGAAGTTCCTCTGTTTTTGTCTTGTGTAACGCGCTGATCCAGTCTCCATTATTTAGGATCTTTCCTGGTCAAACTTTTCGAACTTCCAAGACATACTAACGTTTATTTACGTGAGAAAAATATCTATCTATCTAAATAAAAAAGATTAAATTCTCTCTCACGTTCTCATTTTTTTTCTTTCTTTCCCTCTCTTCTTCTAACTCTTTCTCTCTTTTGTGGTGAATTAGCCGGCAAAATATGTTGGTTTAGTTGATAACTGATGGAAAAAACAAGTTGATAACTGATGGATAAAACAAAAAAACAAAAATAACAGGAAAAAACATGAACACAACTTGGAAGTTTAAAGTATTATATTACAGTTGCAAACAAATTATTCCGTTTGCGGTTATATAGTATACAAGAATAAACATATCATAGTCTACTTAATTTGTGTTGTTGTATATGCTAAAGTTTAACGCACTTCTCCCGTTCACTTACTAGAATTGTAATAGAGACACTCTTAACGTCTCTTAATTCAGGAGTTCGGTCGGAAAAGAAATATAGACTAGTCTTTTGATATCTGGCGCTAACGTATACAAGCCAGTGGTTGGTTGGTTTGAAAGGTGTATCGACCAATTAAATGTGTTATCAGTGGTCTTTAGAGAGTGGAGTCGACCAAGGGAGACAACCAACCTACCTTAAGTATATATATTTTTATACTCTATCCATCTAGCTATCAATGTAAGCAGTCCATTGATGATTGCTTTTACAAAGGAGTGAAGAATTTCGATTCACCTTTCATAATCATATTCCTCATGGAATTCACGTGTCAGCAGAATTCAAAATACGCTGATTGTATTCCCCACAGAAGAATAAGATATCTCCTCGTCCCAACAAAAATGGGTGTCCTGGTATGACACTAAACTTTATCTGATGGTGAAGTTTCAGTTTAGGAGGTCTAGGGAACATACTGCACCCTTTCATTGCCATAACTCCCACGTCGACTTTGACCCTACAGGGCGTTCAAAGATAATGTGGGCAAGAAGTAAACTTTAGTTAAAAGTATTAATTCAATAAATCAATGACTTTTAGAACATAAATTAATGCATCAAAACCAGGGTTATTTACTTAGCTTAGTTCCTATTCACGTGATCGACTTGTACACGAATATATCTAAGAGTTTAGTTGCCGCTCATAGGTCCGACATTTAATACTAATTATAAAATGTCTCTTTCACTTGTCTGGCAAGAAAATGAGACAGAAGTTAAAGAGGTAATAGAAAATGGAGAGAAAAATGGAGAATATATATATATATATCAAGGCAAAAAGACAGCAAAGATTCCTTGTACCCTCTCATCACACCATATATATATATATATATATATATAGTATTATTCGGTCCAGTTAAACCAGAGTTGGGAGTAATTCCTTCAGGACAAAAAAATCTTTCAAGAGCTGAACAGGATGGAAATAAATTTATAATCCTAAAATAACCGGTCTTTGGTTTTTTCTTTAAAGAAAGTATATATATATATATATATGTATATATATAAACTGTTCATATAGAGTGTCTTGTGAATGAATATCATGACGATGACCCTTCCTTGCCTGGTCTTAAACTCGTCTGAATTCAATTTTCCTTCTCCTAGACCAGTTGCCATATAAAGGCTAAAGAGCCTTGTCTTCACTGCTATTTACCGATAGCTGGTGGGAGAATTGTTGGATTCATACCTTTAGAAAAAGGTTTAGCGCTATGTGAAATGCAAAGTCGCGTTCCGAATCTGAAGTCGAGTAGTCGAATACATTGCCAACGACAGTAATCGTTACGCCACGACCGCCATTAAATGCAATGCGAATAATAAAAGTAAAGAAAACGATACTTCATCACAAAGCCACATTAACCACCCAGGATTTCTCATTCGATTGAATATTTCTTTTTCTTCTTCAACGTTCGTGTTTCGTCCAGCTGTAAAAGTGGAAGGTCTATTAAAAGATTCTTTTTTTTTTATTAAAAAAAAATTGAAGGGCGACTTTAATTTAATTTTTTGATTGTCAGTGATAGGAATAGCCTTTTATTTTGTCTAAGTCAAGTTACCCGAGTCTTGAAAGCCATTGCTATAATAAAGGAACTTGGTTTTCAATATCGAGAAGAATTGACATTTTGCTAGAGATGTTTTTTTTTTTGACATTACACATATGGCCGTCAAAGAGAAGGCTTTAGATTAAGCCAAATAAAAAAAAGGTTAAAATAAAATGTAGAAATAAAAGAAAGTATATATATATATATATATATCAGAAAGGCAAGATAAAATGTTAATGTTACGAAGAATAATGTACAACATCTGAGAAAATCGTAAAAGAATAGGGGGTGTCCTTGTGGTGTAATGGTTAAAGCGATGGACTGCGGAATCGTAGTAAGCGAGTTCGTACTCCAGTCACGCTATTACGTTCACTTTCGGGCAAATACCCTTGGGAAAGGTAAGAACCCCCCTTATCCTGCCATCTATGGGTTAAATATACCACTACATTCTAGGAGAATGGCTTTGGCATTAAATAATCTGCAAGGGTTGATATGCCATTAAATAAAGAAATCAAACCGTAAAAGAATAGGACTTGCAAAAACTGAAGTTGGTGTTTCAACCGTTACACAGTATATTAAATAATTGTCAATATATATATATATATATGTGTGTGTGTGTGTGTGTGTATGTGCGCACGTGTGTGTGTGTCGGAAGAGACCTGTTAAAAATAACCAAAAAGGCTAATATGCATATGTAAATCTATAACTATCGTGTCAATATTGGCAACAGATATAGCAGTCAATCTGCTATCAATGATTAGAAAAAGTACCTGTTGTACTCGTTTTTTTCTTAGTTACAATGCGAGTGACAAGGCCATTGTTTTGATAAGCGGAATAGGATAGACAAAGAGATGAAGGGAAATTGGATTCCTGCCTTCACAATAGTATATGAGTAGGAATTCGATAAGAACAAAAGTCAAAAGGAAATTATATAAGCCTGAATTAGGCATTAAAAAATGAATGAACGAACGAATGAATAAAATTAAAACAACAGGAAAGAGTTTCATTCTCATATGAATGAAATAATAAGGAAATAATATCTGACCTAGCCGGTTGGGACTACAGAATACATCGACTGCATCTCTGCAGAAGGTAAGACTCCCCCAACGAGTGTCCTGCACATGACACTAAGCAATCTGATGGTGAAGCTCCAGTAATGCTAGAGCTTTGGGGAATGCGGAGTACTCCTTCATTGCCATCGCTCCCAGGTCCCCTCTAGGGTCCTATCTATCGCCAACTCTACTTTTACTTTTATATGTTGCTTGAATATATTGTAAGTTGGCGACCTTAGTCAAGGGCAACCAGAAGGCTCCCTTTTCTATAGCTAGCTACTACACTAAGGTGTAGGGAAGGGCGCAACTCATTTCCCTGGATTGTTCCACTTCATCCTTAATCCATACCTTATATTGCCGAGTGTTAAGTAAGGAGGTATCAAGTACCATTTTTAAAGTCTCTGGTATGACGCGACCTAGGATTGAACCTAGGTCTCATTGGCGAACACTCTACCCACTAAACCAATTAGCCGGTATACTTTTATATGAATAAAAATGAATTTGGTATTAGATAGACTATAATGGTTGATATGCTATAAAACCAAACCAAACCAAACCAAACCAAGAAAATAATAAGAGGAAAATGTTACAGAAATACAAGATCACCAGGATAGCCATGTTTTGCCTTCACGAATTTTTATTTTGTAATTTTTTTTCTTTATAAACTAAGCTACTTTGAATAAACTTGCTTCTAACGAGTTATATATCGAGTAGGTTTTTTTTGTGATAACAACGCATGAAAATTGTTTTGAAAAACGCCAGATACAATTTGTTACTAGATTTGTTTAACGAAATGCTAACAGGATGTTAGTAAAAAGTATCCGGGTACTTTTGACAAAATAAGCAATACGAGACGGAAAATTAGCCTGAAATTCTACGAGGGTCATTTAGTAAATCAGGATTTTTTTTTCTAAGTACAATATTTTTTTCGGAATTTTTTTTTTGTCTAAATGTAAATTCAGCATTGTTTGGAATTGATTTATAACAAAAAATTTTTTGATTGCTCAGAAATGTTTGTTTTGAGGGTATTCAAAATGGTGTCAAATAAAACAGTGTTCCAGGCTTGAACAGAGGTCTGTCATCAAATTTTTGGTTGCTAAGAGATGCAAATCATGTAAAATTTATAGAAGAATGTGTTTAGTGTAAGTAGAAGCATGTTTTATTCAAAAAACATATTTACAAGTAGGCTAAACATAGGTTTTTTCACAACAAGCCAGTGTGGGAAAGACAGTCCATGGAGTGGAAACACACTGACTCTCAGGTATAGAAAACGTTTCGGGCGCAATAGTCAATAAACAGTTTCTATTGACGATTCCTTGACCCTATTTCTCGTTCTTTTTAATGAGCCTCGTATAAAAATATGAAATTTATTGCCATAATCTTTAAGATATTAGGTAGAAGGAATTCAGGAGAAAATTTACATTTCAAAATTATTTGTTTTTATTATATAAAATCAGTAAGTTTGCCGACCGTAGTTGAAGGCGACCCGAAGGCCCCCTTTCCAATAGCTAGTATACAGAGGAGTAAGGGAGGGCACTACTCCCTTCCTAGGAGTCTTCCACTTACCCTTGATTCGTACCTTCAAATGCTGTTAAGAAAGGAGGTATCAAATACCATTTTTTGAGTGTTTGGTATGACTCAACTGGGAAGAGAGCCCCGGTCTAGCAGACCATTGGCGAACATTCTATCCATTATGCTAATGGGCTGGCCCATTTATGGCATATCAACCCTAGTAGGTTATTTAATGCCAAATTCTGTTTTACATACATGATTTGTGAGTGAATAGCTTGTAAGTAAATTTATCTTGAAACAAGTTATTAGAGCTTTTTTGCTTGCACACAGTTAAAATGTTTCAAGTATTGCTATTTTATATTAATAATTCTATTTATCAAGTCTTCTTGTCTAGTTCAAATAATTCTTAAACAGCTGTATGGTTTCAGATAACTGATAATAATAATCTTAAGTAAATTATTGAACAGTTCTATTGAACTCATAGATGGGCCGTAACAAGTACTATCAATTAAGATCAGAGTGGACCTGGGAGTAATGAAAGGGTATTCTATATTTCCCCAAACTTTAAAACTGGAGCTTCTTCATCAGATGCAGTTTTAGTCGGCGTATTCTACTGCTCTCGCAGACTTGGTGGACATTGTCAAGATAAATAACTCTTTAAATTTCTCATAACAAAATACAAATGATCTTTATTATCAACCCAGCTACGGCTTTGACAGTATCACTGCTGTTCTATCATGATGGTTGTGGCATTAAATCTCCCAGGAAGGTTGAAATACCAAAAACCAAACCAAACCAATCCAAACGTGAAATATTACGTTCACTTTCGGAGGACTGTCCTTGGAAAAGTTATAGACTTCCTTATCTCTCCAGCTATGGATTAAATAATATCATTACAGTTATATTTGGACTATTGGTAGACTGTTCGCCAATAGCCCGGGAGACTGGGGTTCAATCTCAAGTCGAGTCATACTAAAGACTCAAAAAATGGTACTTAATACCTCCTTGCTTAACACTCAGCATTATAAGGTACGTTTCAAGGCTAAAGTGGAACAATTAAGGGAAAGGAGTAGCGCCCTCCCCTACACCTTGGTGTAGTAGCTATTGAAAAGGGAGCTTTCGGGTAGCCCTCGCCTATGGTCACCAACTTTACTTTACTTACTAGATAACCTATTGCTGTAGGCATTAAATAACCCACTGAAGGTTGATATGACGTTAAAGAAAGAACCCAAAACAAACAAATGACGACACATATGCACGTGTACGCACTTCTGCTACATGTGCATGCGTCACAGTTCACATCCACGCAAATGAATAAGCCTTTTTTTGCAAATAGGGAAGCCATTGCCTCAAGAACATTCGGGGATTCTGAACGACCCTTTTGACCGCTTTTGATTATCCCCTCCGTTGATACGAGCAGCGTTTATCACTCAAATGTAAGATTCTATTTCACGACCGTCCAGCTCTGTTCGCAGGGGTGGTTGGTAAACATGTGCTTCTCCGGGGAGCAATTAATTTTCCCTTCAACAAATAGGCTGATTTCGAACGGAAATGAAAAATACAATACATATTGATTGATATTACGTGTACACTAAAAATTATGCTCAGAACAACGAACCTATGTTAGTTGGTATAGATGTAAGTATTTGTGTTTGAATAGATCAATCAATCTAGCTATTATCCAATTCGTATCTAAGTCCTTATGAGTGTAAAGAGGCGAGTGTGTTTGTTATCGGAGAAAATGAATTCAGCGTGCCAAGTTCAAACTCTTGACGAGGCTGTTTGTGTTTTCACTTTTCGTTAATCATATTTACCAACCCCTCCGCTCGGGCAGGATGTGACACAAGGTCAATTTTTAGCGGAGTTTAACAGGTTTGAATTCAGAGTTTTGCTTCTCCTAGACTAGTTGCCTCACCAAGGCTGAAGACCCTACTCTGTTCTATTATTTACCCATAGCTGGAGGGAGAATAATTGGATTCATACCTTTCCCAAGGGTATTAGTGCTATGTGAAATGCAATTAGTCTCGGCCAGGATTTGAACTCGTATCGCCCTATCCATTTCCTACGACGGTAACCATTGCACCACGGGCACCTCCTTTTTAAACCAACCCTTCCACTCGGGCAGGATATGACACAAGGTCAATTTTTTTAAGCGAAGTTTAACAGGTTTGAATTCAGAGTTTTCCTTCTCCTAGACTAGTTGCCTCACCAAAGTTGAAGAACCTAGTCTGTCCTACTATTTACCCATAGCCGGATTAATACCCTTGAGAAAGGCATGAATCAATTTTTTCTCTCCCATCAACTATGAATATGTATGAGGCGCTCGTAGCGAAATGATTACCTTCATAAGAAATAGACACGGCAATCCTAATTCAAATCCAGAACGAGGCTTTTTTGCCTTTTGCATTGTGCTGATACCCCATTCTTCATCCAGCTAAGGACGAATAGTTGTGCTGACTGGGATCTTTAACCTTGATATGACAACCAGTCTAAGAGAAAGAAAACTTTTAATTCATACCTGTTAAAATCCGCTTGCAGTAGGTCCTCAGGGCTATACCCCGTATCCTCACAGAGCTGCTGTATGCAGGTTCAAGCTGGCTGCCCTGCTTTTTCACGGCCATGTGAAGGGGTCCATAGATGTACATCACTAATGAGCTCGTCCCAACTTCTCCAGCAGTGTCCTGCATATTTGGTTCGTCTAACTTTGATAGTTTTCGTGATGAGTGGTAGGTAACCGTACAGCTGCGGCTTTGTGGGGTGTTGCCTCCAGGACTTGTTCATTATTGCCCGCAGCATTATTGTGTAGTTGCCGTCAAGCTTTTTCTCCCTCCGTTTAGTTAGCGTCCATGCAGTGCATCCATATAGCAGTATCGACAGGATCGCTGCTTGGAAGAAACATTTTATCGGTCAGGTCTGACTTCCATATGACCGATAGCCTACTGATGGCTGTCCATGCTTTTGTTAGTCGCGTGTTGATGTCTGTCTCGGTCGAAGAGACCCTAAATAGAAAAATGTCACACCCTTGCCTATATTGTTAGCATAATCATTGTTTATAAGTAAGTTGGCGACCTTATTTAAGGGGGACCCGAAGGCTCACTTTTCAAAAGCTACTACACCGATGTGTAGGGGAGGTTCGCCCTGTCCGGGAGACCAGGCTTCGTTCCCAGGTCGAGTCATACCAAAAACTCAAATAATGGTACTTGATGTCGCCTTTCTTAACACTCAGCATTATAAGGTAAGGATCAAGAGTAAAGTGGAGCAATTCAAGGAATGGAGTAGCGCCCCCCCCTACACCTCGGTGTAAGTAAGTAAAATAAAGTTGGCGACCGTAGTCGAGGGCAACCAGAAGGTTCCCTTTTTAATAGCTACTAAACCGAGGTGTAGGGGAGGGCGCTACTCCTTTCCTTGGATTGCTCCACTTTACCCTTTATACGTATCTTATATTGCCGAGTGTTAAGCAAGGAGGTATCAAGTACCATTTTTAAAGTCTTTGGTATGACGCGACCTGGGATTGAACCCAGGTCTCCCGGACCATTCATTGTTTATAGGTAACCATAACAAAGTAAAAATAGCACAACAAAGCAGGATTTTTATTAGAGCAATTCACTTAATATACTTCAAATTAGAGAATGAATAATTCTTAATGTATTTTTTAATAATTACAAATTCTTGATATAAAATGGTAATTAAAATCTCTCGCTCCTCCCTAAATAAAAGTACCAATATCCTCATAAATCACTGTTGTAACGGGATCCCAAAAGGTTCGCGAGTCTTCTAGTTATATCTAATACTATTAGCATAATATAAAGTTGTTTAACATTTCCGATTTAAGGAAACATATGACGAAAGGGGGTGTTTTATTTTTACTTCCTGTGAGATTTTTAAAATTCGTTTTTTCAGAAGTGTGCATCCGCTAATTAACGAGGAAAACATTTCATTCTTTAGTGATTTCAAATTAAAAAAATGACGTTGACAAAAATTTGCTGCCATTTTCGACGCCATGGAGCGAATTTGTTTAACTGGTAAACAACAGTTTGACTGAATCATTTTTTTAGGATATAATGTAAATAAGTTTTAAAAGATTAAAAAAAACCTAGCAAAAGCCGTTGTGACAAATCAGTGTAATTGACAGATGATTACCTCGAAATCATTCAAAAGTCTGAATGTGATTGGGCGAAGTTAAAGTTAGACGATTGATATGTCCTAAAAGTTTAGAGAATTGTAACTTTACTTCAGTCAGCAGAGAAATTGCAGTGAGGGTGGTTTTTCTAAGTTTCCTTTTCTGGCTCCCGACTTGAGCGTGGTTGTAAATAAGATATGAACACAAAAGAAGAATTCTCGTTGTCCAACATACCGGCGAAACAGCGTGAAGTCTCGACGAGAGAAGGCGACGACACGGCGAGAAACGACAGCAGGACAAGAAGAACGAGAGACAGAGCCAGCGAAAATAAAAGGATGATAAAGACAGAAGATGAACGATCGTAAAATAAGACGAAAATATTAAACAAAAGAGAAAGAATGATGTAGCACGTGTGAAAGAGAATGAAGGAAATAGTTGGAAAGTTTTTTTTTTTGTTGTTTTTTTTTTGTTATTGCTTTTATTTTATTTTCTTATGTGATGGCGCGTGAACGAGTGCAAACGGATACGCACAAACAATTTTACATGCAAACATCACTGGATGTACAGAAATAGTAATTTACTCAGTTAATTTACTAATGAGACTCGAACTTGCTAACTATCACACTACCTGAGGCACCCTGGATGTCAAGAAATAAGTAAAGTAAGTAAAGTTGGCGACCTTAGTTGAGAGTGACCCGAAGGCTCCCTTTTCAATTGCTACTACACCGAGGTGAAGAGAAGGGCGCTACTCCATTCCCTGGATTGCTCCACTTTACCCGAGCAAAAATTTTAGCTAAAATGTTTAGTAAAAAAATGTTTATAAGTCGGAAGCCAGAGATGGAAACTTAGAAAAACCGCCCTCCCTGTGATTTCTTTTCTGGTTAAATTAAAATTATTTGGTTTGGTTTGGTTTGGTTTGGTTTGGTTTGATGGCACATCAACCTTTGTAGGTTATTAATGCCAAATCCATGTTATACATATAAACTGTTCTCTTTCAAACAATTCAGTTTAGCATGAACACAGTGTTTCAATGTCAAAAACAGTTCTATTTCAAACAATTCAGTTTAGCATACAAAACAGTTTTATTTCAAATAATTCAGTTTAATGTCAAAAGCGTTCCATCTCTATTTCAAGTAATTCAGTTTGGCGTAAGCACACAGTTTAGTTCTATTTGACCCATAGATAGGTCCCTATTAGGTGCTACCACTCAGTGGACCCGGGAGCGATAGCAATGAAGGTTTACTCCGCATTCTCTAAAGCTCCAGCCTTACTGGCTCCTTGCCATTAGATTGTTTAGTGTCATATTCGGGACACTCTTTTGGGAGTCTTACTTCTTGCAGTGATGCAGTCGGCGTATTCTACAGCCCCCACCCTCACCCAACTGGGCAAAAATGACTTGGTTACTTATTATTACTTTATTATGATTACCTACAAACAATGATAATGCAAGCAATCGCCAACTCTTAAGGGAAAATTTGATTTATTTATTGAATGGCTTTTGAACACCTCCCCACACAACCATATTGCATAATCTGCAAAACCAACAAGATGTACTTATATGCAGATAGATAGATAGATTGATAGATAGATAGTGTTCATCGCTGAAGAAAATACAAAGATGAAAATGCAACGATAAAATATATAACTCAACGGCTTGAGTTAAAAATCTTGGACGAAGCTGTTAGTATTTCACTTCGTGTTAACGCCCTTAATAAAGGCATGAATAAATCTCTTTTTGGCTCAGTTATTGGTAAATAGCAGTACAAACTGGGTTCTCTAGTTTGGGTAAGGCAACCAGTCTAAGAGAAGGAAAACTCTGAATTCAAACCTGGTTTACTCCGCTTAATATTTGACCTTCAGTCGTATCCTGCTCGTGGTGGAGCGGTTGGGTAAATACACCCACACACATACACACATATCTACCTATCTATCTATCTATCTGAACCGGCTCAGATTTCTTGATAGCTTGATATATATATATATATATATATATATAAATAAACTTATTATATATTATAATAAATTTAAAACCTCCAACTTAGTCTTTAAAAATAATTCCTCTCCCCCGATTGGTGTTTTGCAAAAAAAAAAACGTTATATATCAAAATAAATGTCGTTTAGGAGATTGTATTTCTGAAAATAATAATACATATGTTGGTTTAACTTCAACTACCCTATCGAGGAAACTTACTATGCACCTTTCTGATACAAGTTCCATAGCACAGCATTTAAAAAAAACATTCATGCCCAACAACAGAATTACGGAAAATTATTACCGAAAACACAACAATATTAGAACATCAAAATAAAAAGCAAAAACTACAGATTCTTTAGGTACTACATATTAGGAACATACAACCCAAACTTAACACAATGAATTTTGAAACCAGTGCTAATGTACTTAAATGTCTTTAGCAACTGACGTTATTTATGGAACAGATTCGAAAAGTAAAACAACAGTACAGACGCTCATTCTTACAAAGTAGTAATGTACATACAAAAGTTACATAACTTTTGTAATACACCCTCCCCTGATGATGGCCCAAAGTTGGACAGAAAGTACTTGGGAAATAACTAATTATGGAAGATTTATCAACCAATTCCCGCCGAATATCGTAAGAGCAATACGGCACTTCGAAAGGATTAACAAAAAATATGTAGACAAAAAATGTCTGTTATGTTCAATCAAATCTATCTATCTATCTATCTATCTATTCCAGTCTTCACCAATCTATCTATCTATCCCAGTCTTCTCCAATCTATCTATCTTGTATAAAGAAAACGGAAAGAAAAAATACATATAAATGGATGAAAAAAGATAAATGAATTAATCCGTTCCACCTAGACGTTTCGACATTAAGATATTTAAGATATGAAATTATGAAAATTTCTGGTAGAAAGTGTTTTTGTCATCTTTAGGGTGGGAATTACGAATTTAAAATTAGCGGTTTGAAACGAATACAGAAATTATTCGAAAACTATTCGAAAAAGTTACGTCATGAAACGTCAATTTTTAAACAAGGAGAAACATAGCGTCTATAAAAAGTCGCTTTGTATATGTGTAGAGTGAAGAATGAAAGAAGAAATGAGCGGAAGAGAGAAGAAAGAAAAAAGAAGGAAAGAAAGGGGGAAGCACGAAGAAAAGAGAAAATCGATGTTAGTGTAAGTTGAAATCCTTCAACATAATTTTCTGAAATCGTTTCAAACTGGTATTTTAATTTCATAATTCCCACCCTGAAGATGACAAAAAAACTTTCTACCTGAAATTTTCGTAATTTCTTAATGTGGAAACGCGTTGGTGTAACTAATAAATAATTAAACCTTTTCTCATTCATTTATATGTATATTTCGTTCCGTTTTCTTTATACATATCTTTTCAAATATATATATAGGTGTGTGTGTGTGTGTGTGTGCATACATACATACATACACACATATATACAGACATGATGGCTGCCATATCGAATTCAAGTACAGCCATGCCATGAAAACATTTTGTAACAATCTCGAGATATCAATCAATATTTGCGCCTGAATTTTTTTTAAATTGTTGGCGGGGGTGTCCGCGTGGTGTAATGATTAAAGCGATGGACTGCGGAATTGTAATAAGCGAGTTCGTACTCCAGTCACGCTATTACGTCCACTTTGGGACAAATACCCTGGGGAAAGGTATGAACCCTCTTATCCTCCCAGCTAAGGGTTAAATAGTACCGCTACTGTTCTTCTAGGAGAAAGGCATTGGCATTAAATAACCTACATTAAATTGATATGCCATTAAAACAAAGAAACCAAACCTTATTGTTGGAAAAAAACTGAGCGTTAAGCAATCTCACTCACTAAGCCTCAGTAACGTGTATCCAATGTTATTGAAGCAGCAGGTTTTATATGAGTGTCTGTCTCTTAGATAGATTCATTAACAAAAGTTAGGGGTCCATCACCAACAGTTTTATAATCGTATTTTTCACCTGGGTGTATGGTTTAGTAAGATGTGTGTATCTAGACAGCTGATGACCCTAC
>OY757909.1:21142488-21154988 GCA_963585895.1 Sepioteuthis lessoniana
ATTTTATTGCCGGTTGGAATTATATTAAATCAAATTTTTTTTAAAAATTTTTAAATACTTTTCGACTTAAAACTCCAGATTTAATACTAATCTAGATGAAATAACTTTCTTTAATAACTTTACGTAAGGATACAGTAATACTTACAATAAATCAAATTCAAAATTAAAATTAAAATTTTTTAAATCTAAATTTTATTTTCGAGCCTATTAATTCAGTTACCCTTATATATATATATAAAATTCACAAGCACTTGTTCTAAGGAATAGCAACGAGCCTGGGTCAAAATTCAGACATATATTTCCTTATCTTTAATCAAGTGTGCGAGTTTTCTTTTATTAGATCAATTTACGTTCTTATTACATAATCTATGCAGAAACTATCAAGGATGCTGATTACGCAAATGATCTTGCGCTTCTCGCAAGTGCACCTGCGCAAGCCAGATGTCTGCAACATAGCCTGGAATATGTTTTAAAAAAGATGGTACCATCTCCGCATTAAATGACAAGCTTCTAAAATAAGTAGACCATTTTTACATATCTTCGTAGTCATATCTCATCTACTGAAGCGATGTCAGTACTATTGTATAGCTGCACCACCAGGACTTTTACGAAATGCTTATTGAAAAAGCTAGCTAGGAGCCACACAACGACGCTTAGTACTGTTTTGAATATATCCAGGAAGCAGCACTCCACAAAACAGCAGGTGCTATTTAGGGGATCTTCCAAGAGCTATAGATGATAGGAACGAATGGAAAGAGAGAGAGAGAGAGAGAGAGAGAGAGAGTCCAAATTATCAGGATGCTTTGATGATGATGATGATGATTACTGTGTAGGGACCTTACACGGTCTTTGTGTCTGCGTTTGCACGTACGTGGATGCTAAGGGATGCATTTTTTTAGAAGGAGCAAATAAATATGGCGTTAAAACTTTTTAATACTATATTTATCTTTTATCTTCTATTACCAAAATGAAAGAAATTCTAGATGATAGGAAATAGGCTTGTCTTATTAAGAGGAAATGTCCAAGTAAGACTCTAGTTGTGTTGCACTTTTGATTATTTGCATAAGTAAAACGTATCTCCAGCAGAAGTTGGGTATAATGCATAACATATTCGACCTGTTTAAATACTTTTTACTTCTTTGATCATTCAGTAGAGGCTTAGTGCTTGCAGCAATTCTATCTATCTATCTATCTATCTATCTATCTATCTATCTCAGTCTCTTCATATCTATCTATCTATCTATCTATCTATCTATCTATCTATCTATCACACTCTTTTCATATCTATCTATCTATCTATCTATCTATCTATCTAGTCTGGTTAATCTATCTATCTATCTATCTATCTATCTATCTATCTATCTCAGTCTCTTCATATCTATCTATCTATCTATCTATCTATCTATCTATCTATCTATCCTTTTGTGTAGTTTTTTGTTATGGGAAATCCCCCTTCCTGACCAACTTGATGCCAAATTCGTCCTCGTAGAACAATAGTAGTACAACATAACCCTTTTCCAAGGGGTATTAGTCCAAAAGTGAACGTAATAGCACGATTGGAGTTCGAGCTTTGCTAACTACGATGTCACAGCCTATTATATTAACCACTTTCGCCACTGGAACTGCCTTTCTCTCTATATAAGTTGGCGACCTTACTTGAAGGTAACCCGGAGGCCCCCTTTTTCAATAGCTACTAGATCGAGGTGTAGTGGGGGGGAGCGCTACTCCATTCCATGGATTACTCCACTTTATCCTTGATCCTTACCTTATAATGCAAGGCGACATCAAGTACCATTTTTGAGTTTTTAGTATGACTCGACCTGGGATTGAACCCCAGTCTCCCAAACCATTGGCGAACACTCTACTCATTAGGCCCTGGTGGTGTAACGGTTAGCTAGCTAGACTAGCAAACCTACACGAGTGAGTTCGAGTCTCATTGGGAGCCCCATTCATTCGGCCTTGTGCCACATCGAAGCAAAGAGCTTTGTAAATTACTATATAATGTTTTGCTATCAATTGACACATACATACATACATACATACATACATACATACATACATACATATTACGAAATAGATATAAGAAGATGAGAAAATTTTTTGTACTTGTCTGAACATAACAATAACCTTGCAAAAACGACACCTTATAGCTAGTTTTTATTAGAGCAATTCACCTGAAATGCTCTAATTTCGAGAAAAAGTGCAATTTTCATTGCAATTCATATTTAAATGATAATTTCGAAGAGACTGCATTCACGCTGAACAACATCATTTTTTTTACTTATGCAAATTCTCACAGGAACGGACATAACTATGAAGACCCCTTAACTCCATAAATAGAAGCATCAATATTATCATGATATCAGTGTCCATCAATATCATAATGTACTGTTAATATGTTGGGTCTACCTCCCCCCTAAAAAATCGTCTGGTACTGAACCTAAATAAATTTAGTGCTAAACAAGAAAGTAGCTTAGCCTCACAGGGGATTGCCTATATCCGTGCGCATGCGTTCGCGCGCGCACACACACCCTTGTACACACACTTATGAAGTCATTTGACACATAAATAAAGCATTTTCCATTCTGTCGGTCTTTTCTGTTCAGCGATCCATCGCTCAGTCTTTACGTTTTGATTCATTTCTCTAAGCTTCCATCTCACTGATTGCCATGACTCTCCACACCCTCAGAATAAATGAAGAATTTCTTTTCAACGCTGACCCCCAGAGAGAAAACAGTCGCTACTGCTGGGGCATATTCCCTTACACAAGAGCTGGCACATAGATTACGCGTTTGTTTTGAACGTAACATGTAGATAGAACGGCTACGAGTCGAGCCAGTAAAATACTCGGCTCTTTAAGAAGTAATGTTAGTCGAAATTTTTCGTCCATTTTTTTTTTTACAGTGGAAGTCAAAAAACGTTAAATTGAAAACTATTTTGTGTGTGATAAGACTAGTGCAATCGGAAAAATTGTTTAATCTTTTGCAGAAAAAAGAATTCGGCGAAACGGGTTCGAATTCCGTTAGAGACTGCTTATATTAATTTGATACTAATACTATTGAAAGAGGCACAAAACAAGTTTTATTTGTGCTATGTCCCATCACCAGATATCTTGAAAAATATCCCATCACCGGCATGCCACGATAGTTTATATATATATATATATATATATATATATATATATATATATATAATGAGTAGAGTGTTGGCCAATGGTCCGGGAGGCCGGGGTTCAATCTTAGGTCGAGTCATACCAAAGACTCAAAAATGGTAATTGATGCCCCCTTGCTTAGCACTCAGCACTATAAGGTGAGGATCAAGGGTAAAGTGGAGTAATCCTGGGAATGGAGTAGCGCCCTCCTCGATAACTCGGTGTAGTAGCTATTGAAAGGCGGCCAACTTTACTGAACTTATCTATCTATCTATCTATATATATATATAGTCACATGAATGTGTAAGCGTAACAGGAAAAGAGAATCACATGAGGTCAATAAGAAATTAACGAAAAGTGTAAATAAAGGTCAAACACAAAATTAAGAAAAGGGAAAAAACAAAAAACAAAAAAAAAACAAAAAACAAAAAAAAACAAAAAACAAACAAGGAGGTCAAATTGTCTATGTTATAAAAAAAGACCAAAAAATATCATGCGATGCTTGATAACTATGATGCCAGGAAAGGTACCAGCCCACCCACGCCTTTTTTTGGGGGGGGGGATTCAACCTTGAATACGGTCTCATGGCCAAACGGAGAAAAAGAGTAGTCACTGATTGGACGAAACATAGCAAGTGACAAAGATTTTAACTGTCGTGCGCCAAAGACGAAACTTGAAAGTCAGACGACTACCTGAAACCGAGCGAGGTGGTTGCTTCTCGTGTCACGTAGGACGATGGATGAATTTAAATAACTTTGAACCTTCGGCAATTTTGAAGATGTATGAAAAGTCAAAGATGACTGGTGGAAGTTTTTATCGACGTTTCAGCTATTACAGGGACAACAGATGAATACAAAATTGGTTTGGTTTAGTTTTATTTTGGTTTTGTGGCACATCAACCATTGTAGGTTATTTAATGCCAAATCCATTTTTATACATATAAACAGCTCTATTTCAAATAATTCAGTTTAGTATAAGCATAATTTTTGTTTACACACAGTTAGATATCAAGAACAGTCCTGGAAACAATGGCATTTAAGGGATACTCCACATTCCTCAAAGCTCCGGTATTACTGGAACCTCACCATCAGATTATTTCGTTGGTGGGGGGAGATCTTACCTTACAGAGAAGCAGTTGGTGTATTCTACAGCCCCAGTCAACTGGGCTAATAAAGACACGAAGTGGGGGATTGATGAACCACTTCAACGTTTTTTTAAGAAAATTCAGAATGAATGAATCTTATTTTTTTACGTCTGAGTTCTGATAATCAAGAAAATGGCGCGAAGAAAAACGGAAGATGAAAAGGACAAAAAAAAAAAAAAAAAAGAAAAGAAAAAGAAATAATTACAACCACGGAAGAGAAGAACAGAACACTTTCAAGGACGGAAATAAGAAAAAATATTAAGGTATAACAAGTTCCTTATCGACTTATCAAATGTACAACGTTAAAATATGAACTAAGGAATAACTTCGCTTAACCTCCCATACAACTTCTAACCTTACAATTTCCACACTTATACATTTTCAATTGAGGTTGAACATTCTTTATGCATACACCATGACAAAAACAAAAATGTTTATACAATTATTCATGACATTATCCCTTTCATCTTCAAATGTTTTCGTGTAATTTCATATTTTTATGAATTACAACTTTACTTCAGTCCCACAGATGGGAAAATAAAATTGTCACTGTATTATTTTGTGTTACTGTGTCATAATTTCTTCGTAGGATTTCTTGTTTCATATTTTCTTCTTTTATATGCACAACCGATGTCAAGGGGATCGAAAAATAAATAAAATACTTTTGGAATTATTTTTATGTCTGTGGAAAACATATCCACGTATTTCGAAAAATCCTTGCGTGTGACTGTATACGTATATAAGGAAATAAGTTAATCATTGTGAAAATATTTTTTTGTAAATCATAAAAAGTTCTCAAATACTGACCAGGAGAGCAAAAAAAAGCCTAAAATAAATGAAGTGTTCTCTTATTTCCTCATGCCAGTCGCATGATCATAAGCTTCACAATTTGATTTGATGGTATATCAACCATTGTAGGTTATTTAATGCCAAACACTTTTTATACATATATATTAAATATATAGGATTTAGTTTGGTCGGGTTTTATGGCATATCAACCATTGTAGATTATTTAATGCCAAATCGTCTTTATACATATATATTAAATATATATGATTTAGTTTGGTTTTGGTTTTATGGCATATCAACCTTTGTAGGTTATTTAATGCTAAAGCATCTTTATACATACATATTAAATATATAGGAATTGGTTTAGTTTTATGGCATATCAACCCTTGTAGGTTGTTTAATGCCACATCATTTTTATACGTACATATTAGATATATGGGTTTGGTTTGGTTTTATGGCATATCAACCATTGTAGGTTATTTAGTGGTGTCCTCGTGGTGTAATGGTTAAAGCGATGAACTGCGGAATCGTAGTACGCGAGTTCGTACTCCAGTCGCGCTATTACGTTCACTTCCGGGCAAATACCCTTAGGAAAGGTATGAACCCCCTTATTCTCCCTCCAGCTATGGGTAAATAGTAGGACGGACTAGGTTCTTCAGCCTTGGTTAGGCAACTAGTCTAGGAGAAGGAAAACTCTGAATTCAAAACCTGTTAAACTCCGCTTAAAAATTGACCTTGTGTCATATCCTGCCCGAGCGGAGGGGTTAGTAAATAGTACCATTGTAGGTTATTTAATGCCAAATCCTCTTAATATATATATATCAATTATATATGATTTAGTTTGGTTGGGTTTTATGGCATATCAACCAATGTGGGTTATTTAATGCCAAATCCTCTTTATACATATATATTAAATATATATGATTTGGTTTGGTTAGATTTTATGGTATATCAACCACTGTAGGTTATTTAATGCCAAATCCTCTTTATACATATATATTAAATATATATGATTTGGTTTGGTTCGATTTTATGGTATATCAACCACTGTAGGTTATTTAATGCCAAATCCTCTTTATACATATATATTAAATATATATGATTTGGTTTGGTTAGATTTTATGGTATATCAACCAATGTAGGTTATTTAATGCCAAATCCTCTTTATACATATATATTAAATATATATGATTTGGTTTGGTTAGATTTTATGGTATATCAACCAATGTAGGTTATTTAATGCCAATTCCTCTTTATACATATATATTAAATATATATGATTTGGTTTGGTTTGGTTTTATGGTATATCAACCATTGTAGGTTATTTAATGCCAAATCCTCTTTATACATATATATTAAATATATATGATTTGGTTTGGTTAGATTTTATGGTATATCAACCAATGTAGGTTATTTAATGCCAATTCCTCTTTATACATATATATTAAATATATATGATTTGGTTTGGTTAGATTTTATGGTATATCAACCAATGTAGGTTATTTAATGCCAATTCCTCTTTATACATATATATTAAATATATATGATTTGGTTTGGTTAGATTTTATGGTATATCAACCAATGTAGGTTATTTAATGCCAAATCCTCTTTATACATATATATTAAATATATATGATTTGGTTTGGTTGGGTTTTATGGTATATCAACCATTGTAGGTTATTTAATGCCAAATCCTCTTTATACATATATATTAAATATATATGATTTGGTTTGGTTAGATTGTATGGTATATCAACAATTGTAGGTTATTTAATGCCAAATCCTCTTTATACATATATATTAAATATATATGATTTGGTTTGGTTAGATTTTATGGTATATCAACCACTGTAGGTTATTTAATGCCAAATCCTCTTTATACATATATATTAAATATATATGATTTGGTTTGGTTAGATTTCATGGTATATCAACCACTGTAGGTTATTTAATGCCAAATCCTCTTTATACATATATATTAAATATATATGATTTGGTTTGGTTAGATTTTATGGTATATCAACCAATGTAGGTTATTTAATGCCAATTCCTCTTTATACATATATATTAAATATATATGATTTGGTTTGGTTAGATTTTATGGTATATCAACCAATGTAGGTTATTTAATGCCAATTCCTCTTTATACATATATATTAAATATATATGATTTGGTTTGGTTAGATTTTATGGTATATCAACCAATGTAGGTTATTTAATGCCAAATCCTCTTTATACATATATATTAAATATATATGATTTGGTTTGGTTGGGTTTTATGGTATATCAACCATTGTAGGTTATTTAATGCCAAATCCTCTTTATACATATATATTAAATATATATGATTTGGTTTGGTTAGATTTTATGGTATATCAACAATTGTAGGTTATTTAATGCCAAATCCTCTTTATACATATATATTAAATATATATGATTTGGTTTGGTTAAATTTTATGGTATATCAACCACTGTAGGTTATTTAATGCCAAATCCTCTTTATACATATATATTAAATATATATGATTTGGTTTGGTTAGATTTCATGGTATATCAACCACTGTAGGTTATTTAATGCCAAATCCTCTTTATACATATATATTAAATATATATGATTTGGTTTGGTTAGATTTTATGGTATATCAACCAATGTAGGTTATTTAATGCCAAATCCTCTTTATACATATATATTAAATATATATGATTTGGTTTGGTTAGATTTTATGGTATATCAACCAATGTAGGTTATTTAATGCCAATTCCTCTTTATACATATATATTAAATATATATGATTTGGTTTGGTTAGATTTTATGGTATATCAACCAATGTAGGTTATTTAATGCCAATTCCTCTTTATACATATATATTAAATATATATGATTTGGTTTGGTTAGATTTTATGGTATATCAACTAATGTAGGTTATTTAATGCCAAATCCTCTTTATACATATATATTAAATATATATGATTTGGTTTGGTTAGATTTTATGGTATATCAACCAATGTAGGTTATTTAATGCCAATTCCTCTTTATACATATATATTAAATATATATGATTTGGTTTGGTTAGATTTTATGGTATATCAACCATTGTAGGTTATTTAATGCCAAATCCTCTTTATACATATATATTAAATATATATGATTTGGTTTGGTTGGGTTTTTTGGTATATCAACCATTGTAGGTTATTTAATGCCAAATCCTCTTTATACATATATATTAAATATATATGATTTGGTTTGGTTGGGTTTTATGGTATATCAACCATTGTAGGTTATTTAATGCCAAATCCTCTTTATACATATATATTAAATATATATGATTTGGTTTGGTTGGGTTTTATGGTATATCAACCATTGTAGGTTATTTAATGCCAAATCCTCTTTATACATATATATTAAATATATATGATTTGGTTTGGTTGGGTTTTATGGTATATCAACCATTGTAGGTTATTTAATGCCAAATCCTCTTTATACATATATATTAAATATATATGATTTGGTTTGGTTGGGTTTTATGGTATATCAACCATTGTAGGTTATTTAATGCCAAATCCTCTTTATACATATATATTAAATATATATGATTTGGTTTGGTTGGGTTTTATGGTATATCAACCATTGTAGGTTATTTAATGCCAAATCCTCTTTATACATATATATTAAATATATATGATTTGGTTTGGTTTGGTTTTATGGCATATCAACCAATGTAGGTTATTTAATGCCAAATCCTCTTTATACATATATATTAAATATATATGATTTGGTTTGGTTGGGTTTTATGGCATATCAACCATTGTAGGTTATTTAATGCCAAATCCTCTTTATACATATATATTAAATATATATGATTTGGTTTGGTTTGGTTTTATGGCATATCAACCATTGTAGGTTATTTAATGCCAAATCCTCTTTATACATATATATTAAATATATATGATTTGGTTTGGTTTGGTTTTATGGCATATCAACCATTGTAGGTTATTTAATGCCAAATCCTCTTTATACATATATATTAAATATATATGATTTGGTTTGGTTAGATTTTATGGTATATCAACCAATGTAGGTTATTTAATGCCAAATCCTCTTTATACATATATATTAAATATATATGATTTGGTTTGGTTGGGTTTTATGGCATATCAACCATTGTAGGTTATTTAATGCCAAATCCTCTTTATACATATATATTAAATATATATGATTTGGTTTGGTTGGGTTTTATGGCATATCAACCATTGTAGGTTATTTAATGCCAAATCCTCTTTATACATATATATTAAATATATATGATTTGGTTTGGTTTGGTTTTATGGTATATCAACCATTGTAGGTTATTTAATGCCAAATCCTCTTTATACATATATATTAAATATATATGATTTGGTTTGGTTGGGTTTTATGGCATATCAACCATTGTAGGTTATTTAATGCCAAATCCTCTTTATACATATATATTAAATATATATGATTTGGTTTGGTTTGGTTTTATGGCATATCAACCATTGTAGGTTATTTAATGCCAAATCCTCTTTATACATATATATTAAATATATATGATTTGGTTTGGTTTGGTTTTATGGCATATCAACCATTGTAGGTTATTTAATGCCAAATCCTCTTTATACATATATATTAAATATATAGGATTTGGTTTGGTTGGGTTTTATGGTATATCAACCATTGTAGGTTATTTAATGCCAAATCCTCTTTATACATATATATTAAATATATATGATTTGGTTTGGTTTGGTTTTATGGCATATCAATCATTGTAGGTTATTTAATGCCAAATCCTCTTTATACATATATATTAAATATATATGATTTGGTTTGGTTAGATTTTATGGTATATCAACCAATGTAGGTTATTTAATGCCAAATCCTCTTTATACATATATATTAAATATATAGGATTTGGTTTGGTTGGGTTTTATGGTATATCAACCATTGTAGGTTATTTAATGCCAAATCCTCTTTATACATATATATTAAATATATATGATTTGGTTTGGTTTGGTTTTATGGCATATCAATCATTGTAGGTTATTTAATGCCAAATCCTCTTTATACATATATATTAAATATATATGATTTGGTTTGGTTAGATTTTATGGTATATCAACCAATGTAGGTTATTTAATGCCAAATCCTCTTTATACATATATATTAAATATATATGATTTGGTTTGGTTTGGTTTTATGGCATATCAACCATTGTAGGTTATTTAATGCCAAATCCTCTTTATACATATATATTAAATATATATGATTTGGTTTGGTTTGGTTTTATGGTATATCAACCATTGTAGGTTATTTAATGCCAAATCCTCTTTATACATATATATTAAATATATATGATTTGGTTTGGTTGGGTTTTATGGTATATCAACCATTGTAGGTTATTTAATGCCAAATCCTCTTTATACATATATATTAAATATATATGATTTGGTTTGGTTAGGTTTTATGGCATATCAACCAATGTAGGTTATTTAATGCTAAATCCTCTTTATACATATATATTAAATATATATGATTTGGTTTGGTTAGGCTTTATAGCATATCAACCAATGTAGGTTATTTAATGCCAAATCCTCTTTATACATATATATTAAATATATATGATTTGGTTTGGTTGGGTTTTATGGCATATCAACCATTGTAGGTTATTTAATGCCAAATCCTCTTTATACATATATACTCAATATATATGATTTGGTTTGGTTATCCTGTTTATTCATATATATTAAATATATGATTTCGAAACACATTATTGAACGAGCCTGAGCTCATTTCTTTGCACAGTAACAAGGTTTATTTCTATGAAATACGAAATATTCTTTTTACTATTAATCATTTGTTTACACACAGTTAAATGTTTTCAAATATTGCAATGTATCACTAATAATTCAACTAAATATCAGTCATTTGTTGACACACTTAAATGATCAAACAGTTCGATTTTTAACAATTCAGTTTAGTATGTCAACAAAGTTAAATGGTTCCAAGTATTACTATGTATCACTAACAATTCAATTAAACATCAGTCATTTGTTTACATGCAGTTAAATGATCAAACAGTTCTATTTCAATCAATTCAGTTCAGTATATGTCATTTGTTTGCGCACAGTTTAAGTGTCAAACAGTTCTACTTGACCCATAGATAGGACCCTATCAGGTGTTACCACTTCGAGCCAGAGTGGACCAGGGAGTAATGACGATGAATAGGTACTCTATATTCCCAAAAGTGCTAGCATTACTGGAAACTCACCATCAGATAGTTTAGTGTCGTATCAAGGATACACTTTAGGGAAGTCTTACTCTCTGCAGAGATGCAGTCGCTGTATTGTATAGCTTCAGCTAACTGGGCAAAAGTTTCATGGATTGGGGAAAAATACAATCTTCAGATAAAACACGCGGGTTAAATCGTAAAAAGAACAGGTGAATAATAATACAGAGTGTTTAGAAAAGTTGACATCATTTGGGACATCATTTGGGTACAGAGTGTTTTAGAAAAAAATTATATCATTTGAAATGTATGGTGGGTTTCAGAAAATTTCATATTATTTCATAATGTTGTATACTCATGATTTACGCAATTCAATGAACAAACGAAACACACTTGTTTATAAAAAAAATATATCTCTCATTTTATTCTCAAAAGGACCACAGTTTGTTGTTAGTTGAGAGATAGATGGAGAGACATATACTCAGAGGAAGGCCTTCTTCCCATATCTTCTTCCAGGAGCCAAGGGGTGCCAACGCTTGCACCCCTTTGCAAGCTGTGTCATCACAGAGGCCTCTGATCGGCTGCGTGTCATTCACTCGACTCCCGATTCTCTGCACTCTGTCTAAATCTGACCGCGTGGTTCTCATCTCGTGGTCTCCTTCCGATTACACACCTGTTCGACCTGAGTGTCCCTGACGTGCTGTCATCTTCTTGTTTACTAATCAAAATGTGACAGCTTGCCAAAGCACACGGGATCACTAGGAACGAACTGAAAATCCATCTCCTATGTTATATAACAATAATCTAATTACTTGGCTGATTTCTCGTTCAAATTTTACGTTTAATGTTTTATGAATAATTTTTTTCTTTTCAGGTATGTAAGTGCCATTCCCAGAAAAAGAAAATGTTTTTAAACATTAAACATAAAATTTTGAGTTGTTTTTTTTTTCTCATGCTGTTTAAATTAGGGATAATTTGTGTATGTTTCTCCTATCTCAATATTCAAGAAATAGTTAATGAAAACTGAAAAAATATATAAAGTGTATAAACTTCCTCACTGGCCCAGTAGTAGAAAGATTTACTTTTTATTTAATACTTAGTCTCTTGTGTTGTATACTCATAATACAACTGCATATATTATATTACGCGTATACAAATATATGTTGCATAG
>OY757909.1:21159988-21179988 GCA_963585895.1 Sepioteuthis lessoniana
AAACCAAATCATATATATTTAATATATATGTATAAACAGGATTTAGCATTAAATAACCTACAAGGGCCGATATGCCATAAAACCCAACCGAACCAAATCATATATATCTAATATATATGTATAAAGAGGATTTGGCATTAAATAACCTACAATGGTTGATATGCCATAAAACCTAACCAAACAAAATTCTATATATTTAATATGTGCATAAACAGGATTTTGTATTAAAAAACTCACAATGGTCGATATGCCATAAAGCCGAACTCAACCAAATCCTATATATTTAATATATGTATAAGGAAGATTTGGCATTAAATAACCTACAATGGTTGATATGCCATAAAACCCAATCCAACCAAAACTTTGGCTTTGAAAGGCTTCTGAGTATCCATTGTTGTCAACCAAAGGCGGTCAAAATGCTGTTGTTTTTTGCAACAAAATATTTGTGCGAAACAATATTTTCAACGCTTACCAATATGGTGACCAAATGGAGATCTTGATTTGTGCATTTTTGTCAAAAATGTCACCAAGAATTCACAATTTGCACCAAGGAAGGCAAGCACATCTCTCCTCACTAAATGTCATTACTTAATTAAAAAAATCATATGTAAATTTCATGAATTATTTTAGATGATTTCAATTTTGTTTATGTGGGTGTCAACAAGATTTTATTTTTATTCATATCGGGGTCCAGAAGACCCTGAAAGACCTTGTTTCAAAAAGTGTGAAAACCACTGACCATAAGGGACACAATGTTTTTACTTATGCAGATATTGTTTCATGCAATCTTTGTTCATGCAATTTGTATACTGAATATATCATGGTGCTATTGGTGTAGATAAATAAAAATGTACAGATTCGCCCAAACACATAATCTTCAGCATACATTCAAGAGGGTAAATCAATAAATACGTAGCCTGACTCATCTACATTATTCATGAAGAGTCGTAGGATTAAGTGCATTCACAAAAAATGAGATTAAGTTGAAAAATAGTTATTTCTCAAAATAAATGTCCCTTTCATCATTCGACAATGGACTTATGAATGAATCTGTGCACGCACAAGAATACATACATCTATGAACGATCGGCCAAGATACTGAGAAGGATCCTGGAGTCATGAGGAGACTTGCTGTCACACATATTCCAATGAGAGACTATCAGTTAACACTGGTATAAAAAACATGCAAGAAGTATAATAATAAAGTGATCCACCGGGAATTGTGCCAGAAATTGAATTTTCACCATACAAACAATTGGTATATGCACAACCTAGAATCAGTTCTGGAGAATCAGACGCAAAAAATTTTCTGGAATTTTTGGATACAAACAGATCACCTAATTTCGACCAGAAGATCATATCTAGTAATAATCAACTAAAAAAAAGAGAGATTCTGCAGAATAGTGGACTTTGGCGTGAAGGCGGACCACTAGGTAAAAATAAAAGAAAGCGAAAAGAGAAATATCTAGACCTTGCTAGAGAACTAAAAACAAACAAACTATGAAACATAGAAGTGACGGTGAAAGCAGTTGTAATTGGTACACTCGGAACAATCCCCAAAAGATTAGCAAAGGAACTGGAAGACTTGGAAATAAGAGAACAAGTAGAGACCATCCAGATTATAGAATTATTAAGATCGGCCAGAATACTGAGAAGAGTCCTGGAGACTAGAGGAGACTGGCGGTCACTTAAACTCCAGTGAAAGACAATTAGCTTACGCCGGTGTGAAAAACTCCGAAATAATAATAATAATAATAATAGTTGTCTAAATTTCTGAGACGAAGCTTGGTGATTTTTATTATTAAGGGGTTTCGGACTATTGTCCTCATCATTATTGTTATTTTCACAACGTTTCGGCCGATATGTCCTCCGGACTACAGAATTATTAAGATCGGTCAGAATACCGAGAGGTGCCTTGGAGACATGAGGGGACTTGCTGTCACTCAAACTCTAGTGGAAAACCAACTAACATTGGTGGGAAACATTCTCAAAGGAGTAAAATGATAATGAACTGTATATAAAAAGTGAAAAAGAAAGTGATAAACGCTTTTGGAGGAAGACAGGTTTTAAGCCTTAAATTTTGAAATTAAATTCCCGAGGAACTATAACCGTTACGCTATATGTCCTGCTAAGCTTCTAAGGAGACAATCATCAGGAGGTTGTAGGTTCGATCCTGACTGCTGGCGAGTAACAATACAGGAATACTTAACACTTGTATTCGGTTATGGATAACGGAATCAGACCAGGCGACCCCCGTGGATTCAATAAAGGACGTAGTTCGAAGTTCCGTGAAGGTTCCCGAGTTCGACAAACACCTGAAGAAGGCTGGAGGACATATCGGCCAAAACATGATGGAAATAAAAATAAAGATGAAGACAATTGTCGGAAAACCCTAGATTATAAAAATGTGTATATATGCGTGCGTATGGCCTAATGGTTAGAGTGTTAGCCAATGGTCCGAGAGACCAGCGTTCAATCCCTGGTCGAGTCACACAAAAACTAAAAAAATGGTACTTGGTGCGGCGTTGCTTAACACTCAGCATTATAAGGTACGGATCAAGGGTAAAGTGGAGCAATCCAGGATATGGAGTAATGCCTGCTCTTTCACCTCGGTGTAGCAGCTATTGAAAAGGGAGCCTTCGGGTCACCCTCGACTATCGTCACCAAGTATACTTACTTTTACGATATTGCAATCACGTTCTTCATTATTTTCTATGTTTCACATGTAAATGAATATAATCGTATGTGTGTGCGTGTGTATTTCTGCAATCTTAACTATGTTTTACAGGTAAATGAATATATTCTCATGTTTATATATATATATATATATGAAAAGGTACAAATATGAAAAGCACAACATCTCCAGGGAGTGATTTTATTTATAAACTGCCAACGCGTTATTTTCTTTTGAGTTTTGGATATCAATATTTTTTAGACATATCTACCTCTAGAATTAACACGGTTTTCTGTTGATTAACTTATCTTGTTAAAGCCCTTCCCCAACTCTATAAGACCCCCACCCCTTTTCTCTCACGAGGAACAATTTTTACGTTAAAATCTTTTCCCACAAAATATGCATAAAAATTTTAGTAGCAGTATTCTTCCAAGTTGTTGTCGTATCAGTACTTCAGTATGGGTTGCACCACCACTTTAATGAAACGCATGAAGAAAAAGCTAGACAGATACGACTCAACGATGCTGCATGTTGTTTTGAACAAATTATGAAAGTAGCGACTGTACGGCCTCTCTCTTCCCATCTCACCTCTCATCTTAGGAAGATGAGCAAGACACGCTGGGAACTGCTGGAAAATCTAAGGACGAAGTCACAAGTGACGTTCTCCTCTGGACTATTACACATGGACTCACCCACCAGTAAAAACTTACATTCATCAGCTCTGTGCAGACACGAGATGAAGTTTAAAGGACTTGTCAAAGGCGATGGCCGATGCGTGTGAGTGTGAGTGTGTGAGAGAGAGAGAGAGAGGTAAAATGGTTAGCAGATCATTGTCAGTAAGCTCTAATCTCATAGGGTGCCCCATACTTCTGGCCTTGTGCCACCGCTAAGCTAAGCTCAGTAAATAACATATATATATAGAGAGAGAGAGAGGGGTGGAAGCGAAGAGAAGATAGAGTGGTGAAATGGATAACAATCTTGATTACCAGATCATTGTTAGTGAGCTCGAATCTCACTGGGTGCCCCATACTACCGGCCTTGTGCTACAACTAAGTGAAGCTTAGTAAATAACAGAGAGAAGGGGGAGAGAGAGAGATAGAGAGAGGGAGAGAGAGCGTCAAAGGAATCGGTGCTGTTAGTATGCTGATGATGATGATGATGATATCAAACCGTTTGGCTGTTTACAGAAGACAGACAAACAAACTTTTCTCAGTTATTGATATAGATAAGCTTTGTGTTTGATCTTTGTGTTAGTTACATTTTGAAACATAATACAAGTTATTTTCTGTGTTCCAAGGAGGGAAAATATCAGTAACATTTTTTTTGCCTATTATCTTGGGTATATGGGGTCTCACGTTTTGTGTTGCTGGTGTTATGGATATGTCTAAATATGTCATGCTGTGTGTGTGTTCACGGAGCCCTTACTCTGTTCTGCCCACAACATTCCCAGAGACAAGGTCGCTAATTCAGCGAACAAGAAACACAGATCACTGTTTGTCAAGCAGAAACGTAAACCCCGCTGACTACACATTTGTTTAACTGACCAGGAAACAACGTCAAAATTAGTTTATGTTCAGTCAACATTAAAATAAAATATGAATGCTTTACTGGGCGTTTGTCTACACATCATCGCGAACGGTTTTTCGGGTCTCGGTGAAGGGGGAAGATCGTGGCTGTTTTTGACGAATAAGCAGTTTCCTTGACAACTCTTGTAACTACACTTATATGACTTCTTCCCCTGTCGCCGGGACTTAGAATAATCTGATTGTATCCCCACAGACATGATATCAGATGCTGAGACGCCTATTCTGGAGCTCTGGGAGAGTACTCCTTCATCGTCGACTCTGACCTGGAGTTGTTGTACCTGTTACATTTCCATGTATGAGTCGAGATCTGTTTAAAAATTACTTGTATTAGATAGAAATCATTATCATCATCATCAAGTCGCGCTGACAGCACGGATTTCCCTGACTCTCCCACCCTATCCGTTCCTATCATCCATCGATCCTTTAAAGTTTTCCAAACTAGATCCTGTGTCCTCACGGAGCTGATGTGAATAAGTTCTTGCTGGTTGGCCAACATTGGCACGTCCATGTGAAGGGATCCATAGAAGATTGGCACGTCCATGTGAAGGGATCCATAGAAGAACTTCACTTATGAGTAATACACCACATGGATGCTAACAAAACGCATAGAGAAGGAGCTTGATGGGAACAACAGCTGTACGGCCACTTACCTCCCATCTCAAAACCATCCAACTAAGACGAACAAGACATGTGGAACACTTCTGGTGAAGCAAGGACGAACCCCATAAGACAGAAATACTTGATATCTTATACATATTTACCCAACCCCTCTGCTCGGGCGGGATATGACACAAGGTCAATTTTTAAGCAAAGTTTAACAGGTTTGAATTCAGAGTTTTCCTTCTCTTAGACTAGTTGCCTCACCAAGGCTGAAGAACCTAGTCTGCCTTACTATTTATCCATAGCTGGAGGGAGAATAATTGGTTTCATACCTTTTCCAAGGGTATTAGTGCTATGTGAAATGCAATCAGTCTCGGCCAGGATTTGAACTCGTGTCGCCGTGTCCATTTTCTACGACGATAACCATTACACCACGGGTACTTGATATAACTATATGAAAATCATTTTAATTGAGAATAGTTACTTGAAGCTGTATTTCTTTTTATTCTGGATTATTATAAGTTACACGAAACCATACAACGGTGGACAAATTATTAGTATTAGATAAGAATACTTGTAAGAAGAAAGCCTTTTAAGAAGCAGCCACACAAAAAAAAAAAAATGTAAATACGAACTTACAATGAACGTGAATTCCTAACCTCTTTGTATTAAATAACCATACACAGGTTGACATGCCGTTAAAAATAATCAGAATTGTATTACCTCGTACCCTTCCGCTATCGTATTTTCACCGACCCTGTGTTTTTAATTGTAATCATAAACAGAGAAGTATTCGTACAATTTCTGTCAACCATTTCTCTCTCGACAACTTAACTCAAATTCACTAATTTGTTTCTTCTTCAATGCTTTGAATAAAAGAAAAGATGTTGAGTCAATAAAAAGTGTAATAAAATTAATTAAATTAATGAGAGGTATACATGAATAAAAGCAAGGTGGAAGATAAAAAATATCTTAATTTACTGCAAAGCGACAACATTACAGGTTTAAAAACTCATAATTTGATAAAATTCAACCTCTACTACGAAACTATCAACATCCATCTTTGACCTTGTGGAGCAACCGTGTCACGAGCGTGGCATGGTGCTTTGACCAGTTAAAAACTCTGTAATAACTGTAGTGAATGCCAAAGGAAGTATGTTGAAGAAAATAAAAGTTTCATTTTTAGTTTTTTTTTTTTTTTTTTTCAGTCTTGTTAAATACACTTTCAGTTTCTTTACCTTTTGAGCAAGCCTCGTAAACTGCTGTTAGAAATGATGATCACAATTTTGATATTAAAGTTTGCATGAGCAGGAAGCAGAATGTAAACACTGATTAGAGAATCGAGTCTCCGGTAATTAGAGAAACCATAAAAATTATATCTCCCGTTATACCTCTACCACTACTGCTATTTTTTATTGCGTAACTCACACATTGTTAACAAGAGGTGCCCGTGGTGTAATGGTTATCGTCCTAGGAAATGGACACGGCAACACGAGTTCAAATCCTGGACGTGACTGATAGCATTTCACATAGCACTAATACCCTTGGGAAAGGTTTGAATCTAATTATTCTCTCTCCATCTATGGGTAAATAGTGGGGCAGACTAGGTTCTTCAGCCTTGGTGAGGCAACTAGTCTAGGAGAAGGAAAACTGTGAATTCAAACCTGCTAAACTTCGCTTAAAAATTGACCTTGTGTCATATCCTGCCCGAGCGGGGTGGGGTTGGTAAATATGGTTAACAAGACTATCACACTATGTTCCGCCATATCTATCTATCTATCTATCTATCTTAGTCTGGTCATATCTATCAGTTAATCCCAGGCTTTTCATATCTTTCTATCTCAGTCTATTCATATCTATCTATCTATGTGTCTTATATGCACATATATGCGCGTTTTTCATTGTGTCTAGAAATGACATTGATTCACTTATAAGACTAATTCGGGGAGGTTCTTCTGACGCTATACATTTAGGGTATTGAAGTAATCATCTAATCAGCACTATTTCAGAGGATTGGATCCAGCTTAGAAATCAGTTCTTCAAACGAAAAAAACAAAAAAACAAAAAACAAAACAAAAACAAACAACCTAAATAAAAGAAAGAAAATACAAGATGGCGAGTACGATTAATTGACGAGAAGACAAGTAGCTGGCATCGCTCTAACATGGTAGTCATTTTGTTGCCATAAAATTTAGATAATTACAGAAGATTGTTCGCCTATCAACTTACACGTGTCTCTACTTACCATTGCTATTAATATGATCATTGTTGAGATTGTTGCTTTGCCCTGTTACTTATTTCACACTAGAGGTACGTTTTCAAATCTATCTATCTATGTATCTATCCTAGAATGTTCCTATAACTTATATATCTCACGAGGTCAGTTTTTAAAATTATCAATCTCGGATGAAAAACTGGAAATAAATCCATTACTATGAAAATGTATAGAGATGAAAGAATACAAGGTCTTCAGAGGGTGATTCTATTTGTAGAATTATTCACCAATGTAAAATGTTTCGGTTTTTTAGACCTTCATCAGGGCGCGTAAGTTACTAGATGCAACGAAAAAGATGAGAACGTTTTAAAACTTTCAATTTCCATGGGTTGCGGTCTGCTTCAAATTGTGTGATGTAATTTGTGTTCTAAAATTTATTTAAAAAAGAAATCTATCTATCTATCTATCTATCTATCTATCTGTGTGTGTGTATGTGTGCCTGTGCCTGTGCGCGTGTGTGTGTGTGTGTTAATATTTATATTATTTAGTTGATAAATACCTACTACAAACATTCTACGATATATCGAACCGTCTTTATAAGTGTAAGCCGTCTGTTAAATTCGACTATCGGTTTATCTATCGATCTATCTTTACCGTTTGCATCTCAAAATCGATCTATCTTTCTATCGATCTATCTTCCTAAATAAACGATGAATCCGAACTAATTTTAATAAGGGATTTTGTAATTTTTCAACACCACAAAAAGTTGAATGGTGACAAATATTTCACTAAATAAAAACACATCTTCAACCTTATGTTTTTTCCATATCTATCTATCTATCTATCTATCTATCTATCTATCTCAAAATGTATGTATGTATGTATGTATGTATCTATCTATCTATCTATCTATCTATCTATCTATCTCATATTTCCCATTCGAGGTCAGTTTTCAAAACCTACCATGTTTAAGAATATTTCAAAAACCACCAGGAAAGAAACAGCCTCCCATTTCTTTCCACCAAAAACTATATATTGAGGAACCTCAACTTACGAAAACCCCATTATACGAAAAATTCAGAATACGAAACAGGGTTCGAAGAAATTTCCGTCCTATTTAACGAAAAAATATTCAAGATACGAAAACGAAAAACGGAAGTGCCCGACCCGAAAGGTAAAGTGTCATTATTCGTAAAAGTATTTATTATTATTTTTCATTGATTTTATTATTTTCTCATTGTTTTTTTTTTTTTAACATTTATGTAAATGACTATGATGTCATTAACAAACATTTTCCTTCGGGTGGATATGATATTTACACTTTATACGACTGCTTTAGGGGACAGGAGCGATTTACGTCATTTATAGGGTAAATCTTGTCTCATAATACAAAAATTCCAAGATACGAAATCCCCACTCCGGAACGAGTTAATTTCATCTCTCGAGGTATCACTGTATAAAAAAATACAGGCAGCACGATGACACCATCGGATAGAGCAAATTTTCAGCAACCAATGTTTTTTTTTTCTTATAGTCATCGCCACAGACTATGTATTTTCGCCAGTGAAGAACAAGTGTATATATGTGAAATAATATTTATTTGGTTAGCCCTGTGAATCTTGCTTCTTAGGAATATTCGTCATTGGTTTACAGATGAACGAGACAGTTCAAATACCAACCCACTAGTTTGGATAGGTGCTGATTTCGAATATTATACATAGAATGCCATAAAAACAGTTGTTCTTGGTACTTTTTCAATGTCAAGTTGATGTCTTTCCTTCCTTTCACCATATGTTTTTTTTCTCGCTCAGCTTGGATCAGCATTTGTGTCAGGATAGAAAAACACAACGGAAATGAGGTAAACTTAAAAAAGTCAAAATCGGTGACCCCAATCTGCCGAGATTTGTATATTGACTGTCACAAGGTGACATTTATGTTAGACCAACGAACTGAGTTGGGGGAATTCGCAAAGTCGTGGATATTTTGGCTCGCTGAGTCGATCGGTTACAACAAGTTATTTCTATTTTACTTCTTGTGAGTTCTTCACACCAGCGTTAGCTGGTTGTATTTTACCAGAGCCTGAATGACAAGAAGTCTCCTCAGGTTTCCAGGACTCTTCTCAGTATTCAAGCCGATCTTAACGATGCTGTAGTCTGGATAGTTTTGATGAGTCAGCTGATTTCCAACTCTCCTAGTTTCCTTTTCAAACCTTTGCGGACAATTCCAAGTTATTATTATTATTATTTTACTCATTAGAGTTTTTCACATCAGCCTACGCTGATGGTTTTTCACTGGAGCCTGAGTGACAGCAAGTCTCCTCAAGTCTCCAGGACTCGTCTCAGGATTCTGGCCGTTCTTAGCAATGCTGTCGTTTGGATAGTCTCTACCCGTTCGCCAACTTCCAAGTCCTCCAGGCCTTTTAATAATCCTTTAGTTATTGTGCCTAAGGCACCAATCACAATTGGCACAATCGTTACTTTCATGTTCCACAGCTTTTTCAATTCACTAGCAAGGTCGAGGTACTTATCCTTCTTTTCACTTTCCTTCAGATTCACTCTGTGGTCCGCCGGGACTATTATTATTATTATTTACTCATTAGAGTTTTTCACATCAGCGTTAGTTGATGGTCTTTTACTGGAGTTTGAGTGAGAGCAAGTTTCCTCAAGTCTCCAGGACTCTTCTCAGTATTCTTGCCGTTCACAACAATGCTGTAGTTTGGATGGTCTCCACTCGTCTGCCAACTTCCAAGTCCTCCAGTCCCTTCAATAATCCTTTAGTTACTGTACCAAAAGAACCAATCACGATTGGTATAATTGTTACCCACATGTTCCATAGTTTTTTCAATTCCCTAGCAAGGACCATGTACTTATCCTTCTTTTCACACTCTTTCAGTTTTATTCTGTGGTCAGCCGGGTCAGTAAAGTCGACATTTATGCAAATTCTCTTTTTTTTGTTGATCATTATTAGGTTTGGTCTTCTGGCCGAGATTAGGTGACCCGTCTGTATGTCAAAGTTCCATGTGTGTCATTTTCTAGGACAGATGCTGGGTTGTGAATATACCCCATTTGTTCAAATTTAAATTTTTTGCACATCTCCCAGTGGATCACACTGCCCACCCTGTCGTGTTTACTCCTGGAGAGTTTTTCACATCAGCGTTTGCTGATGGTCTTTCACTGGAGTTTGAGTGACAGCAAGTCTCCTCAAGTCTTCAGGACTCTTCTCACTATGAAAAGAATGCAATAGTTTGGATGGTCTCCACTCGTCCTCCTATTTCCAAGTTCTCCAGTTCCTTTAGTTGACAGTACCAAGAGCACCAATTTCAATTGGCATCACCGTCACTTTCATGTTCTATATATATTTTTCAGTTCTCTAGCAAGGTCAAGGTACGTATATCTTCTTTTCGCTTTCTTTCAATTTCAGCCGGGACAGCAAAGTCCACCATTCTGCAATTTCTCTCTAGCTCTCTCTCTCTCTTTTTATTGTTGATTATTATATGGTCTGGTCGTCTGGCCGAGATTGGGTAATCTGTTTGCATCTCAAAAATCCCAGAAGACTTTTTGCATCTCATTCTCCAGGAAGGATTCTGGGTTGTGCTTAGAGCATTTGTTCGGATGGTCAAATTTCAATTTCTTGCACAGTTCCCAGTGGATCACCTTGCCCACACAGTCGTGTCTAGTCTTATACTCTTTCCGTGCTAATTTGCCACACTCGCTTTATTATTATCATTATTATTTCACTCCTTGTGAGTTCTTCATACCAAGGTTTGCTGGTGGTCTTTCACAAGACTCTGAATGACAACAAGTTTCCACTGGTCTCCAGAACTTTTCAGTATTCTAGCCGATCTAAGCAATGCAAGTGTCTTGATGGTCCCGATAATTCTTCTCATTTTCAATTCCCCTAGTCTTCTATCTAAGCTTTTGGAGACCGCTCCAAGCACACCAACTCTAATTGATATCATCGTCACCCATGTTCCACAGTTTTTGTTGTAGCTTAATTTTAAAATTTTGTTTAAATTTAAAAAAAAACTTTTTTAATTTAAAAAAAAAATTTGAATTTTAAAAAAAAATTTATTTTTATTTTTTTATTTTTCAGTTCTCAAGTAAGAACTATCTTCACTTTGTGGTCCAGCGGAACAGCAAAATCCACTAGGGGGCAAGGCAAGTTCTTTGTTTCTGATAAATTATCACTAGGTCTGATCTTCTGGCCGGGACAAGGGGATCCACTTAAATCTCAAAATTCCAGAGAATTTTATGCGTTTCATTCTCTAGAAGGAATTCTGGTTTGAGTATAAGCTATTTGGTTGTATGGTAAAATTTCAATCTCTTGCACAATTCCAGGTGGATCACCGTTCCCACCCAGTCGTGTCTAATTTTGAACTCTTTTGGTGTTAGTTTGCAGTATTATTATTATTATTATTATTATTATTATTATTATTATTATTATTATTATTTATACAAGTTAAAAAGAAGGTCGAGCTCCAAGAGTAGATCTGATATTTCCCTGCTCCTCTATTTGTTTCCTGTTCTTCATATTTCATTTATATTTTGGGTAGAGTAACTCCTTCATTGTCATTACTCACAGTTCCTCGGATACCCAAATTAGCAGTACTTGTTAGGGACCCTATCTATGGCTTAAATAAGTCTGAAAATTATTATTAGATAGAAATACTTAAAACTCTGTCTCTCTCTCTCTCTCTATATATATATATATGAGGTTCGGAAGCAAAATTAGGAATATTCTAGTATAATAATAAATGACACTATTAAACAAGATGAATTCAAAAAAATAAACAACGAAATAAGAAGTTAGACACAAAACAGTACATTTATTCAATATGGCTGCCATTTTTTCAATTATTGTACTAACATGCCTTAGAAACGATTTGCATGCCTTCAAAATAAATTCTTCAGACATTTTATTCCTTTCCTCCTCAATAGCAGTTTTAAGCGAACCAATATTTGGATGGGAAGTTGCAGTTGTTTTGTTTTCTAAAACGCCCCATATAGCGTAATCAAAGGGGGTTAAGGTTTAGGCTTGATGGAGTCCATAAAGAAAATTTTTTTGGTTTGGTTTTGGCGTTAAGCAAATCATAGATTCTTTGTCGTTTCTTTTCTTACTCACTCATATTGGATTGAATTCTAATTTTTAAAAAGTGCTTAAATAATAAAACTAATCATGAAAATTTAGATTTATTGCATTTTTTTGCAAAAATTGGACTAATCAGTTTAAAAAAAAACTGTAAGGTGACTGGGTTATTATAAATAATCTTATATATTCTACCAAATATATCTACACCTATACGAATTAAAGTTAGTCTTGGAAAACAAAAAAGTATCTTAAATTTAGGGCATATATATTGTTGTATCGTAGTAAGGAAGAGATACACAGTGAAATAGAGTTAACTATTTATTAACTGAAGAAGTACAGTTCAACAAATATTATAAGCCACGCGCTGTTGGAGTTACGTCCGAAGTTGGTCTTACTACTGACAGGGATCTTTCAGTACTACTGCCCGTGCTTAAGAAACACGACGTCTTTTATTCCTCCGAGATAACGGAAGTCACATGTTACAAGCCACTATACAGCATATATATATACATGTGTGTGTGTGAGAGAGAGAGAGAGATTTTACCAGGTCTTTTATCCAAGACCTAGCGTGAGGGGAAGTATTATAAGGCTTATATATATTTCTGCTTTTTACAACCTTTTTGGGGTGATATTTTTCAATCATATTGATAGTACCTTCCCACGGAAATGAGCAGTTGATTATTCTTAAACGGATATACACATATATAAACATATATATAAACACGCATATTTACTCATAAATATGTATATAAATGTAGGCGTGTCTGTGTATGTGCGTGTGTGTGTCTGTGATGATAATATATAAAAAAACAATTACCATACTTCTGCAGTATTCACAGTGTTAGCGCTCAATATCTGGGATAGAGCTACTGATATGGTAAAAATGAATTCATAAACGACTTCAAAACTAAAGACAGATCTATCACTACTGTCAGATTCCCGTTCGCCGATAAACTTATGATTTAGCTAAAAGAAACCTCACTTGATGATTGAAATTAGGATGTGGCACTCAGCCCAAAGACTGCAGCCATGCCATTTAAAACCTTCGAATTCACACAAGACAGTTGTTGACAGTTTCAATGGATCCTGTTCCCAAGAACCGTAAGAGTATATCACTTTCAGTGTCAAATTCAAGTTTTAAATCATGAGGATCAAATGATTTCCACTTGAGATGATCCATTTATCGTCATTATACAGTTTGGTTTGGTTTGGTTTCTTTGTTTAATGGCACATCAACCTTCGTGAGTCATTTAATGCCAAGGTGAAGCTTACAGAAGAACAGTAGTGATATTATTTAACCGAGAGGTGGTATATCATTTTTAGAAATCCATTGAGCGCTTTTCTGAGGATTGAGGTAAAAAAAAAAGTGTTGGCCAATTGGCAGTAGAAAGAAAAAAACTTTCTGCTCGGTCGGCTGACTGTAAGAAGCTACTTGTTTTAAGACACTCACGTCAGTAAATAACAAAGCTAGTGTTTATGCTTAGTTACCTCTTAAGACTGAAGGGCACACTTTTTTTTGTTTTTCAAGAGCCGAGAAAATAGAATTGGATATGTAAAAAAAAAGTTTTAGATAATTTACTCAAATACTAAGATACCGTTGTTGCTACATGCGGATTAACTTAAACTTACGTTCGAATAAACAACCATGTTCATTTAATTGCTTTCCCAGAAATCAGTTCTGTTGCAACAAATACAGGTTGTTAAAAGAAATGTTAACATTTCTACGGGAGTTTCTTTATGATATGATTTTAAAGTCTCCATCTGTTCATCATCCTTGTTAACACATTATAGGAATCTTCGCCAAGTGGTCCCCGAAATATCAGCACCACTTTTCTTCCATTGAAAAAAATAAATTAACATTTTTTAAACACCTGTGAAAGATTCTAAGATTGTGTTGACAGGGTTGGTTGGTAAACATATTGAGACTTTAAAATTATATTATAAAGGTCCTTTCATAATGGTCTTGACATTTTACTTTATTTTTTTTTAATAACGCTGTAAAATGTTACTTGCGGGTAGGGAGTTGAAAACAGTTTAAAAGTTGATTTTGCAAAGACAGGAAATTTCTTTAAGAAATCATCTGTATTCTACTCATAAAAACACACACAAATATGAACAAACAAACAAACAAACAAACAAAAACAACAAACAAAAAACAAAACAAAACAAAACACAAATGAAGTTATTTAGTCACTAAGTCATCTACGGAGTTTTGCTTGGGGCACTTTACGTTATGTAATAGTTGTTGTTGTTGTTCATATTTACGAAACTTTGTTTGGTCTGGTCCAGAGACGTCAGATACCTGTAACCATTAAGGTAGATTCTCATCTGTGTAAAAAAGCCCTTCTAAACGCCCACTATAAAAAAGCTAGTTCAGCTTACTAACTTGTATAATAAGGGGGATGCCCGTGGCGTAACGGCTAGAGCTGAAATGAAACATCGTGATAAGTTCGAACCCCAGTCGCGCTATAACGATTACTTTCGGACGAACAGTCTTGGGAAAAATATAAACTCTCTTATCACACCGGCTAGGGAGGGGGGGTTAAATAGTTTGGTGGGGTTTCGTTCTGAATGTTTAGCGAACTGTCTGGCATCCGTGCCGGACGGTCAATGCTCCATGGCAGACTTGCCGAAAGGTCTCCGGCTTCGGGTGGGCCACCTTCGATGGGCAAGCTGCATCATTGTCACCTTTGTCACTCTTGTATAACACTGGACCCCGTGGTCCAGTTTAAACTATAATCAGGCATGCATGCCAGGACCCAGATTTGGGTCCAAGTCCATCTAGGCTCATTGCACTGTGGGCCGATGACCAGCATAGTTCAGCAGAGCTCGAGCCTCGGCTCGTACCTGACCTTCCCCTCCCCAAACCCCTACAATAATCGACCTTCGAGTCATTGACCTTGTGTCAAGTCCTGTCTGGTGGGAGGCAGAGACAAATATCGGGTTTCGTTCTGTCTCTTTGTTTAATGGCATATCAACCTTTGAAGGTTATTTAACGCTAAAATCATCCTAGTTGAAGAACAATTGTGGTACTATTTTATCCATAGCTTGTGGGGGAATAAGAGAGCCTATCCCATGGTTCTAGTGAGTAGAATGTTCGCTAGATGCTCGGTAGACCGGGATTCAATTCCAGATCAAGTCATACCAAAGACTCAGAAAATTGTACTTGATAACTGCTTAATACTCAGCATTATAAGGTACGCATCAAGGGTAAAGTGGAGCAATCCTGGGAAAGGAGTATCACCCGCTTCGACACCTCGGTGTAGTAACTATTGAAAAAAGAGCCTTCTGGTCACCCTCGACTAACATCAGCCAACTTTACTTATTTGTCTAAATGTGAATGCAATAGTTCGATTAAAGATCGAATTTGTTTACTAAGATTTATCAGTCTAGCGTATTAGAAAGTACACCCTAGGGCCCCAACCGAGTTAAATAGTAATACTTCTGTCTTGACCAGTCCACTGGAGCTGTTGGATACAACAACTGCTTCTCTGCAGAGGGGTAAGCTCTCCTAATGAATGCCCTGGATATGACAACTAACAATCGGATGGTGGAGCTTGGGGGAACGTGGAGTACCCCTTCATTGCCATCGCTCCCAGGTCCACACAGGCCCTGGAGTGATAGCACCTGATAGGGTCCTATTTATGGGTTGAATAGAACTAAACTGTGTACATATGCAAAACTGAGTTGTTTGAAATAGAACTGTTTTAACATTTAACTGTGTGTAAACAAAACTGTACTTATACTAAACTGAATTGTTTGAAATGGAACTGTTTTTGTATGCTAAACTAAATTGTTTGAAATATAACTGTTTGACTAAACTGAATAGCTTGAAATAGAAATGTTTTGACAATTAAACTGAGTACTTATGTTAAACTGAATTGCTTGAAATAGAACTGTTTATTTGTATAAAAATGGATTTGGCATTAAATAAACTACAAAGGTTGATATGCCATTACCCCCCCCAAAAAAAAAACAACAAACAAAAAATCACTACTGTCCTTCTACAAGGATGGTTTTGGCATTACATAACACAGAAAGGATGATATGTCGTTAAATAAAGAAACCAAAACCTTGTACTCTGATGGGGTACTTATTTTTTACTATCCTTAACGAATAAGTCTTGAATCCTGTTGGTGAAGCATAGAATACGCTGATTCTATCCCTTGCAGAGGCGTAATCTTCACGACCCCTAAAAAGATAGCCCGGGTATAACACTAAATTTCTTCTGCTGGTGAGGCTCTAATTTTAGAGCTTTTTAGGAAAGTGTGATCACCCTTTATTACCATCAGTCTTACACTCCAGGAGTGTAAGGACCTGTTCAAGTCCCATTTATGGGTTAAATAGATTTTGTTTGAAAATAATCGGAATACCAGGGACGTTTGCAAATTTAGAATAATTAATTGAAAACGTAATTATTTAAGAATGATAATGATTTAAAGTTACTTAAAATCAGGAAATTGTGTACAAATTAGGTGTGGTTTCTTTGTCCAGTGGTATATCAACCTTTGAGGGTTATTTAATACCAAAGCCATCCTTGAAAAAGAACAGTTGTAGCATTATTTAACTCATACCTAGGTGGGGGTAATGGGATTTGTACCTCTCTTAATGTTATTAGTCGGAAGGTCAACGTAATAGTTCGAACTTGCTCACTTCGAGGCTGCAGTGTAACACTTTAGCTATTAAGGCACAGGGACTTCTCCCGAGAACAAATTATTAGTATTAGATACGAATACTTGAAACCATATTACCAAGCAAATTATTTGAATTAAGAGCGGTTACTTGGAGCTGTAACGGATTACAAATGGAATCATCGATCTGAGTTCAAATCATAGATGTGGCTGATTGTGTTTCCCTTCTCGTTAATCTCTTGAGAAAAGCATAGACCTATTTATTCTCCCTCCAGCTACGGGTAAATAGTTGGGTAGAATGGGTTCTTTAGTCTTAGTGAGTCAACTAGTCTCGGAGAAGGAAAAATCTGCACTTAAACCTTGTGTCACATCTAACTCGTCACGGAAAGGTAGGGTAAGTACATACTTGAAACCATATAATTATATATATATATATATATATATATATATATATATATATATATATATATATATAGGTATTATTCGATCCACTTAAACCAGAGTTGGGAGTAATTCCTTCAGGACAAGAAAATCAATATACGTACATGAAAAAAATAGGTAACTGAGGAAATAGACTCGAAATTAATATAAGTATTAATAATTCCCTTACAAAAATTTATTATATAAACATAACACATAAAAGTTAATTATCGAACTTAACAAAAAAAGAAAATAAATAAAATAAATAAAAAAGTTAAATTACCATAATTCCAACCGACGGTAAAATTAGAAAAATGAATAAAATAAATAACTAAATAAAAAAAACGGAAGTTTAATAAAACAAGGAGGTAACTCTTCACCTCTCTTCCCCCCCCCTCCGTGTCTATTCTGTTTTATTTTATCCATAAGATCTGAAGAAGTCCTGTTATATTTTTCTTCGTGTTTTTGGTCTACATCAGAAACGCAAAACAGGATGGAAATAAATTTATAATCCTAAAATAAACGGTCTTTGTTCTTTTTCTTTAAAGAAAAAAAAAAAATATATATATATATATATATATTTACCAACCACTCCGCACGGGCAGGATGTGACACAAGGTCATTTTTAAGCGGCATTTAACAGGTTTGAATATAGAGTTTTCTTTCTCCTAAACTGGTTGTTTAACCAAGACTAAGAACCCTGTCTGCCCAACCATTTACCCATAGCTGGAGGGAGAATAATTAGATTCATACTTTTCCCAAGGGTATTAGTGCCTTGTGAAATGCAATCAGCCTCGTCCAGGATTTTGAACTCGTGTCGCCGTGTCCATTTCCTTAGACAATAACTATTACACCACGGTCACTTCTTAAAAACCATTTAATTACCAGCAAAAATACTGACTTCGGCATTAACTAATTGAACAAAGGTCGATATAAAACTAACCAGTCAACTTTAGCTTCGTCTGGCATAAGGTTACTCTTATATGGAGTGCTTAGATCCAGTACAAGAGTTACGTTATTCAACTACGAGATAATTGTGTATCAATAGGAATTTGGGGACTTTGCCATAATGTTATAATCATTCCAAAAATATTTCATGTAGCTGGCAACCTTATGTGGATCTGTCTAAATTATGAAACTTTCTATTTATCAAACACGTGTCAAACGGCGGTAGAAAGTTATGGCCCTTGTGGAACAAATACCGGCTGGTTACATAAAGAGAAAAGTATGTTGTTTTTCTTCTTCTAAAATGGTTTTCTATTTATGGGCAATAATGTGGGTATTAGAGCTTTAATTGCCAATTGTAAATGTTCAAATCGTTTTGACACTTCTCTAAAGACTTGGTCGTCCTATCGGTGAATTTTAGAATACACTGAATGTAAAACCTTGTCTCTAAAAATGAGTGTCCTGATATGACATTAAACAGCATCCGATGGTCAGGTCCTACTTCTATATCTCTAGTTGGTTGGTTAGCTGGTTGTTTGGGTTTTATGGCATATCAATCCTTGTAGGTTATACAAAACCAAATCCTTTATATATTCTTTATCTACCAATACAAATCTACTTTTTATGGACGCTGTGTTTCTCCTTGTTTAAAAATCTACGTTTCACGAGGTAATCTTTTTCGAATCTTTTTTGAATATTTTTCTATATTCGTTCAAACCTCTAATTTAAATTCTTTTTTCCCACCCTAAAGATGAGCTAAAACACATTCTACCTGAGATTTTCGTAATTTCATAAATGTATATATATATGTATATATATATTTGTAAACGAGTATTTTGAAGGTAACATTTTTAAACAAGCCAGTCCTCATTTGTTGGTATGTGTTGTATACTACCACTGGATCTTGATAAACAACGAGGAACATGTATATCTAGAAATATAATCTAATATTTTTATTCCTTGTGTGGAGTTAGAGAGTTGTCGGAGAAAATTGGCGCACACAAAGGAGCTGTCGGATGTCGGAACAGCCAGCGGAAACTGAACTTCAGCCGAAATTCTAGACCTTACATAGTCTTAAAACTTCAACGCGACCTACATGGCCACGGTTCTTCACCCATGTAATGCTTGTTTTTCATTTTTCATGGTTTGCACCCAAACAATGCTTATTTTTCATTTGTCACAGCCTACACCCACGCATTTTTGATGCCTCTTGTATCACGCCCATGCATTACTTGTTTTCCATTGGTCACGGCTTACACCCATACATATTTATGCTTTAGGTATCTCGCCCACTCATTCCTGTTTTTCCGGCTGTCACTTTATTGATTTTCCCTACGACCAGATATATCTGTCAACTTTATTCCCCTGGTTCACTGCCGGTCAAGGCAATATATTACACTTACAGTTAAATAGTTTCACGTATTCCTATCTAACAGGAATAATTCTTTTCAGTATCAATCATTTGTTTGCATACATGAAATGGTTTCAAGTATTGCTATGTAACACTAATAATTCAATTTAATATCAGTAATTTGCTTGCACACAGTTAAATAGTCAAACAGTTATATTTGAACAATAGATAGGGCCCTAACAGATATTAGTGTTCCGCTTCAGAGTGGATCTGGGAGTAATGGCAATGAAGGAGTACTCCACATTCCCCAAAGGTCCAGGATTGAAGCGTCGGTATTAGATAAGCTTAGTGTCTAATCCAGAAAACTCGTAGTTTTTTTTTTACTTCCCTGAAGAGATGCAATTGGTGTATTCTAAAACTCCAGCCTACTGGGCTGTGAAGCTTTGCGGGTTGTAGAGTACCGTCTCTTGCCAGTATTCCCAGGTTTACT
>OY757909.1:21184988-21199988 GCA_963585895.1 Sepioteuthis lessoniana
GGTGGCCTTGTGGCGGATGCCACACGTGTTGGGATGGGGGCAGATGGAAAGGCCAGAATAGAAAGAATGTGTATCTCTCTCCTTATGTCGAAGAACCTTTAAACTCAAAGGTAATAAAAAGTTTCGTACCTGAACTAAGAAGTCGTAAGTGTTTTTCGTGTTTCGAGATTCCTATGTTCTATGTATATATGTTATGAACATTCTAATGTACGTTTCACACATAGCGATATCATGACTATGGTACACTTCTCATCAATAAGGGTGGTGTCTATTGATGAGAAAAATTTAGCTACAGAAAGATCATTTACGACTCTAATTTAAAGCATGCGTTTTTCCAATGCAATATTGAATTTTAAAAAGTCTTATTCTAATATCTTTTCTCAGATGCTACTTTGAGAATTCTGATACAGAATTTTACTCCTGTGCAGGGTGATAGAAAAAAAAAATCTGATAGTTAGATTCCAGAGAGAAGGAATTTTCTCCCGGACAGCTCTAGCCCCTTCTCTAAAAAAAGCTGTGTTAATTACACAGTGCTTGAGGCGCCCAACATGGAGAATGCCAACGCAATCTTATACCTGCTGCTACGGTGGGCTTGCTTCCGGCGTGGCATATTCATTAAAATGCCTATTTTAATTCTCTCGGAAACTAAAAATATATTTACCTTGAGACTTGAGGCCTAACACCCAATATACAGTACTGTACGCAATGAAGTAGGCAGTTACTCAATTTATAAAAAATAAAAAGTCAATTTCCTTCTACACTTGATAAGGGAGTCTTCGTGATTTAGTGGTTAACGTATTGGTCTGCGATATCATAGTAAGCGAGTTCGAACACTAGCCACGTTATTTCATTCACTTTTGGACAAATACTCTTAGGAAAGATATAAACTCTTTTATCCCCGCGACTGTTTTTTTCTACAAAAATTGCTTTAGCATTAAATAACCCATGAAAATAGATATACCATTTAACAAAGAGGCCAATTCAAACCTGAACTAGACGCTAAATTTTTATTATTTCCAATCGAATATTGTACACTTGAAACGGATATTAATAGTTATTATTTAATACCAAACTCTAATCCATAGAAACTCTGTTGCCAAAGATATGAGCATGAGTCAGTCTAAAAATATATATATCTCTACGGAATAGTCGAGGGCGACTAGAAGGCTACCTTTTCAATAGCTACTACACCAAGGTGGAGGGGAGGGCACTACTCCTTTCCCTGAATTGCTCCTCTTTACCCTTGATATATACCTTTATATTGCTGAGTGTTAAGCAAGGAGATATCAAGTACCATTTTTAAAGACGTTGGTATGACGCGACCTGGGATTGAACCTAGATCTCCTGGATCATTGGCGAACATTCTACCCACTAGCCGACAATCATTATATCAAAGATTGCTAATGAGCCTGTCAGTGCGGCCGCATTTTATCAATTTATTTATTTATTTATTGACCTAATGAGTAGAGTGTTCGCCAATGGTCTGGGAGACCAGGGTTCAATCCCAGGTCGAGTAATACTAAAGACTCAAAAAATGATACTTGCTTAACACTCAGCATTATAAGGTAAGGATCAAGGGTAAAGTGGAGCAATCCTGGGAAAGGAGTAGCGCCCTCCCCTACACCTTAGTGTAGTAGCCATCGAAAAGGGGGCCCTCGGGTCACCCTCGACTAAGGTCGCCAACTCATTTATTTATGACTGATGGTTGTTTTGATGACATCAGTCTCACTAGATTTACTTATGTAAGTTGTCGGGGGGGACCTGAAAACTCCCTATTCAATAGCTACCACACCAAAGTGTTGGGGAAAGCGCAACTCCATTCACTGGATTGCCCCACTTTACGCTTGAACCTTACCTTATTGGGCTGAGTTAAGCAAGGCGGAATCAAGTACCATTTTTTGAGTCTTTGGTATAACTCGACGTCGGATTGAACCCCGGTCTCGCGGTTCATTGGCGAACACTCTCCTCTTTAGGCCAATGACCCGCTATTCTTTTAGTTAAAATTAGCAGGTGTGTGCTTATTTGTGAGCGCTGCAATTATCTGGGAATCAACAACATCTAGCTGAGGAGTACATCTCTCGGTCTAGTTTCTTTGTTTAATGGCATATCAACCTTTGTAGGCTATTTAATACCAAAGCCATCCTTCTAGAAGAGCAGTAGTAGTACTATTTACCCCATACCTGGGAGGATAAGGGGGTTCATACCTTTCCCAAGGGTATTTGTCCGAAAGTGAACGTAATAGCGCGACTGGAGTTCGAACTCGCTTATCTACGATTCAGCAGTTCATCGCTTTAACCATTACACCATGAGGACACCCCAGTACATTTATTAGACACACAGTTAAATAGAAATAAATCGGAAAATTAACGAAAACAACAGAATCGATAGTATACGAGACCTCTGTAGAAAGTAACTAAACTTCAGGTTCTTTTGTTTATTTGGGTTTTATGACATATCGACCTTTGTAGGTTATTTAATACCAAATCCATTTTTATATAAATAATCAGTTCTATTTCAAACAATTCAGTTTAGCATGAGTACACTGTTTAATTGTCAATTCAGTTTTGTCAAACAGTTCTATCTCAAACAATTCATTTTTGCATAAGTATGTAGTTTAGTTCTATTTAACCCATAGATAGGACCCTATCAGGTGCTACCATTTCGGGTCAGAGTGGACCTGGGAGCGATGGCAATGAAGAGGTGCTCCGCATTCTCCAACGCTCCAGCATCAGTGGAACCTCACCATCAGATTGTTTTGTATCATATCCAGGACACTCGTTTTTTGGGGGGTGAAGTGGGGGTGGGGGTCTTTCTCCTCTGCAAAGGTGCAGTTAGTGTATTCTAAAGTCCCAGCCCACTGGGTAATACACAGAGTTTAATGTAAAAACTGCTTTATTTCAGATAATTCAGTTTAGCATAAGTACACTGTTTAGATGTCAAACAGTTCTATTTCGAGCAATTCAGTTTAGCAGTTTAAATGCAGAAAACTGTATACTGTCGAAACCACAGTTTAGTTCTATTTGACCTATAGATAGGACCCCTATTAGGTGCTACCACTCCGGGCCAGAGTGGACCTGGGAGCGATGGCAATGAAGGGGTACTCTGCATGCCCCAAAGCTCCATAATTACTGGAACCTCACCATCAGATTGTTTAGTGTCATATCAGCACACCCGTCTGTGCGAGGGGGGTGTCTTAACCATCTGCAGAAAAGCAGTCGGTGTATTCTAGAGCCCCAGCCAACTGAGCAATAGTTTTCAGAGGTTTGCTATTTATTTAAAACATTAACACAGGTTTATATAGATCATATTTTATCTAAGGCCCCGAATTTTTAGATGGCTGTTAGACTGCGGAAAATGAGGACCGACTTAGTCAATCAGTCACTTCTCGAACTGAAGAGTTTACGACGAAATAGAGGACGGTCATCAGATCTGATCGACGGAGAAAATGGTTATATTCAAATCACTAGACTGATCTTGATTAAAAACCTCAATGTAGAGAGAAATATCCGTAAAACTGATAAAAAAAATCCTATCCCTTACTTTCCTTTTGAATCTAATGGCATATCAACCTTCGTGGTTTATTTAATGTAGAAGAACTGTAATAGTTTTAATTAATCTTGAGCTGAAAAAGGTATGAACCCCTTTATCCGCCCCCCTACCAAAAATGTTAGTTCGAAACTTGGATAGTTGGTTGGCTGGTGTTTAATGGTGGGTTTGAACTCGTTTACTACGCTGTCATCGTTACTACACCACCGAAACGCCCCTTGCCGGACACTTTTTGAACGCAGCTCTTCTTTGCTATTTATTAAAATTAAGGCAACTTTTTTATAATTATCCTATTTACCAACCCCTCCGCTCGGGCAGGATATGACGCAAGATCATTTTTAAGCGGGGTTTAACAGGTTTGAATTCAGAGTTTTCCTTCTCCTAGACTAGTTGCCTCACCAAGGCTGAAAATCGCAGTCTGCCCTACTATTTACCCATAGCTGGAGGGAGAATTATTGGATTCATACCTTTCTCAAGTGTATTAGTGCTATGTGAAATGCAATTAGACTCGTATTTTATGGTGTATCAACCCATGCCAGTTATTTAATGCGAAATCTTTGTTTACATACGAGTTGTAAGTGAATAATGTCTCGGTAACTTTATTTTCGAACGATTTGTTTGCATACAGTTAAAGGTTTTTAAGTATTCCTATCAAACACTAATAATTCTCTTTATCAAGTATTCCTATCTAATACAAATATTTTTCACATAGTTTTATGGTTTCAAGTATTCTTATCTAATACAAATAATTTTCACACAGCTGTAAGGCTTCAAAGAACTAATGATAATAATTCTTAGTAAATGATTGAACAGTTCTATTTGATCCATTGATGAGATACTAGCAGGTACTACCACTCCAGGTCAGAGTGGACCTGTGAGTATTTGCAATAAAAGAGTACTTCGCATTCCCAAAAGCTCCTGGACTGGATCCTGACCATTAGATGCAAATTAGTGTCATACCGAGGTCGCTAGTCCGAAAATAAAAATAATGGCATTACTGGAATTCAAACTTGCTTACTAAGATGTCGTCGCTCAGCCCGTTAACCACAAATCTACTAAGTCTCGGGGACCCCCCCCCTCCCCGAGAAAGCTGTTGGAAACAGGCGACTTGCTGTGACTAACCAACTTAAAGGCAGACCCAGTCGAGGAATTCCGGTGCTGTGAACAACGTTTTCATTGGTGTGTGACTTCTCAAGGGAACTATCTTTAAGAGATAAAGTTAATAGTTGTAATTGAAAGGATAACGAGATTTATTACACACAGGGCCGGTACGTACAACCCTCGATCTCCCACACTGAACCAAAGTAGGGTAAACCTTCTTGGTAGTCTCGGAAGGGCAGGTTTCATTTACGTGGTACATTCAATAAGTTTCCAGAGTTTTTTTTTTTTGTACAGGCATTTAAAATCGTCGTAGACTCTTAAAAATGCCGTATGTTATTGCTATACATCTTATGAGATGACTGACCAATTTTCATGATTCAAACGAACAGCTACAGCAGGAATTGGAATACACCCTACTAAAGCCTGATTGTCACAGCTGGTGAATTTCAATGCAATGAGGACACTTAGAAGAACGACATGCAATAAAATTATTTTGAGTGGCATAAGAGATTCAAGGAAGGCAGGGAGTCTGTGAGAGATGATGAGAGGTGTGGGAGGAGTAAGGAAGTCAATACACAGAGTTGATTGGCCAAACGGTTAGGGTTAGGGTTACTATGTTGAGGTTTTAAGGGAGTTCAGGAAGAGATTCCGTCGGAAGAGGCCAGCACTCTTCAAATCGGCTCAGTGGCATTTCCACTAGGACAATGCACCAGTTCACAACTCCATCCTTGTCACAGACTATTTGACCAAGATGGGCATCAAGACTGTTCGTCACCCTTCCGATTGTCCATACCTTGCTCCCAGTGACTTTTGGTTATTCCCTAAGCTCAGAGGCTGTCGTTATGAGACAATACACACACACACACACATATATATATATATATATATATATATATATATATATATATCAAGTAAATGAGGACTGTAAATATGAAAATATGAAAGGGATAAGTGCTCAATGCACGGCTATTCAATATAAAATATACCTGCCGAGCAATATATATATATATATATATATATATATATATATATATATTTGTTTTGTTTAAAAGACAAGATATTTAGAAATTCTATTCCACAATGAATTTATTTCACTTATTAAACTCAGCAGATGAATAAATTCCATTTGAAATCCATCTGACACAATAAGGGAAATGAATTTATTATGCAATAGAATTTATAAATTTCTTGTTTTTTAAACAAAAAAAATACCTTGCTCTGTTTGTTTTGTTGTGAATAGCCGTGCATTGAGCGCTCATTCTTTGGATATTTACTTATATCATCATCCTCATGTCATGTCGCCAGCACGGATGTTCCTGACCCTCTCTCGCCACTCCTCCCTATCGTTCATTACTTCTGGTAGGTCCTCAGGGCTACATCCGGTATCCTCACAAAGCTGGTCGTCCTGCTTTTGCTCGGCCATATGAGGGAACGATAGGAGAACATCATTTAGGAGCTCGTCCCTGCTCCTCCAGCAGTGTCCTGCATGTCTGGTTCGTCTAACTTGGATAGTTTGATATATGAGTGCGTGTGTGTGTGTGTGTGTGTGTGTGTGTGTATGTGTGTGCGTATATATATATTGTTTAAAAAAACAAGAAATTTAGAAATTGTATTCCATAATAATGAATGAAATAATTTGTAATTTGATTTCCACCTTTATTTTTATTTTTATTTTCTAATTTAATTTATTTAGTTTCTTTTTTATTCAATTTATTTTTTTTACTCTTTAATTTTTTAATTTTAATTTTAATTTTATTTTATCTTTTTTTATTTTTATTTTTTAATATTTATTTTTATTTTTTTATTTTTCTATTTTCTAATTTCTTTATTTTATCTTCTGAATACGAACTGTAACTCCACATTTGCTACTCTGCGACGAGAGAGAAGCATGTAAATAGTCATCTGACGAGACGGGGAGTATAGTGATATTCTTCGCCGAAATAAATTTATTATGACGACTTAACCGGGTTTGAGTCTCCATCAAATTGTACTATATATATATATATATATATATATATATATATACATACACACACACACACACACACACATATATATATATCATGAAAATAATTCCGGCATGCCCAAGAGCGAGTCTACCTTGGTTTCACCTAACGACTCTTCAGGATTGCACCGTCGAAGTGGGTTTGGATAAAATACATTTTATTGTTTAAAAAGAACCCACACATAAATAAAAATTAACATATTAAAAAAAAAACGCTTTATTCGAGAAACCGACAAGAATTTTTTTCCCTTTTTCTACGTTAAACAATTTTTATCAATCGTTTTTATCTACTAATTAACCAATTTTTCCTGTGTCTGAAAATATTAAATACTTCAGACCTTTTACTGAATTTTTTCCCAGATATCAGTACGTAGAATTTGCAAATTGTACAATCTGGGTTTTTTCAAACCAACAGAATTGTAGATTATATATATATATATATATATATTTGTAGATTATATATATATATATATATATATATATATATATATATTTGTAGATTATATATATATATGTATATATATATATTTGTAGATTATATATATATATATATATATATATATATATATATTTGTAGATTATATATATATATGTATATATATATATATTTGTAGATTATATATATATATGTATATATATATATATTTGTAGATTATATATATATATATATATATATATATATATTTGTAGATTATATATATATATATATATTTGTAGATTATATATATATATATATATATTTGTAGATTATATATATATATATATATATATATTTGTAGATTATATATATATATATATATATATATATATTTGTAGATTATATATATATATATATATATATATATATTTGTAGATTATATATATATATATATATATATATTTGTAGATTATATATATATATATATATATATATATATATATATATATTTGGAGCGAAAAAAGAGTAAATGATTGAATAAAACTCCGTCTGGAAATTTATGAATTTTTGTTTCTTAAAATTAAGTGAAGTTTGTTGAAAAATAGAAGTTGCAAATTTTTTTGTCGGAAAAGATAATATAGAGAGCGTGAATATTTACCAATATTTACCTTATAAAAGAAAAGATATACTTTCGCTGAAGTAGTTTGTGTAGTGTAAGTCTTCCTTGATAAATTTTGGCTATAAAAAGTCTTTGTACGAGTGTCATTTTGTAGAGAGAGAAAAAAAGTGTTTTTGTCTTATCGTATATGCGACTACCACTGAAATTTCTATCAGCAAAAAACAGATGAATATTTTCAATGCAATAAAAATTTTAACTGACCTTCGTTAAGCTTCAGAAAAATTAAACGAAGTTGAAATTAAATGCTTTCTTGAAAGAAGAGAATGAAGAATCTCACTCAAAATAAAAAAAAAGGAAAGTAAGTAATTATTCCATACTTACTGAAGTAATATTTATTTCTTAGCTTTTATAATGCAATTTAGGTAGGCTTGAAATTAGATTAGAAAAGTCGATAACTTACCAATGGCTCATTGGCCTACTGAGTAGAGTGTTCGCCAATGGTCCGCGAGACCGGGGTTCAATCCCAGGTCGAGTCATACCAAAGACTCAAAAAATGGTACTTGATGCAGACTTGCTTAACATTCAACACTATAAGGTAAGGATCAAGGGTAAAGTGGATCAATCCAGGGAATGGAGTAGCGCCCTACCCTACACCTCGTTGTAGTAGCTATTGAAAAGGGAACCGTCAGGTCACTCTCGACTCTGGTGGCGAAATTTACTTATAATTAGCTAAAAATTGTATTCTTTAGCATTCTTTGAGGAGAAAAAATTTCTTGAATTATTTTGAATTTTGATCCTTCAAATTTTTCGCTGCAAGTTAAATATTGTCGTCTGCAAAGCATCTCGAAATTTAAAATCTAGATTGAAGGCGTCGATTAGACGATAAATGCAAAAATAAAAGAAGAAAAATTACAGCTTCTTGAACCTATTTTTTTTTCACAAAAATTAACATTTTTTACTATGGAAATCAGTTGAGCCCCCCCCGCCACACACACACACACACACACACATATATATATGTGTGTTTGTGTGTGTATGCGTGCGTGTTTGTGTGTGTGTGTGTGTATGTGTGTGTTTTAAAGAATTAACATGGCTGTGTGTTCGTAGTGATACTAAAAGAAAGTTATAATGAGATTATGGTACAAGTGTGTCTTGTGTAGAGGACATTTTTGTTTTCTTTTTATGATTATTAACTCCTACCCAATTAAATTGTTTACAAAGCAAATATTTTTATAGCACACAAAAATTGATTCTTGAAAATATTTCAAAGGCCATTTTTCTTCATCGATTCTTTACTGGACTTTTTTGTTCGTGTTCAAACACAACAAAAAGAAAAGTATTGAATCAAATTCTAAAATTTTAAGAAAATCACATCAAAAAGATCGAATAAATATATTTTTTAATAATCTGATTTTCTGAATTGGTTTTCAAACGCTATTGGTTAAATTTACTTTCGCTGAGGCAGGGTTAATATTTATTGTATCTTTATGAATAATGTAAATTATCTAAAATTTAATTTTTAAATAACCTCCAACTGTCGCCAAGATCATAGTTATTAAAAGCTTTAACATAATAAAACAATTTTTATGAAAATCGATAACATCATACATCCAAATCTTTTTTAAAAATTATAAAAAGTAGAATTTTTGATTATTATTTTTTTAGCAACAACAACAGTAGCAGCAGCAGCACAAAAATAACCAGAAAACAAAACTGAAAAGAAAACAACTGTATGGATACTTCAAGCGACAAACAAGCGAAATTTCACGCGAGAAGACTTGGACATGGTTAAGAAAGGGAAACCTTAAGAGAGAAACTGAATCTCTTCTGATAGTAGCACAAAACAACGCCATAAGGATTAACTATGTCAAAACAAGAATAGACAAGACGCAACAAAATAGCAGATGTAGGTTATGTGGTGATAGAGACGAAACAATCAATCACATAATAAGCGAATTCAGCAAATTATCACAGAAAGAGTATAAAACTAGATACGATTGATTGGGTAAGGTGATCGAATGGGAATTGTGCAAGAAGTTAAAATTTGACCATACGAACAAATGGTATATGCACAACCTAGAATCTGCCCTGGAGAATGAGACGCACAAACTTCTCAGGGATTTTGAGATATAAATGGATCACCTAATCTCGGCCCGACGACCAGACCTAGTGATTGTCAACAAAAACAAATGAACTTGCCGAATTGTGAACATTGCTGTCCCGTGTGACAACAGAGTAAAATTAAAAGAAAGCGAAAAGAATGATAAATAGTTGAACCTTGCTAGAGATTTAACAAAACTATGAAATATTGTAATTGGTGAATTGTAATGGGTGCTCTTGGTACAATCACCAAGGGATTAGTGCAAGTACTGGAGAACTTTAAATAAGAGGACGTGTAGAGACCATTCAAACTACTGTATTATCAAGATCGGTCAGATTACTGAGGAGAATCCTGGAGAGTTGGGGAGATATTCTGATGATCAGTCATAATAAACCTTAGATGATTCACAATTTTTGCGTATAGAATTTTGGAAAAGCCAGTTTGGGAATCCGTCAAAAAATACATAAATAAAAGATACACACAAAGGTTTTTTAAGGACCTTGATCAAAACTAAGGAAGGGCCTCGCAGCGAGCCTTTCGCGAATTGACATTTTTTTTAATGTAAAAAAGTCTCTGGTAATTTCGCTTTTATCACCTTACCTAGATGTGGATTAAACAGTATCTTTATATGGATTAAATATATATATATATATCTTAATAGTATGTGGATTAAATAGTATCTTTATATGGATTAAATATATATATATATATATATATATATCTTAATAGTATGTGGATTAAACAGTATCTTTATATCGATTAAATATATATATATATCTTAATAGTATGTAGATTAAACAGTATCTTTATATGGATTAAATATATATATATATCTTAATAGTATGTGGATTAAACAGTATCTTTATATCGATTAAATATATATATATATCTTAATAGTATGTGGATTAAACAGTATCTTTATATCGTTTAAATATATATATATATCTTAATAGTATGTGGATTAAACAGTATCTTTATATGGATTAAATATATATATATATCTTAATAGTATGTGGTTTAAACAGTATCTTTATATCGATTAAATATATATATATCTTAATAGTATGTGGATTAAACAGTATCTTTATATCGATTAAATATATATATATATCTTAATAGTATGTAGATTAAACAGTATCTTTATATGGATTAAATATATATATATATATATCTTAATAGTATGTGGATTAAACAGTATCTTTATATCGATTAAATATATATATATATATCTTAATAGTATGTAGATTAAACAGTATCTTTATATGGATTAAATATATATATCTTAATAGTATGGGGATTAAATATAATCCTTATATGGATTAAATATATAAATCTTAATAATATGGGGATTAAATAGAATCCTTATATGGATTAAATATATATATCTTAATAGTATGGGGATTAAATAGAATCTTTATATAGATTAAATATATAAATCTTAATAGTATGTGGATTAAATAGCATCTTTATATGGATTAAATATATATATCTTAATAGTATGTGGATTAAATAGTATCCTTATATGGATTAAATAGTATCACAGCTGTTCTTCAACAATGATGGCTTTGGCATTAAATAACCCACGAAGTTTTATATGCTATTAAACCAAGAAACCAAACCAAACCAAACCAAACCATCCATCACTTTAATTGAAATACAAAAGGGTGGAGTTTTGAAAAGTGTGTGAGTTTGTATTTTTTAAATTCTTTATTTTAGGTCATAAAAAAGTTGAATTCTTTGCCGGAAATTTCTATCTGACAATATATCTTTACTAAGCTTAGTATCGTCTGACATAAGAACATTAGTGTCAAAAGATATTTCTGCTGGATATTTAAACTACCGAAAGATTCTAAAAAGAATAACATAGGTATTTTGATTTGAGTAACAACAGTAGGCCAATTTCCATAAATTAACTTGCTCCTGGAGACTGGAATTAACTGCGCCAAAAGAATTTCTAAGTGAAGTAACTTAAAGAATTATATCCTGTTTATTCATACAATACAGTAAGAATATAATATTCCAGGAAAATCGAGAAGAACTCTGAAATAAAAGCACTTAAAAAACCCGGAATTGTCTCACTTTGACACGCATTTTTGTCAGTTTATATTTTGAACCAACTCATTGGCCTAGAGGGTAGAGTGTTCGCCAATGGTCCGGGAGACCTGGGTTCATTCCCAGATCGCGTCATACCAAAGACTTTAAAAAAGGTACTTGATACCCCCTTGCTTAACACTCAACTTAACTTAAGGTACGTATCAAGGGTACAGTTGAGCAATCCAGAAAAAGGAGTAGCGCCCTCCCCTACACTTCGGTGTAGTAGCTATTGAAAAGGGAGCCTTCTGATCGTCCTCGAATAAAGGGAGACAACTTTACTTACTTTACTATACCTATTTTAGAATTAGTTGGATATAAACTGGACAGTCGAACTGAAAATGACTTGCCCAGTCTGCTGGGGCTGCAGAATATACCGACTGCTTCTCTGCAGAGGGGTAAGATATCCCCACCCACCCAACGAGTTTCCTATATATGACACTAAACAATCTGATAGTGAGACTCCTGTAATGCTGGAGCTTCAGGAAATGCGGAGTACTCCTTCATTGGCATCGCTCCCAGGCCCACTCTGTCCCAGACTGGTAGCACAAGATACGGTCGTATCTATGGGTCAAATAGAACTAAACTGTCTACTTATGCGACACTGAATTGTTTGAAATAGAACTATTTTGACATTCAACTGTGTGTAAACAAAAAACTATACTTATACTGAACTGAATTGTTTGAAATAGAACTGTTTATATGTATAAAAATGGATTTGGCATTAAATAACCTACAATGGTTGATGTGCCATAAAAACCAAAACAAACTAAACTGTACTTATGCTAAACTGAATTACTTGAAATTAAGTAACCTACAATGGTTGATATGCCATAAAATCAAATCAAACCAAACCACAAAACCAACCCAAACCCAAGCTAAACCATAACACCAAACCAAACCAAACCATAAAACTAAACCAAACCCAAACCCAAATCAAACCATAAAACCAAACCAAACCCAAACCCAACCAAACCATAAAACCAAACCCAAACCCAAACCGACAATGACATTAGCCTTCAAATTAGAGCTTTTTAACAGTTTTAAGTAAACAATTCTATACCCTCTCGCTTTTTTTTTTAGATCAAGTCCAAATAATTTTTGTCTCTTAGAATATTCCGATTATTGTCTTCACTGTAATATTCACAACATTTCGGCCGATGCGCCCTTCGGACTTCTTCAGAAGTATCATTTTGAACTTGGGAGCCAACACAGAACTTGGAACCAAACATTTCATTTAATTCACACAGTAGATTGTTCTAATTCTGTTAACCGGGTACAAGTGTCAAGCTATAGAGAAAGTATTCCTTGTTAGCGACTTTTAGTTGGGATTGAACCTGTTTCTTCCAGATGATTTCATTTCGGAGCAAATTTCAACAAAACACTATGTGATAATTTACTAAGATTTTTGCTAAGATGTGGCACAAAGCTATATGAAAGGGGTACCCAGTGAGACTCAAACTCACTCGTGTAAGTTTGCTCGTCGAGCTTGCTAACCATTACACCACCTGAGGCGCCCAACAAAACGCCATATGTCCTGTTGGACAATTCAGCGTGAAGTTTTCGAACTTAGAAACTTAATGTTTCCATCAACCCATTACATACTATTTATTACGATAATGAACATTTTTTTTACCTAAGTTCATTTTTTTTTTAATTTTAATTTTATTTCATTGGGCCTTTTTGATTATTGGTTCCCATATCGTATTCATCTCAACATTTGGTCTGCTCAACAGGTCACTTTAGCGCGGTTACTTTAATATTTTCAAGTTTCATCTAAAAAATTTAGACAAATAATTCATAATGAATAGAGAATTCCATTACCACCAGGCAAGTGCCCCATTCTGACAGTCTTGTGCCAACACAAAAGCATGTTTAGTGTTATTGCTTTTGGTTTTGAAAATATCTACCTTATTCTTTCTCACAATATATATATATATATATATATATATATATATATATATATATATATATATCAGTAATATCCAGTTTACGTCCGAAGACAATTTAGTTTGCAAGCTTATATTATTAAAAAAATTCAGACTACAACGAAAAATCTAACATATGTTCAAATTAGGATGGGTCAATTTACAGGAACACCCTTTTGTTGGTTTCTTAATTTTTCTAATACTTTTAACCCCCTCTCCTTTTCGTCTGAAAATTTAAATTTATATATACTCTAATCCACATTTGCTGTGTTTCACCCTCAAATTAAGCGTGTTAAGTCATCTGAAGAGACGAAGAGTATAATGATATTCTTAGCCGAAATAAATTTATAAGGACAATTTAACCAGTTTTGAGTTTTCTTCCAGTTAAATATATATATTTAGAGATATGTATCTGGGCACCTCTGGTGATATATCGATTAGCAAGCTAGACCAGCAAATCTGCAAGAGTAAGTTCGAGTCTCATTGGGCGCCCCATTTATTCGGCCTTTTGCCACATTGAAGCAAAGAGCTTTGTAAATTACTATATACATATGAATTTTTTTTACAGAAATACGTAACATTTTAAAAATAAATTCCGTTCATTATAATATGTCACATAGTTTTGAAACAACGTCATTAACGGAAATAGAATGTTTCAAACTTTCTCATTTTTTTCGTTTCTTTAAACAAGCAAAAAAATGTTTTTTTTAATGAAATTCAAAAGATACAACGTCACATATTCAAATACACCGATGAAAATTTAATATTAAAAGAAATTTTTAAAAAGTGAAAACATTTAACATTTGCAAACAAATCAATGATAAATAAAATAATTCTGTGAATACCTTGCGATTTTTTTTATATTTATACATTTTCATATATATATATATATATATATATATTTCTTTAAGGAAAAACAAAAAACCGGTCACATTTGGATAATAAACTTATTTCCATCCTGTTATGGGTTTTTGATATAAATCAAAAACACCAAAAAAGATTAACAGAATTTCTTCAGATCTTATGGATAAAATAATTCAGAATAGACACAGGAAAGAAGGTGAGAGGTGATAGAAAAGGATTGAAGAGTTTTCTCCTCATTTAGCCCACTTCCGGGCTGAGTGGCAGAATCTTTGATTGGCGTTTGAGTCAACCGGGTTTTGATCCCAACTTCGGGAATCTAGCCTGTCT
>OY757909.1:21202488-21242488 GCA_963585895.1 Sepioteuthis lessoniana
TTGCAGTCTTCTTCACACTAACCAGACTTAGCGTCTCACAACATTTTCTTTTTTAAATTGAAAATCCATCTCAAGAACAAGATTTGACGGTGTAAAAGACAATCAAAGAAATAGATGGCTTGGTTTCATTCTATAATCGTATATCAACTTTCGTGGGTTATTCAATCGTATATCAACTTTCGTGGGTTATTCAATGGGAGAAAATTGTCTTTTGTAGCTGAAAACTTTCTCTATCCAATAATGATATTGTGCTTCTTGTACTGTTGTAGTTTGGATGGAATTGAATAGGAAGCATTACTTTCAGATCAAATCTCTTATGAGCAAACCAATGGTGCTGACTATGTGGGAAAATAGTTTTTTTGTAGCTGAAAACTTGCTCTATCCAATTGTGCCTCTTGTATCTATTGTAGTTTAGATGGAAATAAATAGGAAGCCATATAGAAGAACAGCAGTGATACTATTTAACCTATAGCCGGCCGGTTCATATATTTCCCTAAGGCATTAGTCTGAAGATGAACATAAAAAGGCTTCTCAAGTTCCAACTCACTTAATACGGTGTCGCAGTCCCGCACGTCAGCTACTACGCTACTGGACTTCCCCCGTAAAATAGAGGTTCATACTGTATAAAGAGAGGAGTTTCAAAGAGGCTTCGACCAATTGAAAAAACGATGGAGTAAGCGTGTTGAATGTCAAGGGGTACTATTTTAAAGAAAATTAATGCTTCCTTCATTGTTCAATTCTGTCTTGGTAAATACAGTTTCAGTCTCGATATTGTTTTTATACACATCTTATTTTGAAGACGATTAACGTTTCATTCATTGTTCGTTTCTGTCTTGGTAAATACAGCTTCCTTCTAGATATCTTTTCTATAAACCCCGTCTTTTAAAGAAAATAAATGTTTCTTTCATCATTCATTTCTGTCTTGAGAAATATAACTTTCTTCGCGATACTTTTCCTGCAAACCCAATCTTTTGAAGAAAATGAACGTCGTGGCACAGTGAAGCACAGTTCTTTTGTTTTTAGCTCATACAAAAATAATCAATGGTCCTACACTACAATAAACAATTTTTTGTGTTGGACACTCCTACCTATTTATTCGTTGCCCTCTGCAGAGGGGTAAGACTCCCCCAACGAGTGTCCTGGTTATGACATTAAACAATCTGATGGTGAGCCTTCAGTAATGCTAGAGTTTTGGGAAATACGGAGTACCCCTTCATTGCCATCGCTCCCAGGTCCACTCTGTCCCGGACTGGTAACACGTGATAGAGTCCTATCTATAGGTGGAATAGAACTAAACTGTATACTTATGCTAAACTGAATTGCTCGAAATAGGACAGTTTTTATATTGAAACTGGGTACTTATACTGAACTGAATTGTTTGAAATAAAACTGTTTATTTATAAAAATGGATTTAAATAACCTACAATGGTTGAAGTGCTATAAAACCAAAACAAACTAAACTGTGTACTCATGCTAAATTAAATTGCTTGAAATAGAATTATTTTGATATTTGGACTGCGAACTTGTGTTGGACTGAATTGATTGAAATGGAACTGCTTTTTTTACATTGAAAATGTGTATTTATGCTAAACTGAATTGTTTGAAAAAGAGCTGTTTATTTGTATAAAATGGATTTGGCATTAAATAACCTACAATGGGTGATATGCCATAAAACCAAACCAAATCCTATATATTTAATATATATGTATAAAGATGATTTGGTATTGAATAACCTACAATGGTTATTGTATCATAAAACCAAAACAAAACAAATCCTATATATTTAATATATATGTATAAAGATGATTTGGTATTGAATAACCAACAATGGATGATGTGTCATAAAACCAAACCAATTTTTTTACTCGTTGGGATATACACACTCACATACGTATACAGTGTAACGGTTATCGATGTTCTAAATGGAATCGGTTACCGGATGTTCAAATCCTGGACGAAACTACTTGCTGATGCTCTAGAGGAAAAGGCATGAATTATCTGCCGTCCCTACTCCCAAATTTCGGTAAACTGGGTTCTTTGGCCTTGATAAGACAACCTACCCATGTGAAGAAAACTTCTGAATTCTGAACTGCTTCACTCTGCTTAAACATTGACTTCATGTCATATGCTACCCGTTGTGGATATATTTATATATATATGCCCAACCCCTCCGCATGAGCAGGATGTGACACAAGGTCAATCTTTAAGCTGAGTTCCACTGGTTTGAAGTTTTTCTTCTCCAAGGCCGGTTGCCATAACAAAGTTAAAGAGCCAAGTTTGTCCTTTTATTCACGAAAACCGGAGGGAAAATTGTTGGATTCAAACCTTTCCCAAGGGTTTTAGCGCTATGTGAAATGCAAACAGCCTAATCCAGGATTTGAACTCGTGTCGCCGTGCTAATTTCCTACGACGGTAAACATATATAAGTGACTTTCTTCTTAAAATATGGTGCCGACAGCTGAACCGCATATTATGACACCTGAGAATACACACGTGTGCCTAAATCAAATTTCCAAACCAAATAAATACAGGAATGTAGAAATACGAATCGTAGGTCAGATTCAGTGTTTTCTTTCTGAAAAGGATTAGCAGAAGAACGTCAGTTCTGGCCCCAAGAGCATGTTTTTAAATCTTCGTAATTAAAAATGCATTCATGTTATATATATATATAGAGAGAGAGAGAGAGAATATCCCTAGCAAGTTTTTGAACACAAAGTGATTTTCTTTGAAACGAAAGATACGTGGATTTCATTATTTCTTGAGAAGCATTATATGATCGCAACAGGTATGATTAGGTATTATTCATTACCAAATTCGACAGCACTAAAACTCTCAGGGTCAAATTAAGAATAAATAACAGTTCAAAAATAAGTACGTCTTTTATGTGAATATATGTGTATGTATTTCTGTTTCTGCTCGCGTATATATAAAAAAAAAATCAGTTTTCTTCTAAATCAACATTTTATTATTCCGAGTGGAAAATAATATAAACAAAGCAGATATTATTAGCCATTATATATTACCAACCTATACAGCACTGAATATAAATATGTAACGATCAATCAATAAGTATACACTTTACACACACACACACAAACATATATATATATATATATATATATATATATATATATATTTGTATTATTCAGTCCAGTCTACTATTTTAAGAGGGGTGCCTTCTCGAGTGGAGATGTCCCCCGCTTGATTATAGCACATATATTCCGTTTTGTGTGCATTAACATAGAGGCCTATGCTTGTTGCTACTCGTTCCAAACTATGCAGTAGTGTTTCGGCTTGGTCAGGTGTATTTGCCAGTAGTAGACAAATTCACATACCTAGAAAGCAGCGTCGAATCAACCGAAAAGGACATCGAAACGGGGTTAACGAAGGCATGGATAGCTATTAATAGGCTATCGATTATATGGAAATCAGACCTAACCGATAAAATGAAACGCAGTTTCTTCCAGGCAGCGGTCACATCGATACTGCTATATGGCTGCACTACATGGACGCTAACAAAACGGCTGGAGAAGAAGCTAGACGGCAATTACACAAGAATGCTACGTGCAATCTTAAACAAGTCCTGGCGGCAACACCCCACAAGACACCAACTGTACGGCCACCTGCCCCCTATCACGAAAACTATTCAAGTTAGACGAACCAGACATGCAGGACACTGCTGGAGAAGCAGGGACGAACTCATAAGAGATGTACTCTTATGGATCCCCACACATGGCCGTGTAAAAGCAGGACGACCAGCACGAACATACATTCAGTAGCTATGTGAGGATACGGGATGCTGTCCTGAAGACCTACCTAGGGCGATGAACGATAGGGAGGAGTGGCGAGAGAGGGTCAGGGATATCCGTGCTACCAGCGCGATATGATGATGATGATGATTCAGTCCAGTTAAACCGGAGTCGGGAATAATTCCGTCAGGACAAAACAATCATTCAACCATGAACATTTGAATTTTCCTGGTAAAGGGCTCAATGTAACTGACATTATAGAGTAATAATTCCTTTAAGAAAAACAAAAACCGTGACCGGTTTTTTGTTTTTCGTAAAGGTATATATGTAACATACCCATAATAAACGGATGTGTGAAAAAGACATTGGGAATCTAAAAACACGAAACTTTACGAAATTGGTTCAGGTACGAAACTTTATTACCTTTGAGTCTAAAGGTTTTTCGACATGAAGAGAGAGAGATACAATCTTTCTATGCTGACTGCTTTTACATCGTCAGCTCTCAACCCAACCAACGCACGGCGCCCGTAGCGCACAAATTCGTCTGGCCTCGCCCAGGTCTGAATCTCGACTCTCTCGTTCGAAGCAAGGAACTCAACTCCCTGCTTTTTCTCAAATTCCGAAAATCCTCAGCCCACGCTTCCGGTACATGACGTCACTCACAACCCCCTGGTTCCAATTCCTATTTGGGATTTTTATTTTGACATCTCTGAATGACACATCCTCTCCGCACGCGCGTGAACACCTGCGTTAATGTTGCACCTAACTAACCCATGCGCTGAGCGAAAGTTTCTCAGCCGAACTAAACCGAAAGGCAAGATATATAAAACGAAATCCCTCCGCAATTATATTACACATATATATATACATATATATGTTAAAACAGTATATGGTTGTCGCTATCTCATTTGGTGGGTATGTGACAGACCTAATGAGGTATAATTTGGAAAGTTCTCAATATCTCTGATAGAGGTATTTTATAATATAATGATAGATAGAAATATATTAGTTTTTATATATATTTAATAGCGTGGAAGCTTATGTGCGACTACTGGTTTCACGTCGTCTTTATATGACAATCATCAATTTCTGCCTGATGAATGACTGTGTGTGTGTATGTGTACGAATGCGTGAGTGAGTGTGTATAAGGGTACAATTTTATTTTCAGAGACAGAGGTGCTTATGTTTCAATGCAGTAGAGTTTGATAGTTAAGAATACTTAATAAAGTCTGTTTTGATTGAAAATATTTGACTAGCAATATTAAGATTTTGTTGGTGCTGAAGAAAATTAAATTCATTATCAAAAAATTGGTTGAGGTGCTTAAAAAAAAGACAGTACATATTAAATGCAGGGTTCATCCTATTCGAAATAACGTTCGAAAAAATTCTCATCGCTTGCACACACACACACACGAAAGACATACTAAAAACAGTAATAGGGAGGTGCTCTTAGAAGAACGGTTATTGTCGTAGAAGAACGGTTATTGCTTCGGTGACACGAGTTCAAATTCTGGACGAGATTGTTTGCACTTCACTTTGCGCTAATGCCCTTGGAAAAGCATAAATCCACCCCTTCTGCCCACAACTTTTGTTAAATTGTAGGAGAGACTGGGTTCTCTAGCGATGGTTAGGCAACCATTCTAGGAGAAAGAAATTCATTATCAAAAAATTGGTTGAGGTGCTTAAAAAAAAGACAGTACATATTAGATGCGGGGTTCATCCTATTTGAAATAACGTTCGAAAAAATTCTCATCGCTGGCACACACACACACACACACACACACGAAAGACATACTAAAAACAGTTATAGGGAGGCGCTCTTAGAAGAACGGGTTTTGTCGTAGGAAATTGCTTCGGCGACACGAGGTCAAATTCTATACGAGATTTTTTGCACTTCACTTTGCGCTAATGCCATTAGAAAAGCATGAATCCATCCCTTCTTCCCACAACTTTTGTTAAATTGTAGGGTAGACTTTTATTTCCTGGCGTCTGAGGCGGGCCTATTGGGGGAATGCCGACGGGGCCGAAGATATTTTTGGATCTTGCCGGATGCGTATGGGCTGTAGCCCTGTATCCGGACCCACTTTAAAAAGTCCTTGTGCCATACTTGTCCGGTGGTGGGACTGAGAACAAATAAAGTTTGGCAACCATTCTAGGAGAAGGAAAACTCCGAATTCAAACCAGCTATCATCATCATCATCATGTTGTGCTGGTAGCACGGATATCCCTGGCCCTCTATCGCCACTTTTCCCTATCGTTCATCGCCTCAGGCAGGTCTTCTGGACAACATCCCGTATCCTCACATAGTTGCTGATTGTATGTTCGTGCTGGTCGTCCTGCTTTTGAACGGCCATGTGTGTGGGGGGGTATAAGAGTATGGATGCACTACATGGACTCTAACAAAACGGCTGGAGAAGAAGCTAGACGGCAATTACACAAGAATGCTGCGAACAATCTTGAACAAGTCCTGGCGGCAACACCCCACAAGGCACCAACTATACGGCCACCTGCCTCCCATCACGAAAACTATTCAAGTTAGACGAACCAGACATGCAGGACACTGCTAGAGAAGCAGGGACGAACTCATAAGTGATGTACTCTTATGGACCCCCACACATGGCCGTAAACCAGCTTTAGTCTGCTTTAAACCATACCTTGTCTCCCATCCTTCCCGTAGCGGTGAGGGTGTTTATATATATATATATATATATATATATATCGTGACATGCCAATGAATCCAAGATGTTTATCATACAATCTTTCATGAGATTCTTTTCCTATTGTACCTTAAACAAGCTTATCTCTATTTGTTTTATCTCTTTTTTGAGGAGGGGGGGCTACCATATGTTTGTCACTATCCTTGAATCACTTCAGCCTCATAACAATAATAATCAAATCCAAACGCTGATAAAGCGCTTTTCGACGCCAGTTACAAATCTACGTCTTTTTGATGAAGAAGAACAGAAATGAAAGATGCTGATCATTAAAGGCTTTCAACTCTTAAACTTTTATGTTTTCTATTTTGTTTATCAACAACGAAAAAGTTCCCATTGAGATAGCGGTCCGTTGTTATAAAATAGCCGAGGGATTTCGGTTCATGCCTTTGAGTTTAGTTAGGCTGAGAACCTTTCGGCTCAGCACATGGGTTAGTTAGGTACAACTTTGAAGCAGGTGTTAACGTGGGTGCGCGCGGGCGGATGGAGGTGTCACTCAGATGTCATAATAGTCTGAAACGAACCGAGGTGACAGGGTGCGGGTGACGTCACGCACCGGAAGCACGCGGAGTTTGTGTGAGAATTTGAAGAGAGAAAGAGTCGGATACTAGACGCCAAACGAGAAGGATCGATTTTGGAGCTCGCAGGCGCGAGGCGAAAGTGCGCCCTATGGGGGGGCGCTCGAGATGGGGGCCAAATGAATAAGACAGTATAGAAGTGTGTCTCTCCTCCTTACGTCGAAACCTTTAACTCAAAGTTAATAAAAAGGTTTCGTACCTGAACAAGAAGTCGTTACGTGTTTTCGAATTCCGAGATTCCTTATGTTCTTTATATAGTCTATAGTAATGAACATTATATGTCCATTTCGCACATAGTGTTAATTGCGAATATGGTACACCGTGAAGATTTCAATGCCACCGTTTAAGAATGAGTGAAGGATTTAAATTAGCATTTTATAGTTGTAACCATCATGTTGAGAATTTGAATGGTTAAAAATGACATTCAACGTGATAAAGATCGCTACAGAATTGTCATTCAGTTGTAGATTGGGTCGGAAATTGATTTGTTTGTTTAATGGCATATCAATCCTCGTTGGTTATTTAATGCTAAAGCCATCCATTCTAGAAGAACAGTTGTGGTACTATTTAACCAACAGCTAGGTGAATAAAGGGTTTTATGCCTTGCCCGAGGGTATTTGTCCGAAAGTGAACCTAATAGCGCAACTGGAGTTCGAACTCGCTTTCTACGGTGTCGAAATCCAGCACGCTATCCACTACGCCACAAGGACTACTTGATTAGAAATTACTTCATTCACGAAGTCTGAGATTTTAAATCAAATACCTTAATACATATCTGGTCATGATACACTGTACGAGTTGCACTTATTGACCAATACATTTCTTCTTTGGGATGCCGTCGTTTTTTGTTTTGTTTTGTTTTTTTAATTTCTTTGTGGTTTCAAACGATATTATTTGAATTGCCTTGCAAATTTTGAAGGATCAAAAGTTGACATAATTTAAGAAATATTTTCCCTCCTAAATTGTAAATTTTTTCAATTGAATAAAATCATGAATAAATCAATCTACTTTGTATATCAAATTTGGAGTTTTTGTCAATCTTAAAAGTAAAGCAATAAAGTGTTAAGAATTCCTGTATTCTTACTCGCCTGCAGTCAGGATTGAACCTGCAACCTCCAGATGATTGTCTCCTTAGAAGCTTAAGGAACCAACACCTAGCGTAAAGGTTATAGGCGTTGGTTCCTTAAGCTTTGGAGAAGCCCGTGGTGTAATGGTTATCGTCGGAGGAAATGGACACGGCGATACGAGTTCAAATCCTGGACGAGACTGATTGCATTTCACATAGCACTAATACCCTTGGGAAAGGTGTGAATCCAATAATTCTCCCTCCAGCTATGGGTAAAATAGTAGGGCAGACTAGGTTCTTCAGCCTTGGTGAGGCAACTAGTCTAGGAGAAGGAAAACTCTGAATTCAAACATGTTAAACTCCGCTTAAAAAATTGACCTTGTGTCCTATCCTGCCCAAGCAGAGGGGTTGGTAAATATGGTTGGTTCTCTAAGCTTCTAAAGAGACAATCATCTGGAGGTTGCTGGTTCAATCCTGACTACAGGCGAGTAAGAATATAGGAATTCTTAACACTTATACCTGGTTATGGTTAACGGAATCAGAACAGGCGACCCCCGGGGATTAAATAAAGGACGTAGTTCGAAGTTATTTAAGTGGTTATGTCAAGTCCGTTTTTTTAAGAGAATAGTTTGTAGGTAACATTAAAAATCTGTTAGCACTCAGATGGTTTCAAGTATAGTCTAAATGATTAAACTGTTCTATTTCACCGAAACAAGTACTACCACCCCGGGTTAGAGTGGGCCCGGAAGTTATGGCAATGAAAGAGTATTCCATGTTCCTCAACGCCCAAGCACTGGAGTCTCAATATCTGTTGAGTTACTGTCATAAACAGGACACTCGTTGGCAGAGGTGATGGGGTTCTTACCCCTCTGCAGAGATACAGTCGGACAATTCTCCTGGCCTAGCCGACTTGGCTTACAAAAACTAAACAGTTGTTTTTTTTTTCTTTTTTGAAGAGGTTAATTAAGTTAACGGTTGAAATAAATGTGAAGGTAACCACTTATATGTCAGCCGCTATTGTGTAGATATATCTTATGATTTTTAAGGGAATAGTTTGTAGGTAACATTTCTAAATGAGGTCATTTTGTAAATATTACGGACGGGCGCCGTCATTGCATTGCGGCGGTCTCAAGGTTGGAGAACGTGCGAGCACATCAGCTGTCATCAGTCATTGGGTACATGGGTCTGACGATCAAAAATGTCACGAACCTCGCTCGTGCTGGCAGAGTGACCTGTAGAGTTCAAGCATGATTTTAATGTAATCACGCGTGAACTTTCACGTGCTACACTACTGTTTTCACTGGTGATCATCGAACCTTCGGGAACCTTCGAATTGATCCATCAAATCGCTATATAAGGAAATCATTTAACAAGATTTTGGCAGTTCAAGACAGGTTTCCAAACAGGTTCAACTGAGGTCCACGACGTCATACCCAGCCTGTCAGCAATTCGACCGATATGAAAGTATCAATAGGCCAACGATAACAACGCCGCCGTCATCGCCAAGAAGAGGAGGGTGAACCTTCCTACGTACGCTAGCTGAAGTGCGCAGAGGAAAAGGAGACGTTTGATTGCGACAAAAAAAAAAGAGAAGGCAAGGAAGAACGCTATTGAACAAACTTTTTTAACGACAGTCCGCTGTAGTCCCCAAGAATAAAAGCGACAACTATTTTCTTCCTTGAAATTTGAGTTTTGAGTGTTTCTTTTCTGCGATTTCATTTCTTTTAGACACAACGTTTTTTGGTCCAATGGCACAGTTTATTTGCAAATATTTAAATGATTTCACGTATTGCTATTTAACACTAATGATTTTATTAAACATCATTAATCCCTTGTAAAAGATTGAACAGTTCTATTTGACGCATAAATGGGAGCCAAATAAATACATCTCCGTGTTAGAGTAGACTTGAGAGAAATGGTTAGGTAAGGACACTCCAAATTACCCAAACTTCAGGACAGGAGCCTCACTATCTGATTCAGTTTAATGTCATATCAAGAACACCGGGCGTTTGAGGTGAAATAAAAGTAAATGCTGACAGGCTCATCCAAGATTTGAACCCGGGATGCCGATACCATTCCTATCAATGACAACCCTTGCGCCAAGGGTGCCTCTTATACCATTGTTAGTGAATTCGATTCTCACTGTGTATTCCAGCTTGTCTAGCTCTCTGCCAGATAAAGAAAAAGTTGTCAATAACTGTAGTTATGTCATTTGTAAACACATTTTTCCACTGGTACACAGCCATTTTATTTAATTGCAAATAAAGAATTTTATTTTTGTGCCATTAAGAAATGTACAAGAAATGTTATTAAAGATATCTTCGTGTTTCTTTTCTTGAAGAAAATTATTAAACCATTAAAAGAAAAATATTAAACATTACGTCACGTAGACGCCACACATGACATCAAACGGTGCATGGTGAAAAATTGTCCTTTTTAGATGAATCATTTCTGAGTTCAATGGATTTCATTTGACCCTATCATTCATCCCGACCTACAGGCGCGGATTAGAATACTCTAACTATATCCCGTGCAGAGGTGTAAGTCCCCCCCCAAAAAAAAGGGCTATCATGGATACAACTCTAAACTGCATCTGATGGTGAATCACCTGTTCTGGAACACTAGGGATTGTAAAGTACCCTTTCATTGCCACTCGCCTTGGTTCACTAGCTGTATCCCCTGAAGAGGTGTAAGAGCGCCCCCCTCCAAAAGGGCTATCATAAATACAACTCTAAACTACATCTGATGGTGAATCACATATTCTGGAACACTAGTGAGTGTAAAGTACCCTTTCGTTGCCACTCACCTAGTTTCACTGTGTCCTATCTCAAAGGTCAAATAGATCTCTTTAAAATTATTCATATTTACAAATAAAAAAGAAACTCAAACAAAAAAATAAAAACAGTTACAAAAATATGTAAATATGAGCGTACAATGAAAGTAATTCTCTAAAATAACTCTGAATCGTTTCAAATCGATCAAGCAATCATTCAGTCTCTTAAATTGCTTTAAAATCTCCAACGGGAAAATAAAAAAAAAAGTAGAAAATTCATTTTTAATTAAATGTTCAGGTTTTAGGTTAATGTTTACGAAAATTGTTTTGCTGTGGGCTATCGATAAACAGTTTAACGTTTCTGAAATTTCAGTTCTTAAGCTTCGATAATGGCAGAATATCCTTCTACCCTAGTAAATGTATTCTCTTCGAACAATGGACGAAAATATCAGTGAAAATCTGCTTAAGAATGGTTAGTGGGAAATTCACCGAAAATAATCTGTAAGATTCTGCATGTTAATAATAATAATAATAATAGTAATCATCAACAAAAAAAAAGAAGAAGAAAATCTGCAAAATTGTCGACTTTGCTGTCCCGGCTGACCACAGAATAAAACTGAAAGAACGTAAAAAGAGAGATAAGTACCTCGACCTTGCTAGAGAATTGAAAAAGCTGTGAAATATGAAAGTGGGGATTGTACCAATTGTGATTGGTGCTTTTGGCACGATAACTAAAGGATTATTAAAGGGCCTGGAAGATTTGGAAGTTGGCAGCCGAGTGGAGACCATCCAAATAACAGCATTATTGAAAACGGCCAGAATACTGAGAAGAGTCCTGGAGACTTGAGGAGACTTGCTGTCACTCAATCTCCAATGAAAAACAATCAGCTTACACTGATGTGAAAAACTCTAATGAGTAATAATAATAATAATAATACCACCAGAGTAAATTGAAAGAAAGTGAAAAGAAGGATGAATACCTCGACCTTGCTTGGGAATTGAGAAAAAAAAAATTATCGGACATGAAAGTGTGCATTTTCTTTTTTAAGTAAAGGAATTATATCTCCACTGGTGAAGTGATCACTATATACATTGCTGATGACACCTAATAAGGTCGAAACAGCTGTCCAGTTGTTCCGTATGTCGCGCGCAGGTGTTTGCCGGATTTTCTGGTCATTTTCTTGGAAAGTGACGGTCAACAAAGGATTGGTAAAAGGACAAGAGGATTTAGAAATAACAAGACAAGTGTAGACAATCCAAACTACAGCATTGCTGAGATCAACTAGAATACTGAGAAAAGTCCTAGAGACTTGAGGAGACTTGCTGATGTAGATTTTGTGGTGACAGAGCCGAAATGTTCAATCACATAATAAGTGACTGCAGTAAATTAACGCAAAGTGAGTATAAGACCAGACATAACTGAGTGGGCAAGGTGATCCCAGTGAATTGTGCAAGAAGTTTAAATTTGACCATATGAACAAATAGCATATGCACCACCCAGAATCCGTCCTAGAAAATGAGACGAACAAAATTCTTTGGGAATTTGAGATGCAAACGGATCATCTAATCTAGGCCAGACGATCAGACCTAATGCTATCAAAAAAACAAAACAAAAAAAAAACTAGAGAGGGGATGGGGAGAACCTGCCGAATAAAGGACTTTGCCGTTCTGACTGACCACAGGGTAAAACTGAAGAAAAGCTAAAAGAGAGAAATTTTTAATTTTTAATCCCGAATTCCATTTCGATATCTTGGCTGTAGATTCTTATTTTTTGTATATGGGTTTTCATCTCTTTTTCATTCTTGACAAATATCTTAATATCATCCATGTACACGAAGTGGTTTATATTTTCTTGCAACTTTGTAAATTTGTAGCCTCCGGTATATTTTCTTAGTATATGATTGAGTGGCATCATTGCTATTACAAATACTAATGGCGAGAATGAATCTCCATAAAATATACCTTTCTGAATTTTAACTTCTAGAACTTGTCCTCTTGTGACCTTACACTTCTCCTTAGAATTTATGATGAATTTTATGACCTGTTCATATATTTTAGATATTTTCAAACATTCTATTATCCTTTATTGTTTCTCTCCTTGCGAGTTTTTCACACCAACTTTTACTGGTCTTTCACAGGAAATTAAGTGACAGCAAGTCTTCTCAGGTCTCCAGGACTCTTCTGAGTATTCCAACCGATCTTAACATTGTTGCGGTCTAGATGGTTTCAACTTATTATTATCATAATAATGATACTAATTATTATTATTATTATTTGGAGAGTTTTTCACAACAGCGTTTGATTAAGTTTCCAGGACTTTTTGTTATAGTACCTGCCTACATGGTAATGGACTATTCCTCCTCAATATATACCGATTCTACTTGACACTTGGGGGGAGAACCTCAAAGCAGAGTGGAGCGTATGTCTTAACTCTCAGGGAGGCGCTGGGCTGGGATATACTTCGGTCGGCCGAGTTTTATCGTTGCGGGGATCTGGTCGGGTGTGTCCTGGTGTAGTCGGTGTAGGTGCGCCTTGACCGACATCCTCGAGCCTCAGGGGGACATCCACCAAGGCTCTGACTCTCCTTGGGGGGGATAGGTTTATCGCCTGGAGCCTGAGGCACTCCTTTTTAGCGGAATGCCGACGGGGCCCGAGTCATTTTTGAAGCCGCCAGGCGTGCCTGAGCTACGGCCCTGCGTCCTACTACACTTGTCCTGTTGGTGGGACGTGTGACAAATACTGATAACCTCCAAGCTGCCCGACAGTACCAGAAGGACATTTCTATCTGTTGTATAACACCTGTATTCTGTATATTTGTTCTGTTATTGTTGTATACCTAGGAAGCAGTGTCTCATCAACCGAAAAAGACATCGACACGTAACTAACAAAGGCATGGACAGCTTCGATAGGCTATCCGGCATATGGAAGTCAGACCTGACCAATAAAAGGAAACGCAGTTTCTTCCAGGAAGCGGTCGTGTTGATACTGCTATATGGATTCATTACATGGACGCTGACTAAACGAATGGAGAAAAAGCTTGACGGCAACTACACAAGAATGCTGCGAGCAATTTTGAACAAGTCCCGGAGGCAACACCCCTCAAAGCAGCAGCCGTACGGCCACCTACCTTCTATCACGAAAACTATCCAAGTTAGACAAACCAGACATGCAGGACATTGCTTGAGAAGTGAGGACGAGCTCATAAGTGATGTTCTCCAATGGACCCCCTCACGTGGCCAAGCAAAAGTAAGGCGACCAGCTCGAACCTACTTACAGCAGGTCTGTGAGGATACGGGATGTAGCCCCGAGGACCTGCCAGAAGCGATGAACGATAGGGAGGAGTGGCGAAAGAGGGTCGGGGATATCTGTGCCGGTGACACAACAAGATGATGATGATGATTGTAGTATATTTGCTTCAACCATTTTCTCTTGTTTGCGTGTCTTCATTTTGACCCCTAAACACCACAAGACTTTTTTAGTATTCTGGATGATCTTAATGATGCTGACCTTAATAATTCGTCCTCACTTGTCCAGTTACAATTGGTATCACCGCCACTTTCATGTTCCATAGTTTTTTCAGTTCTCTAGCAAGGCCTAGGTACTTATTTCTCTTCTCACTTTCTTTCAGTTTTACCCAGTGGTCAGCCGGAACGGCAAAGTCCACTGTTCGATAGGTTCTTCTTTTTTTCATTGTTGACTATCACTAGGTCTGGTCGTATTATCATTATTATTATTATTATTATTATTTGCCCATGAAAATGCGCCAAATCTCTTGCAGAAATGGCTCTGAGAGAAAGATCATCTGGAGAGCAGATGAATTGTACCACCTGCCCAGTACTGAACTATTTGGGTGACGTTAAAAAAAAGTTGAATGTCTTTTCCAGAAGAGATGCTGTTGCTTACCCTGTATCAACAATATTTCTTTACACGCCTTAGCTTCTTTCACGCATTTTTTTTTAATCTGCTTCTTTCATAAAAAAAACCCTCTTGGAGTTTACGTCAAAATCTGTAGCTGTGTATGCTTTTAGCAGAAACGTTTCTGATATCTACAGCAGAACTGATATTTTTAGCAGAACTGTTACACCCTTCGTGCTGTTCAGGGGTAGGAAAGCCGTATGATTTAGAGTTTTCCTCTCGATTCTTTTCAATTACTAAATACAGGGTGGGTCAGGTAAATGAGAACGAATTATGATCCAGGTACTGAACCGCGAAATAAAACACAAACAGCCTCGACCAAGATTTGAACCCAACTCGCCGAGTCCATTTCTTACGACGATAACAGTCTCAACAAAGTCGACTCCTCGACATCGGGGGAATTCCTGTTGTGTAGTGGCTAACATGCTAGACTGCAACGTTGAAGTAAACGTGTTCGAACCCAAGTTGTGCTATTGCGTTTTCTTTCGAACTAAGACCCTTGGTAAAGGCATGAACCCACTTATCCTCTCCAGCTATGAATTAAATTGTATCACTGCTGTTCTTTTATAAAGATGGATTTTGTATTAGATTGCTTGCGAAGGTTCATATGCCATTAAACAAAAGTGGTTCGCCACCTTTATGATTTTGACAAAAGCATCTGGAGCTGCTAAATTGTGCCTCACGTACAACCAAAACATTGCAAAACTTTTAACTCACCCCAGTATTATAGAAAAAGCCATGTATACGTACAACCAAAATATTGCAAAACTTTTGACTCACCGCAGTATTATAGAAAAAGCCATGGATACGTACAACCAAAATATTGCAAAACTTTTGACTCACCGCAGTATTATAGAAAAAGCCATGGATACGTACAACCAAAATATTGCAAAACTTTTGACTCACCCCAGTATTATAGAAAAAGCCATGGATACGTACAACCAAAATATTGCAAAACTTTTGACTCACCCAAGCATTTTGTGTAAAAAAATTCAAGTTGAACTATTAATTCAGACGTTAAATTATGAAGATCTGTCCTTCTGAGATCGGAATTGACTCCTAGGATGTAAGAATGCACCTAATATTATTTTGTTCTTGTGCAATTCAGCTAGTTTAGTATTCCCCCCCACCCACCTCAAATACAATCATAATGGGCCGTGTTTTTGAGATATATAAGTGCTTTTTCAACAATTGTATCTAACAAAAAAATAAAAAATAAATGAAAATAAATAAATAGAAATAAAAAACAATGAAAATAAAATTTTAAAAAGCTGGGTTTCCCGGAGCTAATGGAGAATTTCTACGTTGACATAAGAATATATCAAATATCTGAGGTAGTAGTCACAGGAGAATGAAAAGTAAATAAAGAAATAGACATTGATTTTTTCCCTCTTAAAAAAACACACAAAAAAAATTCTATACAGCCCTTTTTCCAGAAATGTTGACCAAATAGAACGTCTTGTAAAATAACATGAAGTGACATGTACGAAAAAGCAATATTTGTGGTTGGGCTGGCTGGGAAATGAATTGAAAGTGAATGGTTTTAAAATCAACACTTTTTAGAGACGAATTTAGCTAGAGAAAAGTAAAGGGTATTAAATTTGAGGGTGTGGCTTTTAGGGTATGTGTGAAGGTGCGTACGCTAGTAGATATGTGTGTGTGTGTAAAAAAGAAGATAGGAATACGAAGAGCAAATGTATCCAGAAAATATTATTATAAATACAAAAACAGATCTCAGAAAATAAAGATGTCTATTCTGTGCCATTCTAGACGTATGGAATCGTCTATAGATGAGTAGACTCTTACCATTTGCATTTATATATATATTTTTAATCATTTACATTGGAACATTATTCAATAAAAAACGGATATCATTAGTTATTATTTATTACCAGACTCTACAGCACTGAAATTGCAACATTTTTGCAACCAAAAACTGGCCTAGTCAGCAGGGGTTGAAGAATACACCGACTGCTTCTCTGTAGAGGAGTAAGACTCTCCCCAACGAGTGTACTTGATATGACACTAAACAATTTGATGGTGTCACTCCAGTAATGCTGGAGCTTTGGGAAATGCGGAGTACCCTTTCATTGCCATCGCTCCTGGTAGCACCTGATAGGCTCCGATCTATGGGTTAGATAGAACTAAACTGTGTGCTTATGATAAACTGAATTATTTGAAATATAACTGTTTTTGATATTTAGACTTATGCTAAACTGAATTGTTTTTAAAAGAACTTTTTATATGTATAAAAATGGATTTGGCATAAAATAACCTACAAAGGTTGATATACCATAAAATCAAACCAAACCAAACCAAAAACTAAATGAATATATTGTACCTATGATAAGACTATTAGGGACTTATTTAGCGTAGACACAGAGTCAATGGCACTTGGCTACTGATTTTTCGATTGAATAAGTAAAGTTTGAGTGCTCTCTTAGTTTTCATCGCAGCAGTTTATTAATAATATAGTTTGTTGTATTTATCCAGAGTGTTCAATATCGTTAATAGAGTTAGAATAGCGACAACACAGAATCGATGACGCTGAATGACTACAGCTGAGACCACGTTATCCTAAATTAGATATATATGCTCTATCACAGATACTGAGCATTCTTTATTCATAAATATTGCAAACAACATTATATATACGTATAATCCCGACTGCATAGTCTGGAGCAGACAGCAAGTGGCATTGGTCTCCATGTGAATATAGACAAAACGGAGTACATGTGTTTAATCAAGAAGGAGACATCAACACCATAAATTGTGGATAAGTTCCCGTACCGCGGTAGCTGCGTCTCATCTACTGAAAGTGACATCAATATGCAACTAGGCATGGACTGCTAGTGATAAGTTATCGATCATATAGAAGTCAGACTTATCCGATAAAATAATAGGCAATTTTTTCCAAACGGAGGTTATGTCAATTCTACTATATGGATGCACGACATGGACGCTGATCAAACTTCAAGAAGAAAACGCTAGACTGGAAATGCACAAGAATGCTACGAGCTATATTGAACTCCTGTACGGACACAGGATGCTGTCTAGAAGACCTGCTAGAAGCGATGAATGATAGGGACAAATGACAAGAGAGAGTCAGGGAAATCTGTGCTAGCAGCACGTCATGATGTTGATGATGATATATATATATATATATACTGGCTCATTGGACTATTGGGTAGAGTGTTCGTCAATGGTCTGGGAGACTTGGGTTCAATCCCAGGTCGAGTCATACCAAAGACTCAAAAATAATACTTGATGCCGCCTTGCTTAACACTTAGCTTTATAAGGTACGTATCAAGGGTAAAGTGGAGCAATCCAGAGAAAGGAGTGGCGCCCTCTCCTACATCTCGATGTTGTAGCTATTGAAAAGGGACCCTTCTGGTCGCCCTCGTCTACGGTCACCAACAACTATATATCTTTGAGACGCGTTATTCGTCCTTATCATCCATCGCTCCCGGCAGGTCTTCCAGACAACATCCTGTGTCCGCGCAAAGCTGCTGTAGGTAAGTTCTGATCGACCAATACTAGCACGTCCATATGTAGGGGTACCAATGACAAATCTTGTTAATGCATATACTATATATAATCTTTAAGTGAATATTTTGTGCGTAACAATTTTCAAACGAGCTATAACTCATATATTTGCACAGAGTTAAATGGTTTCAAGTATTGCTATCTAACGCTAAAAGTTTTATGAATTGAATTACCAAGAACAGAAAATCTGGCACCTCTGGACAGCTTTTTCGACCTTATAAGGTATCATCAGCAGTGTATACCTTGATCTCCCCCAACGGAGATCGAACCAGCGACCACAGAATTCAGAGCCGAAACTCTACCACTGAGCTACTGATCCACATCATGCAGAAGCAATGCCAAATTAACTAGTTAACGTAGATGTTCAGCCAATAACCCTGATGTTTCTTGTAGTAACATCCATACTCTTTACAGAGAACACGGTAACTTCTTTCGGCCACGTCTTCCCAAGAGGATTGGAGATACGCATACGCGTAATCTAAAACAAATAGTTTAATTTGAACACAGTTAAATGGCTTCAACTATTGCTTTCTAACACTAATAATTCAATTTGATATTAATCATTTGTTAGCACACAGTCAAATGATTTCAAATATTATTTATTGTTTGCACACAGTTAAATAGTTTTAAGTATTGCTATCTATTATTTGTACACACTTAAATGATTTCAAGGACAGTAAATGATTAAATAGTTCTATTTTATCCATAGATGAGAACCTAACAGGTACTACCACTCCAGGTCAGAGTGGAACTAGGATTAATGGTAAAGCAGGAGTACTTTACATTTCTTAAAGCTCCAAGATCGGAACCTCACCATCGAACGCAGTTTAGAGTCATATATCCAGGATACTCGTTGGGGAGAGGGGTCTTACTCCTCTGCAGAAATGCAGTCGGCGTATTCTACACTCCCCAGCTACATATTCAGTATCGATACTCATTGAACACATCTCGTATTAAAGAATCAATCTCAGGAGAAACTGAATGAAATATCTGAGTTTTTAACGACTAAGACGTGCGGAAACTCCTGAAGTGATTCATTTGTCTGGGTAAATTATGCATCGCGTAAATTCTACCCATTGCAACATAATTCTGAGATTCGTAGGAGAAATGACGATTATCATATATGTCAGCCGGCACTTTAAGGGTGAAGAAAAAAAAGTAAAACCCAAAAAAACAAAAAACAAAAAAAAAAGCAAACGAACAAAATACCAGTGTACTATTCACCCGTTTATATAAAAAAAGAGAACCATATGACTCAAAAAAAAAAAAGAAAAAAAAAAGAAATTTTATAATATCCTAAATATCAAAAGAGTAAATCACAAGATTTCTATTAAAATCCCAGACATACACCACCCTATTTGTGGGGCTTTGACTTTAGGCTCTACCGAGGGGTTATACCCCCCCATAAAAAAGGGGGTGTAGACGGTGTCCGATACTAAAACCATGTAAGTGAGGCCCTGAGATCTGCGGAGTATGGAGTCACTCCATCAATATAATTACTCCTAGTTCCATTCTGACCCGAAGTCGAAGTAACTGTATATGGATCAAACAGATTTGTTTGAAACTTATTAGAATTAGATAGGAATACTTGAAACCATATGTAAATTATTTACTATTTAGAATAGTTACTTTACGATATAATTGTTAACAAAGGCTAATTATAATTAGTTACTTCAAACAATATAAGCAAATTACTATTATCAAATAGAAATAATAACTTGAAACCATATAATTATTAATATAGATAGCAACACTTAAAACTATACAACTGCGTACAAATTAAGTGTATGAGGAAGAAATACTTGATACCATATAACTGTTGTTCTCATGTCGGCATTTGGATAACAATTCTGGTTTGTTTAGCAGGGTGTATTGTCATGGGTGAGTGATATATATTTCTATATATGGGTGAGTGGTGATATATATATATATATATATATATTGTGGTACGTGTAGAATGGGAAAAAGAGCTTTTAAAAGCATGTTCATGTTTAAAATGCATATTTTAAAACTGATTTAAAACATCTTAAGACAATTCTAAAAAAAGGTGTTCCTTTGTTTCATCGACATCTCATCGGAGAATTTTATACCGTAAAACTGGGACTTGAGCAGTTAAAAACTGGACTTGTGGCCAATAGCAATGCAAAGAAGAGGGGATATATATATATATATATATATATATATATATATATATATATATATGATCTCAAATGAGATCGAAAAATAGATATATATTCGTAATCTAATAACTTGGCAGATAAAAAAAAAATAGGGCGACCCAGTTTCCTTTTCAATAGCAACTACACTGAGATGTAGGGGAGGGTTCTACTCCTTTCGCTGGATTACTCCACTTTATCCTTGATACGTGCCTTATAATACTGCGTGTTAGTTAAGCAAGGCTGAATCAAGTACCATTTCTTGAGTCTTTGGTATGACTCGACCTGGGATTGGACCCCGGTTTCCCGAGCCATTGGTGAACACTCTATCCATTACTGATCCTATTTACCCAACCCCTCCGCTCGGGCAGGATATGACACAAGGTCAATTTTTAAAGCGGAGTTTAGCAGATTTGAATTCAGAGTTTTCCTTCTCCTAGACTAGTTGCCTCACCAAGGCTAAAGAACCTAGTCTGCCCTAATATTTACCCATAGGTGGAGGGAGAATAATTGGATTCATACCTTTCCCAAGGGTATTAGTGCTATGTGAAATGCAATCAGTCTTGTCCAGGAATTGAACTCGTACCGCCGTGTCCATATCCGGTGACGATAAACATTACACCACGGGCACCTCCTATCCATTACTGATACTCGTTCAAATGAACTCAAATTTTAACAGATGGTGTAGAAAAAGAAAGGATTTGATGTCTAATGATTAAACACTTTTAATTTTCAGTTTAATGATATTTCTATAACAGAAAAGAAGAAATTAAGAATGAAATTTTAAGTTTCCTCACATGTTGAAACTTAAGATTATTTGAATGGGAATTAGTCAAGTTATAAGATTACGAAATGATATCAAATTTTCTTAAGCACAATATATGGCTGAGGGTTAGAGGCTTGGACTGGCGTTTAAGTCAATGGAGTTTCGATCCCAGCTACGGGAAGCTAATATGTCTAGCTACACTGATGAGTTCTGATAAAACGAAACAGATCTGTCTGTGGATGACTATAGAGATATATACTCCCCTACCCCCGTAGGGTTAGGTTCTCTAGCGAATGAAGTAATCGCGTTGCCATTAGCGTTTCTTGCAAGTCTCTTCATATATGAATTGAGGTCTCAGTAGCCGTTTAACGGATGTATGTCAACAATAGTAATTGTGATCCATAACCGTTTAAAATTTACCTTGCAGTTACTGGCTCCTCGTGGCTAAGGGTTAGAGGCTTGGATTGACGTTTGAGTCAACCGGGTTACGATCCCAGCTACGGGAAGCTAATATGTCTAGCCACACTGATGAGTTCTGATAAAAGGAAACAGATCTGTCTGTGGATGACTATATATATATATATATATATAAAATTCGATTTTTTTAAAAACCTATTCTATTATTCTGACGGTGTAAAAAACAAACAAACAAATGATACAATTTGCAAATAAAAAAATATTACACAGACTGATATCGAAAAAATTCCATAAAAAAATGAAACGACTAAAAATATACGTACTACTTGAAAAAATCACCCAATAACGTAAGGCAAAGTCAAAAGAAAGCGAAATTGTATATATATATATATATATATATATATATATTGCCAACAAGAAATAAATTTATAATGACATCAAGGAAGTGATTTTTTTCTTTTTGTTTTTATATAAGAATATTTCTTTTAGCTCACTACGTTGAGTGTAGATGTATTTTTAATCACAAATTAATTATACGTCGATAGCCGTTTATATTAAGCACTCAAATTAGATACTCCTAACCCTGGGATTTCCTCCTCAGATTATATATATATATATATATATATATTGCTTTTGCGTTACAAATATATTCGGTCTGTATGTGAGTATCTTAATATATATCCTCATATATCTATATACTAATTGCCATACATCAAGCACTCCTGTGGAAACATATGAAGATTCTCATATGTTCTATATCTGAATATTCCTAAATCAGAGTCTCTGGACACTAACCTTATATATATATATATATATATATATATATATAGTAAAATAAAAAGGTAAATAATAAAACGGAAATTCAATAAAACGAGGAGGTAACTCCTTCATCTCTTACCCCTCCCCTCCACCCCACGTGTCTATTCTGTTTTATTTATCCATTGGATCTGAAGAAGTCCTGTTATATTTTTCTTCGTGTTTTTGGTTCACACCAGAAACTGAAAAACAGGATGGAAATAAATTTATAATCCTAAATTAACCGGTCTTTGTTTTTTTTCTTTAAGATTATATATATATATATATATATATATATATATATATATATATTACATAGTGTAGTCTGTGACTCTGGGCTTCACTCTGTCCGACGATTGCTTATTGTATGAAACCCAGGGTCACAGAGTGTACCATGTAATATATATATATATATATATATATATATAAAAGCACATTACATATCATAGGCAAGTTATTATATAATTTGCGTATGAAATATAAGGAGCTTTATTTTATTTTGAAGCGTCCTCGTAATGAGGGGAAAAGGGAATTTTTTTTTTTGAATTTTAGAGAAGAAAGAAAACGATAATAATGGGGTGGGGTGGGGGTAGGAATACGAATAAAATAGAATGAAGCACGATAAAATAAAACAAGGGCAGATAACTTGAAGCAATAACTGAAATTAAAATTTGTCCACTTCAGAGTCGACGTTGCGGCAACAAATCTAAATTGATGCACAGCTGGTGAGTGTCGTTAGCAGTTTACAGACGCTAGCAGCTGGCAAATTTTGCAAGTTCCCGTTTTCCTTGCTTCAGTTATCAGAGGGAAGAAGGGACAGATAGATAGATAGATAGATAGATAGATAGATAGATAGATAGTGTTTCCATTTTGCAACGGAGGGAATAGCGAACAATTTACCGTTACTTGCGGGCATAGCTCGCTGATTAAAGCAAGGATAAAGAAAAGAAGATTGACAACTTTTCAAAATGAGTAAAAAAAAAAAGTCTTGCCAGTACCGCAACTTCTTCCCTTTGGACAAACGCAAAGGCTCGAACCTATAAATTAGACATTAAACGATATTTCAACCATATTTATTTATTGATTGATAGATCTCAGTAGAATGTCAATCCATGTAAGGTTATTTTAATGGCATATTTTAACTTAAAAAATTGTCAATATAATGGAGATGATTATGAAAATATTAATGAGTGTCCTTTCTACATAGAAACATGAATATTATGGAATTCTATTACAACGATAACATTATGCCGCGTACGCCTCCAATTAATTATAGAACTAGTACACACACACACACACACACACACACACACACACACACACACACACACACACACACACACACACACACACACTCACATTTGGATGTATGTGTTTATATATACAAGATGATCAAAGGTCATAAGATAATATTTATTTTTATTTATTTGTTTATTTCTTAAACTTGTTTCGACCTAAGGTCATCGTCAAAAGAAAAAAAATTGTCAGGAAAAGAAATTTTGTTTTTGAAAGGTTTTTTAAAGAAAGGTAATGAAGTTGATACACTATATAAAATGGCGTAATGTGTGTGTGTGTGTGTGTGTGTGTGTACTTATTTAAAGGAATTGATATACTATAAAAATGTTACGTGAAATGAATTGGTGGCATATCATATCCATTTATATATATATATATATATATATATATATATATATATATATATATAATTAATCTATAAGATTCTGATTGTGGTAAAAAAAACCTGATGATACAATATGATACAGATTCTTCTTGATGATCCAGTAGGTGGAACCTTGGTAGATTGGTGTGACTCTTTAGGCTTTACGAATCTATCTATCTATCTATCTATCTACAAGGGTATAAGAATAAAACCCAGTGTTAAGAGAAAAGGAAGACAATATTTAACGTTAAATTTACGTGTTTTGCAATAAAAAATTATATATATATATATATATATATATATATATATATATATATATATATATATATATATATATATATGTTAATGCATATTTGCCAACAGGGTCAGAAAAAATCTACCAAGGTTTCACCAAACTGGATCATCAGGACGATTCTGACTCTAATATATATATATATATATATATAAGCTTGTGTGTGTGTGCGTCTGTGTATGCATGTTTGGTCGTGTGTATATTTGGTTAAAAAGAACAGATAAGGATGCATGTAGGACCTGAGAGCAATGGTAATGAAGGAGTACACCGCATTCCCCAAAGCTTTATTATTACTGGAGCCTCACCATCAGATTGTTTGGTGTCATATCAAGGACACTTGTTGGTGGGGATCTTACCATTCTGAAGAGATGTAGTCGGTGTATTCTACATCCCCTACCCGACTGGGCAATTTACATGTTCTGTATAAATATTATTTTTTAAGGTTTGATGTAAGAAGATGTTAAAAAAACGGAGAAATCCAAGAAAGAGTACAAAATAAAACAACAAACAAACAAATAATAATAACATTGCCCAGTGTTAAAGAATTTTTTACAAATGTCAAAGATTTATCAAATGATATATATGATCGCCATTTTATTCTGAATTCAAAAAGACCATTCATTGTGTTTGGTCAGGTCTGTTTTTTTTTTCTTATTTGCATGAATACTTCATAACAAGCTTTATACAATACCAGTTATTCAAAAGCCAGTGCACTCTACTTGTCACAGCTGATCGTGGGTGCCTGATGTTTCTTATAGCATATAATGTTGTATGTGTACCTAACTACAATGTACCACCCTACTTGCTAGCACCAACATACCGGGGGTTATCCCTCAGCTTAAAATGATTTAATATACTGTGTCAAGTGTCAGCGACGAGCTGAGTGCTGATTTATTTTTTCTCTTTTCAGCTTGACATTTGCACTCCTATAAGAATAGATCGCAAGTGTCAGAGGAATCCTGACAGCTTCTGTTATATCTGCAGTAACATGATTCTTCCTAACCGTCAAGCAAAAATTACTGACTTTGTAAAGAAGGCATATCACGATTATTTTTAAATCAAACTAGGGGATCAGGATAAGCAATTCCCTTCCCATATTTGATGTAAAACATGTCTGGATAACTTGAAGGATTGGAGGAATGGTAACTGGAAGGGTATACCATTTGCCATTCCAGCAGTCTGGAGGGAAGGAAAATATCACATTACGGACTGCTATTTCTGCATGATAAATCTAAAAGAAAGAAATTGTAACAACAAAGAGGACACACGGCGTAACGATCAAGGCGTTGGTTCCCCAAACATTTTAGTGACAATCATCAGAAGGTTGCAGGTTCAATTCTGACTGCAGGCGAGTAACAAAATAGCAATACTTAATACCAATACGGAATAACAGCATGCATCTTTCGAAAATTAAAAAAAAAGACGTGGTTCAAAGTTCCTTGTGGGCTCCAGAGTTCGACAAGAAACACTTGAAGAAGGCCAGAGGACACATCGGCCTAAACGTTGTGAATATAACAATAAAGGTGAAGACAATAGTCCCAAAATCCTCAATGATAAAAATGATCAAGCTTCGTCTCAGAAATTCAGACAACTGACAAGCACTAAATCCAGTACCTCGATGTTCCTTCTGCCATAAGACCAATCCTTCATGGCCCAGACCCTCCTGTTTCTGTGACAGATAGTAATATGGAATATAACTCAGATTCTGAACACTGAACATGAATCTTATAGCCGGGGATGACGCATACAAGCCAGAAGAGGACGACCAGCCAGTACCCTTGACATAAGCACAACTCAACGACCTGACACGAGACCTGAACCTTTCAAAGGAGTCTGCTCAGCTGCTGGGTTCACTTCTTAAAGAGAAACATCTGTTGGTACCAGGAACAACGTTCTACTCGTATCGAGACCGTGAGAGAGAATTAAGACTGTTTTTCACGTTCCAAGATAAGTAATTATTGGTTTATTGCAACAACATTACTGGGTTGATCAATAGGCTTAGAGTATGGTACTACGGAATAGAGACTTTTATTGACGCATCCAGCAGAAGTCTCAAACTGTTGGGGCCTGTTTGGGACCAGAAAGAAGATATGGAAGAAGAGAAAGTAGGTGGAACAAGTGTATTGAATAAACAGAACATATATACAAAATAAGAGTGTAAATAAAGCAGGTACAAGTGCCCGTAGAAAACTGTCAGGTTCGACTGCTGGGAGGAAGTCTCCCCGAGAGTAAATACGGTTAGTATTTATGAAGGAGAAAGAGTTTATTAGCGTGTAGATAGGTCACCATAACACAAACAGTTCTTCTACATATTTTTTCATCTATCCCTATTGGGCATTCAGTACAAATAAAAGAAAGTCACATCAGCATGGATCATTTGTTGCCTGCTTTTAACGACCAGGAACACAAATGGTTGATCTGTGGACATCTTAAGGTGGTTGGACTGGTTCAAGGGATCCAAGGTAGGTATACAAAGTATCCTTCTTTTCTGTATCTCTGAGACAGTCGGGCTGACGGCCAACATTTTGTCAGACAAGAGTGGCCGTTAAGACAAGGGTCAAAACCTGGCTCGCATAACGTTCAGTCTCACCCTCTGGGTGAACCGAACAAAATACTGCTTCCACTTTTTACATCTCAAGTTAGGAGTAATGAAGAACTCTGTGACTAGGAAACAAAAATGGGAAGAAAAACAACTCTATGGGCGTTTTAAACGACTAATAAACAACATCTCACAAGAGAAAACCTGGACCTGGCAAAGAAAAGGAAACTTTAAGAGAGAAACAGAATCTCTCCTCATAGCAGCACAAAACAACGCCATGAGAACCAATCATATCAAAGCAAGAATAGATAAGACGCAACAAAATAGCAAATGCAGGCTATGTGGTGACAGAGATGAAACCATCAATAACATAATAAGCGAATGCAGCAATTTAGCACAGAAGGAATATAAGACTAGACATGACTGGGTGGGCAAGGTGATCCACTGGGAAATGTGCAAGAAATTTAAATTTGACCACACCAATAATTGGTATATGCTCATCCCAGCACCTATCCTAGAAAATGACACACAAACTCCTATGGGACTTTGACAGAATCTCGGCCAGAAGAACAGACCTTATAATGATCAACAACAAAAAAAAAAGAGAATTAGCAAAATTGTCAACTTTGCTGTTCCGGCTGACCCCAGAATAAAACTGAAGGATGTGAAAAGAAGGATAAGTACCTCGACCTTGCTAGGGAATTTAAAAAAAAACTATGGGACATGAAGGTGACAATAATACCAATTGTGATAGGTGCTTTTGGTACAGTAATAAAGGATTATTAAAGGGACTGGAGGACTTGGAATTTGGAGGACGAGTAGAGACCATCCAAATTACAGCATTATTGAGAACAGTCAGAATACTGAGAAGAGTCCTGGAGACTTGCTGTCACTCAAACTCCAATGAAAGACCATCATCTAACGCTGATTTGAAAAACTCTAATGAGTAAATAATAATAATAATAATGATAATAATAATAAATCATTAATCACAAAATAAGCGAATACAGCAAACTAGCAGAAAAAGAGTATAAGATTAAACTCGATTGGGTGGGAAAGTGATCGGCTGGGAATTGTGTAAAAAACTGAAATTTGACCAAACTACACAAACCAGAATATGTCCAAGAAATGAGACGCACAAAATTCTCTGGGATTTTGAGGTACAGACGGAACCGTTTGACATTTAAACTTAATGCAAATAAACGACTAATGTTAAATTGATTAATTTGAAATAGAACTGTTTGTTTATCAAAGTGTATGTAAACAAATGACTGATGCCTAATTGAATTGTTATGGATACATAGCAATACTTGGAACCATTTAACTGTGTGCAAACGAATGAGCAATGTTGAATAGAATAATTAGTGTTAAATAGCAATACTCGTAACGACTTCACTGTATACAAAATGATTAATATTGAATAGAATTATAAGTGTTAGATCCCAATAATTGAAACCATTTAACTATCTACAAACAATAGCAATATTATTGTATAAAGAAATTAGTTCTAACTTATTTAAAAATTAAATTAACGACTAATTACACTCTTATATATCATATATATCTATTTAAATGTGAGCAAACAAATGACTGATGTGAAATTGTTACTGTTACATGGCAATACTTGAGACCATTTAACTGTATTCAAATAAATGATAAACAGTAAATATAATTATTCGTATAAGAAATCAATACTTGAAACCATTTAACTGTGTGCAAAGAAAAAAAAAGAGTTTAAGCTCGTTTAGAAATGTTATTGATAAAATGTTACAAATCATATATATTAAATATATATGTATAAAGAGGATTTGGCATTAAATAACCTACAATGGTTGATGTGCCAAAAAATCCAATCGACCTAAATCGTATATATTTAATATATATGTATAAAGAAGATTTGGCATTAAATAACCTACAATGGTTGATGTGCCATAAAACCCAATCAACCTAAATCGTATATATTTAATATACATGTATAAAGAGGATTTGGCATTAAATGACCACCAATGATTGATATGCCATAAAACCAAACCAAACCAAATCAATTATACCTAATTTAATTGAATTTCCTAAACTGAAAATTTATCTCAAGAGTAGAATTTGAGAACATCGGAAGAAGTTCGATGACGTATCTTTACACCATATCAAAAGGTTTCAACCAATGAAATACTTACTGGAGTAAGTGTGTTGAATGCCAAAGGGACATTTTTTTTAATTACCATTTCATTCACTTGTCTCTGTAATTATAGCTTTAGCCTTTTCCGATACAGCGTATATATATATATATATGAATTAAGCAGTCTTATTTTTTCTCTTAGTTTAGTTTATTTTACGCGTACCCTAAAACTACGTTGATCTCATTCGAAATTGATTGATCATGTGAAAATGAGAATAATCAATTTTTTTTTCCTTCTTCAGGGTATAATCAAGATAGTTATTTCTATCTATCTATCTATCGATCTATCTATCGCTCTGTATCTGTATCTCTATCTTTCTCTCTCTCTCTCTATCTAAATATGTACATATCAGTTCATCTCTATCTCTGTATCTCTGTCTGTCTGTCTGTCTGTCTCTCTCTCTCTCTCTCTCTATATATATATATATATATCTGTTCATCTCTATCTCTGTATCTCTGTATCACTATCTATCTATCTTTCTATCTATCTATCTCAGTCTGTACTTATCTATCTAGAATACGCAGATTGTAACCGCTGCAGAGAAGTATGCCCCCTCCCCCCACTACACACACACGAATAAAGGATTATCCTGAGTATGGCGGGCTGAGAATACACCGACTGTTTCTCTGCTGAGGGGTAAGGCTACCTCAACGAGTGTCCTGATATGACACTAAACAATGTGGTGGTGGTGTTCCAGTAATACTAGAGCTTTGGGGAATGTGGAGTAACCCTTCATGGCCATTTCTCCCAGGTCCACTCTGAGCCGAAGTGGTAACATCTGATAAGGTCTTATGTATAGGTTAAATAAAACTAAAATGTGTACTTATGCTAAACTGAATTGTTTGAAATAGAACTGTTTTGGCATTTATAGTGAGTATTTACGCTAAACTGAATTGTTTGAAATAGAACCGTTTATAAATTCAAGAATAGATTTGGAATGAAATAACCTACAATGGTTGATATGCCATATAGCCCAACCAAACCCTAAACCCTGAGTATGGCATTAAACTACATCTGATGGCAAGGCCCCAGTTCTTGAGATTGAGATCTGAGTACCATTTTCTTGCCCTTATTTCCATGTATACTTCGATCTGAGTGTTGTACTAACTGGATCTGTTTAAAGATTAACCACATTCGACGAGACCGCAAGTAAAAAAAATATCAACTCTATAATAAACTATACAAAAATGTAGATATAAACATACAATGAAGGCGATTTCCTAACCACTAAGAATAAACATCATCCCACACAGGTTGACATACCGTTAAAATCAGTCAATCAGTATTTGTTTTTGTTGGGTTTTTTTGTTACATTTTTTTAATCGCAATTTTCACATCAATGTTTACAGCTGGTGACTTGTTGATTGATTGATTGATTATTTCATCGACTTTAAAGGCATATCAAAACGTCAGAGGTGATTTTATACCTAGAGGTTAGGGAATTGCGTACATTGTATGTTTGTATATACATTTTTTTGTAGTAAATCAAGTGTTCTTTTTGCATAGTTATATAATATCAAATCTTTATCATACAAATAATTTGTAAATAGCATTGTTTTAAAGCATTTTTATTTATTACTAATAATCATATGGATTAAAAACATTATTTCTACTAAATAATGATAAATTATTTGCACACAATTATATAGTTTAAAAACATTATTTCTACTAAATAATGATAAATTATTTGCACACAATTATATGGATTAAAAACATTATTTCTACTAAATAATGATAAATTATTTGCACACAATTATATGGTTTAAAAACATTATTTCTACCATATAATGATAAATTATTTGCACACAATTATATGGTTTAAAAACATTATTTCTACCATATAATGATAAATTATTTGCACACAATTATATGGTTTAAAAACATTATTTCTACTAAATTTTGAGTTATACGGCATCAAGCATTCCAATCGTATACGAATATTTTTTTAACATATATATTTGGCTCATAGATGTAACCCTAACAGGTACTTTCCCACTGGGTCATACTGGATCTTGGAGAAATGGCAATGAAGGAGTACTACGCCCTCCAGATCTGCAGAACTAGGGCCTTGCCACAAGAAGCAATTTAGTGAGATGCTTAGGACACCCCTATTTAGAGAGCTCTTACCCCTCTACCGAAGATAGTCAGTCTATTCTAAGTATCACCGACCGAGCTGGGGTTAACTTGTTCTTCAAATGCCTATGTGGCTCTAGGTGGGTTTCTCTTCGGTCTGGGCGAGAATTTCTCAGGAATCTTCTCTTGATAATGCAGTAGAAACGAATATTGTAATTACCAGTTTTAAACATCTCAGAATGTTTTGCCCTGAGATACAAAGGAATTAAGAAATCTAAAAATAATCATTATAAAATGATAGTACTTCAAAGACTAAAACTTGTGTAAGTTTTCTTGTACGCTAAAGTTGCTCAGTCAAAATAACCCCAAGCTGTGAACGGGACCACAAAGTGTGTTCCCTCGTACGCGTGAAGGAAGAAAAGAAATGATCGACAGTCCTGTTCATTTCCTACTGACATGTTTTATATTCACCCGCTTTTATGAGCGTACTTTGATATTTGAAATTGTATCTTGATCCGTCGTTTTAGGGCATAAGTTTCGTTTGCAAGCGATGGGCTATTTTTGATTGTGGTTCAAATCGTTTCTGATCTGAACGCCCTTAAGTCCTTAGCCTGTATCAAACACAAGATCAAATAAATGAACCATATGAAGTGATCAGTGACCTATATACCGATTATTTATCAGCGAAATCATTTATGAAACATATTTGTTTAGTAATCGAAAGTAAATATACATTATCTATCTATCTATCTATCTATGTCCGTTTATATCGGTTTATGTTCATATCTCAGTCTGTTTCTATCTATATATCTATCTATCTATCTTTACTAATCCCTCCGCTCGGGCAGGATATGACACAAGGTCAATTTTTAAGCGGAGTTTAACAGGTGTGAATTCAGAGTTTTTCTTATCCTAGACTAGTTACTTCACCAAGGCTGAAGAACCTAGTCTGTCCTACTATTTACCCATAGCTGGCGGGAGAATAATTGGATTCATACCTTTTCCAAGGGTATTAGTGCTATGTGAAATGCTATTAGCCAGCTCCGGGATTTGAACTCGCGTCGCCGTATCCATTTTCGACGACGATATCTATCTATCTATCTATCTATCTATCTATCTATCTATCTATCTATCTAAATCGATTGCCATCTATCTCAGTTTATTCACTATCCGTATATTCATATATATTTCTGTATCTTCTTTTGCAAGCATTCACTTGCCTTGTCAATGCTTGTGTTTTAAAAGCAAAAACGCATTTGTTTTCTAGCAAATATACATATACGTACGCACGAGCACGGAAGTTTAAATATACCCACAAAGTTTTCATGTCTTAAAAAAGCGAACCTAACAGACATGTGAATACCATCTAAGAATCAGTGATCGGTTGAAACATTTTTACTCAAATAAGCCCCTGGCCAGACTTTTGAAGAATCACAGAAAATGTTTTTTCTTTATTTCCTTAAAAGTGTTGTAGGAACATTTTCTGGTGATCTTCAAGCTACCAAGATTTTGCCACAAGAACTCCAAAAACGCACCCGCGCGCATGAGCGCACACACATACACTAACACCATACACACAGCTCAATAAGCTTGGGCTGTAGAATACACCGACGGCATCTTTGCAGAGGGGTTAGACGCCCTCCACACAACGAGTGTCCTGCATATGACATTAAAAAATCTGATGGTGAGGTTCCAGTACTGGAGCAGTGGGGAGTGTGAAATACCCCTTCATTGCTATTACTCCCAGGTTCATTCAGACCCGGAGTGATTGCACATGTGTCAAATGGAAATGTCTGACCTTTTAACTGTGTGTAAACAAATGACAGATGTTTAATTGAATTGTTAGTGATACATAGCAATACTTGAAACGATTTAACTGAGAGCAAATAAATGAGTAATGTTGAATTAAATAGCAATACTTGTAACCACTTTACTGTATGCAAACAAATGATTAATATGAATAGAATTTTTAGTGTTAAATAGCAATACTTGTAACCACTTTACTGTATGCAAACAAATTATAAATATTGAATAGAATTATTAATGTTAAATAGCAATACTTGTAACCATTTCAGTATATAGATTTATTCGTATTAGATATAAATACTATAAACCATTTGACTGTGAGCAAAAAAAATTCGTATGAAAATGTTATCAACAAAAGGTGTTTGCAAATTATATTTTATATACACATATAATCAGGATTTGGCATTAGATAACCTATAATGGTTGATATGCCATAAAATCTAACCAAACCGAACTACACTCAAAGAAAAATATATTCATATTCACATTTGGAGGAGTCTCCGTGATATAGGGGCTAACAAGCTAGACTGCGACATCGTGGTAAGTGAGTTCGAACTCCAGTCGCATTATTACACTCACTTTCGGACTAATGCCCTTCGGAAATGTATGAATCCCTTTATCGTCCCAACTCTGTGTTGAACAGTACCACTAATGTTCTAGTACAAAAATGACTTCAGCATTAAATAACTCACGAGACTTGATGTGGTATTAAACAAAGAAAGCAACCACTCACGCACTCCCCCACCCATAGTCCATAGTCGAGAGTGACCCGAAGGCTTCCTTTTCAATAGCTACTACACCAAGGTGTAAGGGAGGGCATTACTCCTTTCTCTGGATTGCTCCACTTTACCCTTGATTCTTACCTGATAATGCTGAGTGTTAAGCAATGCGGCATCAAGTACCCTTTTTTGTGTCTTTGGTATGACTCGACCTTGGATTGAACCCCGGTGTCCTGGACCATTGACGAACAATCTACGCATTAGGCAAATCTCTCTCGTTCTCTCCCTCTCTCTCTTTCTATCTCTCTCCCTCCCCCCTCTCTCTCTCACACACACACACACACACACACACATATATATATATATATATAATTTTTGTTTTCTTAATAAAAAATAGAAAAAAAACGTGAATGAAATTTGGGTTAGGGAAATAGGGTAGCCTGAATTTTGTGGGTTTTTTCTAAATCTTGATTAGAAATTCCTCCTTATTTCTTTGTCTGAAGATTCAGATTGTTTGGAATATAAGGTCTGCTGAAATAAATAAAAGTACAAAAATATGAGTAATTTGTAAGAGTTTTTCTTTAAATGGTAAATATATGAAATGTAAACTATGAAATATGACAATTAATGAATGAAAAGTGAGAAGACAATATATATGATATATCTTTAACCTCGGTATGACAATCGGTATAAGGGGTGTCCTCGTGGTGTAATTGTTAAAGCGATGGACTGCGGAATCGTAGTACGTGAGTTCGTACTCCAGTCGCGCTATTACGTTCACTTTCGGGCAAATACCCTTGGGAAAGGTATGAACCCCCAATATCCTCCCAGCTATGGGTTAAATAGTACCTCTACTGTTCTTCTAGGAGAATGGCTTTGGCATTAAATAACCTAAAAAGAGTTGATATGCCATTAAACAAACAAACAATCGGTATAGGACAAGGAAAACTATTTTCAAACTTGTTAAACTCAGCTAAAAAATTGACCTTGTGTCGCGCCCTCTCCTCACCACGAGGAGGAGCATAGAAAAATGTAAAAGGTAAGAGTGATGATAAGATGAAATAACTAAATACACATACACATATATATATATATATATATATATATATATATATATATATATATATGTGTGTGTGTGTGCAAGAACGATTAAAATTTAACGCTAACCTGCAAAACCTTTACAGTGCTCAATGTAGGAAAAGCAGAGTAATAATACAATATTTTTCTTGTATAAAATAGGATACTAATAAAACAGGATAAAACTCATGACTCAGGGTTTCACGTTGTCGATTCTGAGTTGAGCTACAGCCCAGTCAGCGAGAGCTGTAGAATATACCGACTGCAACCTTCCCAACGAGTGTCCTGCATATGACATGAAACAATCTGATGGTGAGGCGCCAGTAATGCCGGAGATTTGGGGAATGCGGAGTACCCCTTCATTGCCATCACTCCAAGGTCTACTCTGGAGAAGCAGGGACGAACTCATAAGTGATGTACTCTTATGGACCCCCACACATGGCCGAGAAAAGGCAGGACGACCAGCACGAACATACATTCAGCAACTATGTAAGGATACGGGATGTAGTCTAGAAGACCTGCCGGAGGTGATGAACGATAGGGAAAAGTGGGAGAGAGGGTCAGGGATATCCGTGCTACCAGCACGACATGATGATGATGATATGTATAATGAGGATTTGGTATTAAATAGCCAACAATGTTTGATGTGCCATAAAACCAAAGTAAATCAAACCAAACCAGGTGAGCTAGTATTCAACATGTCTGACATACGTGGAATTCAACTGAACAAATATATCTTTTTTGAGTTACGTGACTTTTTTGTAGTTGACTTACTTAATTGTAAATTGTGCTAAGAGGGAAAATAACATTAGATAGATTTTCCAGATTCGCATAATTTGCTAAATAAACGATTGGAATGAGGTAGTCTCCATGAAAGTAAACATTTACTTTGTAATTTGGCGCCTGATTAATCCACGCGACTTATACACGTAAGCCACGTAATAGACACGTGACTCGAAAAGAGTACAGTTGAATCTAACATGAGTCAGACATGTTAAATACTAGCTCACCTGAGGATTGATCAAGTGAAATTCAAAGTAATGAGTTTTTTTTTAAATCCTTTTTATTATCATAGTCATTTTTTTACTTTGAAAATATTGTGCATATATACTCTCTCTCTCTCTCACACACACACACACACACACATATATATATATATAGGTAGGTAGATAAATAGATATATATGTGTGTGTGTGTGTGTGTGTGTGTGTGTACAAGACAAAGAGAGAGAGAGAGAGAGGGAGACGAACAGACAGAGACAGAACGCTTTCCCATTGTTGATGTTTGATAAAATTGTAGTAATACAGCATGAGGCAATATGAGAATTTAAAAACTGTATTGCGCCAAATGAAAAAGGACGTACCTTTCTCCGATTTTCCACCTTAAAAAATCTTATATATCATCATCATCATCATCATCATATCGTGCTGCTAGCACGGATATCCCTGACACTCTCCCGCTACTTCTCCCTATCATTCATCGCCTCTGGCAGGTCTTCAGGGCTACATCCCATATCCTCACATAGCTGCTGTATGTATGTTCGAGCTAGTCGTGCTGCTTTTGCCCGGCCATATTGGGGGTCCATAGGAGTACATCACTTATGAGCTCGTCCTTGCTTCTCCAGCAGTGTCCGGCATGTCTGCTTCGTATATATATATATTCATGAAACGTGTAGTCAAAACAAGATTTAAGTAAAAACAAATTCGAAACAAGTTGATTGACATTTAAGCACTAATTTGTTCCTTCCCGGTCCATTTTTTTTTTCGGGGGATTCCGGGCCATGACATTGGCCCTTTAAATAAACTAAGTGCGTGCCATTTTTATCAAAGTTCCTGGGAGGTAGAGCGTCGCAAATTGTTTCCGGGCTGTCATGGACACTCGTAATTGCTTGTTACTTTTAAGGGGAAAAATAATCTTCTCTTGCCCGATGTCGAGTTCCCATCGAGGTCCGAGTTTTAAGGGCAACAACTAAGGGTGAACATATGGGACGAGTGTCTGTGAAACAGGTGTTGAATCAGTTGGCGGGAACCCCGTCTAAACACTTTTCCCTCGTAAGTAGATTTATTTTTTATTTCTAAATAAAGCGATGTCTAATTGCTGATAACCCAACTTTATTTTTATACCTGGAACCTTTCAATTGCTTCAATTTGAAAATTGATATCTAAGCAGCATCATAATACTTCCGCATATATATATATATATATATATAGATAGATAGATAGAGGTTCTATCTGAGATTAATCCCCTAACTTTAACTCTGGCAGAATGAAAAAAAACAACAAATAATGAAACTTGTGAATAAACAAATACACAAATTGATAGTTGGGAAAAAATTCTATAAAAAAAAGGGCTAAAAACATACGTATTGTCTAAAAAAATCAAAGAATATGGTAATGTCTAGCCAAAAGAAAAAAAGCTCTGACAAAGGACTAAATAAACGAAGAAAGTACGCGATACGAGGTAGATTAAATACTAATATAAGTGCCTAATTGGTCCGATGAAATCTACCTCGGTTTAACTTTTCCGGATCATCAGGATAAAGTCAAATGATTTATATATATATATATATATATATATATATATGTAGATACAAAATTTAAAATTAATAATTTTGTTATACATGTCTGAAATTTTGATATGCATTACTGTAACTATCATTTTGTCGTTGTGTTCAGCTGAAACAGGAAGAAACCGGAACTAGCCTTACATGCCTTAAGGCTAGAACATAGATGAAATGGTCTTCCTTCCTCCCTCTCTCTCTCTCTCTCTCTCTCTCTCTCTCGTCAGGTTGTATTTAATTTTCTTGTTGGATCTGATGAAGTCCTGTTAAAATTCTTTTGCAGTTTTGATTCATATCAATGCTCTTAATAGGATGGAAATAAATTTATCATCCTAATGTGACCGAATGTTGAGTTTTTTCTTGAAATAATATATATATATACCAACTTCTACGCACAAGCAGCAATCGACTGGGGCTGCAGAATACACCGACTGCATCTTTGCAGAGAGGTAAGCTCCTCCCTCAACGGGTGTCCTGGATATAACACTAAACAATCAGAAGGTGAGGCTTCAGTAACGCTGGAGCTTTGGGGAATGCGGAGTACCCCTTCATTGCTATCGCTCCAGAGTCCACTCTGGCCTGAAGAGGTACCACCTGATAGGGACCTATCTATGAGTCAACTTGAATTAAACTGCAACTATGCTAAACTGCATTCCTTGAAATAGAATTGTTTTTACATTTAACTGTGTGTAAACAAAGAACTGTACTCATCATCGTCATCATGATGTCGTGCCGCTAGCACGGATATCCCTGACCCTCTCTTACCACTCCTCCCTATCGTTCATCGCCTCTGGCAGGTCTTCAGGGCTACATCCCGTATCCTCACAGAGCTGCTGTATGTATGTTCGAGCTGGTCGTCCTGCTTTTTCTCGGCCATATGTGGGGGCCCATAGGAGTACATCTCTTTTGAGCTTGTCCCTGCTTCTCCAGCTGTGTCCTGCATGTTTGGTTCGGCTAACTTGAATAGTTTTCGTGATGGGAGATAGGTGGCTGTATAGTTGGTGCTTTGTGGGGTGTTACCTCCAGGACTTGTTCAATATTGCTCTCAACATTCTTGTGTAATTGCCGTCTAGCTTTTTTTGAAACTTTTATCAAAATGACTTAATTCGGCGTTAAATGACCCTAAAAGGGTTGATACGCCACCAACCAACCAACCAACCAACCGCACGAGCAGGATGTGACTGGTTGTCTAACCAAAGCTAAAAACTCAGTCTATCCTACTGTTTTACCCATATCCAGAGCGAAAAATGAAGGCTATTAGTGCTATGTGAAATGTAATCAGCTTCGTCCTCGATTTAAACTCTTGTCGCCGTGGCCATTTCCAACGACGAAAAACATTACACCTCAAAGTTTTATATATATATATATATATATATATATATATATATATATATGTGTGTGTGTGTGTGTGTGTGTGTTTGGAAAGGCATGAACCCTGTTTTCACCCCCAGTTATGTATTAAATAGTATCACTACTGTTCTTCTCCAAGGATGACTTTAGTATTAAATAACCCATGCACTTTGATAAGCCATTAAACAAAAGAAAGAATCCAAACTTCTTCCGTCAAATCATCTCTCTCTCTCTCTCTTTCAATCTCTCTCTCTCTCTTTATCTATCTGTCTAGATGGTTTTTTTTAAATGAAAAGTTTCATGCATTAGTCATGTATTTGCAAATTAACACATTTTTATATGCAAATAAACACACATGAACAACTACACACGCATACACTGAACCACACACACACACATACGAATCTAAAGAAAGTCTGCAGGTCGAAAAAAAACTGCGCAGAAGTGAATTCCCTTCTGTGTCTATGAAGGCGCAAGTGCCAACGAAAGAAGTTTAAGAATTTACCATGGTCGATTTGCAGTAAGTTTTGTGCACACTAGAATGATCAGAAATGCTGTTAGTATATCAAATTAACAGGAAACCATTTTCAAGCATTTGGTATTTTATTGGCATGTGCATATGTTGGTGTCCGTCAAAGTTAAATGCTTTAAAACTACTTGTATGTCTATTCGTTGCACCTGATAATATAATTGGTAACCGACAGGCATGGATATACATTTGAGTCACAAAGCAACAATACCGCTTTTATCAGCCTGTTATAATATGGTGACATCATCCAAAAAGACTTTGTAAGTCATAACTTTCAAATACTAGAGGCCACCTTTATTGAATTTTATATTCATGACACATACAGAATCCATCGAAATCAAGTCCATAAGATCAAGCAGTCATTATCTAGTATATTTAAAAATGATACCGCAGTCATTATCTACTATATTTAAAAAGGATTCCGTAGTCATTATCCACTATATTTAAAAACGATCCAGCAGTCATTATCTAGTATATTTGAAAAGGATCCAGCAGTCATTATCTAGTATATTTGAAAAGGATCCAGCAGTCATTATCTAGTATATTTAAAAAGGATCCAGCAGTCATTATCCACGATATATTTAAAAAGGATCCGGCAGTCATTATCTACTATATTTAAAAAGTCCTATATTTGAAAAGTAGTAATATTCCGTGTCATGTGTTTATTTGTTTCTGCCACCATTAAAATAGTTTTCATATCTCTTTTTTTAAATACCGTTCCACAACGAGATGCCCAGATATTA
>OY757909.1:21247488-21252488 GCA_963585895.1 Sepioteuthis lessoniana
AAACTGAATTGTTTGAATGAGAACTGTTTGACTAAACTGAATAGCTTGAAATAGAAATGTTTTTGACATTTAAACTGTGTGCTCATGTTATACTGAATTATTTGAAATAGAAATATTTATTTGTATGAAAATAGACCTGGCATTAAATAACCTACAAAGGTTGATATGCCATAAAATCCAAACGAATAAATAAAACAAACAAGATATTTACATTCCAGGACTGCTTTTCGTAAAACCCCACGCTAGATAGTTTAACTCACCGACAAGAACGAAAATTAGTGATCACAGAAAATAATTCGTGGATTGAGAGATTAATTGATTTTAACAGCAAGTCAACCCACCTTGGATTATTTTATGCCTAGAGGTCAGGGAATCGCATTCATTATATATTCAAATTAAGGGGGTTTAGGCAGTTGTTCCTTAAGAGGTTATCCGTGGACACGGTCCTTCAGAATTATTTTTTAGCAGTTCTATCTTATCCATTTATGGAACCCTAACATGTATTACTACTCGTAGTGGACCTGGGAGTAATGGCTATAAAGTGGTACTCCAAACTTCCCGGTCCTCCAGAACTGGATCCTCACCATCAGATGCAGTTTAGCGACAGAAACTAATTGGGGAGTGATATTAATTTTTTGGAACTTCTTTGATGGAGAAAAGTTATGTTTATACACACTGAATGATTACAAAGAGTAATGGCCTAATCGGTAAAGCAGTTGTCGCGTAAAAGTAAAGACAGGCGCGAGTTTAGGTTTCGCAAAAGACTAATTATTTATTTTTAATGCACTTTGCTAACTAACGACTGTAGAATGTCAATCTGAGCATTGCAAGATAGTAAATAAAAAAGAAATACTTCTAAAATATTTAGAGTGTTCATTTATGAATGTCGATATTTATAAACTGTTATTATACACGTAGAAGTCTTGCCAAGGTTGAAATATAATAACTTGTTAGAACTATCCACGAAACGGCGATAGTTATGGGAGAGTGGTTTGCCGACCGTAGTCGAGGGCGACTCGAAGGCTCTTTTTTCAATAGCTACTACACCGAGGTATGGGGAAAGGCGCTACTCTGAATTGTTTCATTTACCCTTGATCCGTACCTTATAATACCGAGTGTTAAGCAAGGAGGTATCAAGTACCATTTTTTGAGTCTTTTGCAAATTCTAAGCCTTGCCGACGGTTCTAAATCAAAAGTAGAGAATCTTGTAACATTTAGTCAATAACTTAAATTTAATTAATACATACTCTTAAAAAAATTTAAAACTTACGAAGCTTATAGTCTCTCTTTCTCTCTTTTTTAGATTGATTTTTTAAAAGGATGCATTGGTATTGTATTGCCAGGATGGCATCAACAGACATACAGATGGACCACCTAATCTCGGCCAGAGGACCAGACCTTAAAATAACCAACAAAAAAAGAGAATTTGCAAAATTGTCGACTTTGCTGTCCCGGCTAACCACAGATTAAAACTGAAAGAATCTCAAAAGAAGGTTAAGTACCTCGACAATTTCTAGGGAATTGAAAAAACTATGGAACATGAAGGTGAAAATTATACCAATTGTGATTGGTGCTTTTGGTACAGTAACTAAAGGATTGTTAAAGGGACTGGAGGACTTGGAAATTGGAGGATGAGTGGAGACCATCCAAACTACAGCATTATTGAGAACAGCCAGGATACTGAGAAGAGTTCCTGGAGACTTGAGGGGAATTGTTGTCACTCAAACTCCAGTGAAAGACCATCAGCGAAAACTGATGTGAAAAACTCTGAGTAAATAATAATAATAATAATACAGGCGGACTCTGTCGTTTTTGATACGAAAGAATTTATATCTTTCTGCTTTCAGCTCTGGGCGACACGAGGGAAAAAACACAAATCATAAGGGCCTATGCTGACCATACTATGTTGAGACCCCACACCACGTGCAGCGCATCTTGTAGTGCCTAAGATCTCGACTCCTCTCTGCTGGTCGAGACTCAAACTGATTTGATCTGATAAGATCCGAAAAACTCAACTGCCCGCTTCGACTGTCATACCTCAACTGTCGCCTTTTTCAAAATCCTAAAATTCTTAGGCCATCTCTGCTGGGCGTGACGTCATCATCTACTCAATTCACTCCGATGGCCGTCCAGCCCCATTTCCTGTCTGGAAGTTTATTATGACAGATGATTATTGTCATATTCTATTTGCGCGGGCGTGCGAGAGAACCGTCTTACTATGACACCTGAACCACGAGACACCGAGTAGTTCAAAGCCTTAATAAACTAAATAATAAAATATAAGTAACGGAAAATGATTAATATAAGCAAACATAATCTTAATTATACAACATTGGGATATCAAGTTCTAAAATAGAAGTATACAGTTTTAATTAGCCTTTTCAAAAGATTGTGGAAGGCCGAAATTGATAGCGTAGAAGGTCTTGAGGCTAAAGATTCTGTACTCTTGGTATAACCCAGTCATATGTAGTAATTTACGAAGCTCTTTGCTTCAATGTAGCACAAGGCCAAATGAATGGGACACCCAATGAGACTCGTGTAGGTTTGCTAGTTTAGCTTGCTAACCATTACACCACCAGAGGTGCCCTACCCAGTCATATGTAACTTTGAATTAGTAATCGCAATATGCTCGATCTGGAGGGAATTTTTTTTTTTTTTTTTGACCGACAGATAACAAAGAAGTAGTAAAATTACAATGGAAAATGTTTTAATATTTATAACACTCTTTTTCATTCATCCTATCTCATCACGACATCGTTCAGTTTAGTGGGTAGGAAACATTTCATGTTTAAAGGTCATATTGATATGTATTACGTATTGATAAAGCCCCTCTCAATAAGGGTCATCCAGTCATGGATGGTTTGAATACCCTGACTGTATCCGTTACCGAGGGGTAAAATCCCTCCCTTACCAAATCTAAAACTAAGGAGTGTATTGGGTAAGACACTAAACTTCATCTGGTGGTGAGATTCTGGTTCTGGTTCTGGAGCTCCGGGGAGTGTGAAGCACCCCTTTTCATTGTCATTACTCCCAGGTCCACTCTGATCCAGAGTGGTAATAGCTGTTAGGGTCCCATCTATGAGTCAAATAGAACTACTTGCAAATTATTTATTTGATATCGGAATACTTGATATGATATAACCGTGTGCAAAAAATTTTAAGAAACTTCATAAAAATGCAGCCAAGTTTGCTGAAGGCTGAAGAATTCACAAACTGCATGTAGAGTGGTAAGACAAGCCCCCCCCACCAACGAATTTCCTAGTTATGACTCTAAACAATCTGATGGTGAGGCTCCAGCAATGCTGAAGCTTTAGGGAATGCGGAGTACCTATTCATTGCCATAACTCCCAGATCCACTTTAGGCTGTTGTGGTAGCACCTGATAGGGTCCTATCTATGGGTAAAATAGACTGTTTGACATTTAAACTGTGAGATAATTGTTGGGTATCACCTATCTTTTCAGCATAATTAGCTGTTCCATCTGCCAAATATGGCAGTAGCGGAGATAAGTCTGAAAATAAGCCTACAAGTCAGACCAGAAGAGCCGTTCCTATTGTTGAAGTATATCCTTACTCTATCACTAATCCTATGTTCATATTACTAACAGTCTCTCTCATGTATATACTCTTTCCTGTAAATATAACTATTTTCCTCACATATCGTGGTTTGTCTTATTATTATTACTACTTGTATTCACTGACCAGAACACAACACTAATAAATGGCTTGTGTTAAATCGAATTGTTAGAAATAAAACAGTTTAACTATTTAACTGTGTGTAAACAAATGACTGATGTTTCATTGAACTGATTTGGTTTGGGCAGGTTTTATAGCATATCAACCATTGTAGGATATTTAATGCCAAATCCATTTTTATACATATAAATAGTTCTTTTTGAAACAATTCAGTTTAGTATAAGTACAGTTTTTTGTTTGCACACAGTTAAATGTCACAATAGTTCGATTTCAAACAATTCAGTTTAGCACAAGTGCAGTTTAAATATCAAACAGTTCTATCTGACCCATAGATCGGACTATATCAGGTGCTACCACTCCGAGCTAGAGTGGACCTGGGAGTGATTGCAATGAAGGGGTACTCTGCATTCCCCAGTGCTCCAACATTACTGGAGCATCACCATCAGATTGTTTAGTGTCATATCCAGGACACTCGTTGGAGGTGTCTTACCCCTCTGCAGAGAAGCAGTCGGTGTATTCTGCAGCACTTCCAGCCGACTGGGTCATGAATTAAATTGTTTGTGATGTATAGTCATACTTGGAACAATTAAGCTATGCGCTAACGAGTGAGAAATACTGAATAAAATTATAAGTGTCGATTTGCAATACTTAAAATTCTTTAACTGTGTGTCTAAATTGAATTGTTAGGATTACATCGTGATACTTGAAACCATTTAATAGTGTGTAAATAAAACTATTGATGCTCGATAGCAATATTAGAAAACAATTTAAGTGATTGCAAACAAATGATTAATACTAAATAGAAGTATTCATGTTAGAATATTTGGAACCATTTAAGTGAGTGCAAACAAATGATTAATACTAAATAAAATACTTAGAACCATTTAACTACGAGCAAATAATAGTAAGACCTGTGTGCAAATAAATTACTTCTGGCTCGTTTAAAAATATATCTACAAACCCTGCGTTTACAAATCATGTGTATAAAAAGGGTTTAGCAACATATAACATTAAAGGGTTGATAGTAATAAAACCCTACTATCCTACACAAAAATGTGAATAGAATTGTACAACGTACGCAGTTCCCTAACCTCAAGACATGAAATAACTAATCAATCAGTCAATTCCTAATTAAATTTTAATGGAGAAAAAGCAAAAACAGATGTAAAGAAAAAGGAAAGCAAGTAAAAAGGGTGGCAAAGAAAAAGGAGAGTAAGCTAAAGGAATGAAGAAAAAAAAGGGCAAGTAAACAGGGGAAAAAGAAGAGCAAACGAACAGAGAAAAAAGGAGAGCAAGCAACAGAGGA
>OY757909.1:21257488-21352488 GCA_963585895.1 Sepioteuthis lessoniana
TACCTGGTATTGAAAAAAAAAGAAAAAAAGAAAGTTAAATGACTGTTTTTATGGCTTCTTCTTCTTCTTCTTCTTCTTCTTCTTCTTCTTCTTCTTCTTCTTCTTCTTCTTCTTCTTCTTCTTCTTCTTCTTCTTCTTCTTCTTCTTCTTCTTCTTCTTCTTCTTCTTCTTCTTCTTGAGTTTTTCACACGAGCGATAGCTGATGATTTCTCACTGGATTTTGAGTGACTGCAAGTCTCCTCAATTCTCCAGGACTCTTCTTAGTATTCTGGCCAATCTCAACAATGTTGTAATTTGGATGGTCTCCACCCGTCCTCTTATTTCCGAGTCCTCTAGTCCCTGTATCAATCCTTTCGTGACTGTACCGAGCGTACCAATTACACTTGGTATCACCGTTCATGTTCCATAGTTTTTCAGTTCTCTAGCAAGGTCTAAGTACTTATCTCTTTTCACTTCCCTTCAGTTTTACCCTGTAACGGCAAAGTCCGTTATTCGGTAGGTTATTTTTTTACCATAACTAAATCTGGTTGTCTGTCCGAAATTAAATAATCCGCTTGTATATCAAAATTTCAAAGAAACTCGTGCATCTTATTTTCCAGGACGGATTATGGGTTATGTATATACCGCTTGTTCGTATGGTTAAATCTAAATATCTTGGAATATTCCCAGTGGATCACCTTTCACACCCAGTCATGTATGTTGCTCGACAAGGTTTTATTAACTATTTGCCTTCGATATTTGTCGCTATTGCTTGGATGCAGGTAAAGTGAGATGTCAGAAAGGTGGAAATTTTGAAGCTGGTAAACATCTTCCTCTTTCTTAGCAGAAAACGTGAGCGCTATAGAGTCCTCGCTCTTTTTAAATAACCTCATAAATCTCTTCGTTGATCTCTGGTGTTTATATAAATTTATTTGTGCAAGTGTTAAATATACTGTATAAAAGAAATGTGAAAAAAACAACTAAAAAACAAAACAAAAGCTAACACTCCACAAAAAAAGACAAAAAAACCCAAATAAACAACTCCCCCCCAAATAAACGGAAACCACACAATAACAATAAACAACACAACAGTCAAATAAAAACATATATGTACGTATATAAAGCCTATACATATATAAATGCATGATTATCAAAAGAAAAGTAAAATCAGCATTTAACCGCGGAACCGGTATAAAATCTGTCTATCTCATTCTGTTCATATATATATATATATATATATATACCATCATTATCATCAAGTCACGGTGATAGCACGGATTTTCCTGACTCTCTCTAACTATTCGTCCCTATCATCCATCACTCCTGGCAAGTCTTCGAGACTCCATCCTGTGTTCGTTAGGTAAGTATTATTGGTCGACCAACACTTGCACGTCCATGTGAAGGGGTCCATAGGGGAACCTCACTAATGAGTTCGTCCTTGTTTCTCCAGCAGTGTCCTGCATGCCTTATTCATATTACTTGGATGGTTTTAGAGATGGGAGGTAGGTGGCAGTGAAACTACTCTTTCGTGGGAGGTTGCTTCCAGGATTTAATATAGCTCGTAGCATTCTTGTGCAGTTTCTTTCTAGCCTTTTCTCTATACGTTTTGTCAGCGTCCATGTTGTGCATCCATACAAAATTCCCATGACTTATATATATATATATATATATATATATATATATAAAGTGAACTTATTCAAAGGCCTAGAGTATCTCCTGGCCCAGTTAGTTGGGGCTGCAGAATACACCGACTGCATCTCTGCAGATGGGCAAGACTTCACCAACGAGTGTCGTTGTATGACACTAAGCAATCTGATGGTAAGGCTCCAGTAATTCTAGAGCTTTGGGGAACTCGGAGTACCCCTTCATTGCCATCGCTCCCAGGTCCACTCTGGTCCGGAGTGATAGCACCTAATGGGGTTCTATCTATGGGTCAAAGAGAACTAGAATATGTAATTATGCGAAACTGAATTGTTTGAAATGAACGGTCTTTACATTTAACTGAGTGTAAACAAAAATTTATACTAATGCTAAAGTGAATTGTTTGAAATATACCTGTTTTTACATTTAACTGTGTGTGAACAAAAAAAAAAACTATACTTAAACTAAACTGAATTGTTTGAAACTGAACAGTTTATTTGTATAAAGAGGATTTGGCATTAAATAACATACAATGGTTGATATGCCAGAAAAGCCAACCAAACCAAATCATATATATTTATTATATACATATAAAGATGATTTGGCATGAAATAACCTACAATGGTTGATATGCCATAAATCCAACCTAACCCAACCAACTAAGAGTATCTCCATCTACCTAATGTCATACCAGTTTTTCTTTTTTTTTTTTTTTTTGGCAGGATTAGTTACGATTTTGAGTTGGACCAGTACACACCGTTTTTCTTAACGATCAATGAATCTGTAATAGCTACACAGAGAGCTTTTCGAATTAACAACCCATAGCAGTATCGATTTTCTATCCAGAAAAGCATCATTTTGACATAACATTAAATGTGCTCGCAATAACAATTAAAGACTCACCAGCCTAAATATAAAACGATTCACCTGCAAAAGCACGGTGTGCACCGGTCAAAGCTATGGTCATATCTGAAAAGAAGAATGATAAAACATTAGCATGACGGAGCTACCATTGCCACTTGCATGAGCACAGGAGCACCACACTGGTAACAGTTTATGATATGGGAGGTGTATCTGCCGCACTCTGTATATTTATGGAATTGTTAGATATTGACCCTCGACCGAGCCGTCAATTAAGAGATGCACCTGTGTAAATAAGCGGAAGAACAGCGGAAGCAGGTGAGCGTTAGAAAATAATATAGCCAGGTGCCTGGACGGTTCGAGTCAGTTAGAGACAGGATGCCAAAGTGAGAACCAGCTGCAGATTGAGGGCTTTGCGCCCTTAGTGACCCCCGGTTGAGTAACCTTAGCCAAGATGCGAAAGAAGTGCTGCTATGGTCGAGAGAAGAACTTGGGTCAATATAGCAGTCCGTCGTTGTCTTCACTCATTTCTCACACCCAACAAACATCACCTTTTCGAAAATAAAGAGTGAGAGATTTATATTTTTATAAAGAAGTGTATTCGTTTGTTATTGAAGTCGTCATTATCAGTTGATTCTGTTCCCGTGTATATTTGTATATGCGTAGTATGCAATACATCATCATCATGTCGTGCCGCCAGCACGGATATCCCTGACCCTCTCTCGCCACTTCTCCCTATTATTCATCGCCTCCGGCAGGTCTTCTAATTTACATCCTGTGTCCTCACATAGTTGCTGTATGTAAGTTCGAGCTGGTTGTCCTGCTTTTGCACATCCATATGTGGGGGTCCACAGGAGTACATCGCTTATGAGCTCGTCCTTGCTTCTCCAGCAGTGCCCCGCGTGTCTGGTTCGTCTAACTTGTATAGTTTTCGTTAGGGGGGGGCAAGTGTCCGTATAGTTGGTGTCTCGTGGGGTGTTGTCGCCAGGACTTGTTCAATACTGCTCTCAACATTCTTGTGTAATTTCCGTCTAGTTTTTTTCTCCAGCCGTTTAGTTAGCGTCCATGTAGTGCATCCATATAGCAGTATAGACACAACCGCTGCCTGGAAGAAACTGCGTTTTATTTTATCGGTCAGGTCTGATTTCCATATGATGGAGAGCCTATCGATAGCCGTCCATGCCTTTGTCAGTCGTGTGTCGATGTCTTTTTCGGTTGATGAGACGCTACTTCCTAGGTAGGTGAATTTGTCTACTAGTTTCAGAGAGGCTTCATCTAGTGTGGCAATGTTGCCCGTTTGGTTGTAACACATATATTCAGTTTTGAGTGCATTGACATGGAGGCCAATGCCAGCTGCAGCTCGTTCCAGACTATGCAGTAGTGTCTCTGCTTGATTGGGCGTATTCGCCAGTAACGCCAAGTCATCAGCGTAGTCGGCGTCCGTGATTGTTTTTGCGGGGTACCTTTTGCTTCTTCTCTTAGTCAGTTCGAAGCCATTTTCTCTGATTTTGTCGATCGAAGTCCTAAGCACGTAGTTTAGACAGATGATAAAGAGGTACGGGGCTAGTGTATCTCCTTGTAGTACTCCTGCAACAATGTCGAAGTATTACAATACTCCTGCAACAATGTCGAACACAATTTTATTTTTGGTTAAATTAATTTTTTGTTTAATGGCATATCAACCTTCGTGGGTTATTCAATGTTAAATCCATCCTCGTGGAATAACAGCAGGGGATAAGGGGGTTCATACGATTCCCATGCGTATTTGTCCGAAAGTGAAAACAATAACGCGACTGGAGTTCGAACTCACTTACTTCGAGGGAGCAGTCCAGCTCCTTAGACATTACATAACGGAGGCTCCCTTTTGGTTGCAGAGTTTCAACTTTGGTGATAAATAAATGCCAAGTAATATCCGTTGTGATAACATAGTTTTCTAAAAATAGAATTAGTTAACTTTGGTTGAGAAAAAAATTCTTTTCGAAAAGAGAAACTAGTAATGGTGTATTTATTTATGGGTAATACTTACAGGTATGAAGTTAGTAATTGAGACGCTAATATAATTCTTAACTAGCGTTTCCTTAGCTTTTATTTCGTTTCAGTGGGGCAGACGAGAGTTGAATGATATAAATCTTGTGCGACTTGGAGAAATTGATCGATTAGAATCAATTATATTGAATAAAAATGCCCGTCAGCGATATTGTTGATGGTGTCGTAAAGTGAGTCACACAATTTGAACGCGAGAAGAGAAGATGAAGAAAAAAAAAAGGAAAGATGTAAAAGTAAACATATCTAATAAAGAGAGAGAGAGACAGAGAGACAGAGACAAACAGAGAGGCTAAAAATAATAAATAAAGAAAGAAAGAAAATGGTTTATAAAGAAAAAAATGGGAAGAAAGTAGAAAAAAATTACAGAAAAAATTATCAAATGTTGAAGAAAGCTATTAACACGGGGCTTAGCGATAAATCACTCTAAAAGCACCGGTATCCGTCAGATCGTTGAAGTTAAGAAGCTATCAGTTAGCTCAGCACTTAGATGGGTGACCACTTAGGAATAGCAGCGATCGTAAACAATGAAAGACCTGTGTGCCAGACTAAGAAAGCTATTAACATGGGGCTTAGCGATAAATCACTCTAAAAGCACCAGTATCTGTCAGATCATTGAAGTTAAGAAGCTATCAGTTAGCTCAGCACTTAGATGGGTGACCACTTAGGAATAGCAGCGATCGAAAGCAATGAAAGACCAGTATGCCAGACTAAGAAAAGCATAGTAAGTAAGAAGGGCGTATGGTCAAGCCCCAGTATCCTTTAGATCACTGAATTTTTTAATGTATTTAGTTTTGGTTTGATGGCACATCAACCATTTTAGGTTATTAGATGCCAAACCCATTTTATACATATAAACAGTTTTACGTCAAACAATACAGTTTAGCGTAATTACAGCTTAGTTCTACTTAACCAATAGATAGGACCCTATCAGGTGCTACCACTCCGGGCCAGAGTGGACCTGGGAGCGATGGCAATGAAGGGGTACTCCGCATTATCCAAAGCTCCGGCATTACTGGAGCCTAACCATTAGATTGTTTTGTGTCATATCCAGGACACTCATTGGGGGAGTCTTACCCCTCCGCAGAGGTGCAGTCGGTGTATTCTCAAGCTCCAGTCGACTGGGTTTCAGATCATTGAAGTTAGGAAGTGATCAGCTTGCTCAACACTTTAGCGTTTAACCAATTAGTCGCCGTAAATACAGTAAACAAATAGGTTAATTTTAACGGCATGTCAACACGTCTGTGGTTATTTTATGTGTTCTGTTAGGGAATTGTGCTCATTATTAATTTATTTTTACATTTTACATTTGCTTCTTTAGAGTTTTTTTTTACACAGTTATATGATATCAAATGTTATCTAGTATGATTTAAAGTATTCTTGTGGGGGTGTCCTCGAGGTGTCATGGTTAAAGCTCTGGACTGCGGAATCGTAAGTAGTAAAGTTGGCAACCCTAGACGAGGGCTACCCGAAAACTCTCTTTTTAATAGCTACTACACCGAAGAGTAGGGGAGGGTGCTACTCCTTTCCCAGGATGGCTCCACTTTACCCTCAAAACGTCCCTTTAATGCTGAATGTTAAGCAAGGAGGTATCAAGTACCTTTCTCTGGATTACTCCACTTTACCCTTGATACGTACCTTATAAAGCTGAGTGTTAAGCAAGGCGGCGCCAAGTACCATTTTTTGAGTCTTTGGTATGACTCGACTTGAGATTGAACCCCAGTCTCCCAGGCAATTGGCGAACACTCTACCACTAGGTCAAAGTGCTGGTACGCACTATTACGTTCACTTTTGAAGGTGCCCGTGGTGTAATGGTTATCATCGTAGGAAATGGACACGACGACTCGAGTTCAAATCCTGGACGAGACAGATTGCATTTCATATAGTACTAATACCCTTAGGAAAGGTATGAATCCAATTATTCTCCCTCCAGCTATGGGTAAATAGTAGGGCAGACTAGGTTCTTCAGCCTTAGTGAGGCCACAAGTCTAGGAGAAGGAAAACTCTGAATTCAAACCTGTTAAACTCCGCTTTAAAATTGACCTTGGGTCATATCCTGCCCGAGCGGAGGGGTTGGTAAATAGGATAACGTTCACTTTCAGATAGATACCCCTCGGAAAAGTATGAGCCCTCTTTTCCTCCTATTTATTGGTTAAATGATACCATAACTGTCATTCTAAAGGGATGAGTTTGGCATTAAATAACCCGAGAAGGTTTATATACTATTGAATAACAAACAAACAAGTATTCCCGTGAAATACAAATTATATGTTTTTAAGTAATCATTTCTCTTTGATATAATTCACTTGATTGCGCTCAGTTGCATGGTTTCAAGTAACGTCTAGTGTCTAAATAGACATACCTTGACGGGAATACTTGATACCATGCATAATTGAATATAAAGAATTAGTATTAAGAATGTCTGATATTATATATAACTGTACATAAATTTTTAGTATTAGATAGAAATACTTGATATCATATATAATTGTATATATATATATTTTTTTAAGAAGCTAGACGGCAATTACACAAGAATGCTGCGTGCAATCTTGAACAAGTCCTGGCGGCAACACCCCACAAGACATCAACTGTACGACCACCTGCCCCCTATCACGAAAACTATTCAAGTTAGACGAACCAGACACGCAGGACACTGCTGGAGAAGCAGGGACGAACTCATAAGAGATGTACTGTTAAAGAACCCCCACACATGGCCGTGCAAAAGCAAGACGATCAGCACGAACATACATTCAGCAGCTATGTGAGGATACGGGATGTTGTCCTGAAGACCTACCTAGGGCGATGAACGATAGGGAGGAGTGGCGAGAGAGGGTCAGGGATATCCGTGCTACCAGCGCGACATGATGATGATGATAATTGTATATAAAATATTAGTATTTGTATGTGTACTTGATATCTTATAACTATGTGCAAACTAACGATTATCGGGCGTAGTCTCTTAAGTCCTTGGAGGGTGTCCTCGTGGTTAAAGCGATGGACTGCTGAGTCGTAGTATGCGAGATCGAACTCCAGTCGCGCTATTACGTTCACTTTCGGACTAATACCCTTGGGAATACTATGAACTCCCTTATCCTCCCATCTATAGGTTAAATAGAGTCACTACTCTCCTTCTGAAAGGATGGATTTAGCATTAAATAACCCGAGAAGGTTGATATGCCATTAAATAACAAGCAAGTCAAGACGGGTTGACATGCCGCTAAAATCAAGAAGCCAATTAACAAAAAATGAAGCAATTCGTTAGATGAGAATCCCCGAAAGAAATAGAATAAAAATAAGACATATAAGATAAAATTAGCTTTCTAATCGATGTAAATGAGAAATTAAAAAAAATTTATTGATACTTTTCAAAGGAAAGATGTTTATGATTAACGAGTGTCAAATGAAGTAATCAATAAAAAACGAAAAGAATAGAGACAAGAAGTGTACCAAAAATCAGGTTGAACGTGAAATAAAAAAAAAACTGGTTCAAAGAGATTAAAAACGGACAGAGGTGATAGGTAAACTATATATATATATTGTAATAGTTTATGGTTATCACTAGCTCATCGCTTCAGTCAATGGTGGGCCAAATTTTGCGGTATTATTTAACGAAGTGCCCAATATCAATGATAAAGCACCTTGTAAAAATTCTTCGGCAAAAACAATCTCAAAATTATCTACAATGGCACAAAAAACATGGCAGAAAAACTTTAAAAAACCACAACACAACAGAAACTAACAGCTACTGCATTTGCAGAAACAAATCAATATGCCTGATACAGGGAAATTGGCTTAGAAAACGTGGTATACAAGGAAACAGTAAGAACAAACAATTCAGCAAAACACTACCTAGGCTCAACGACGGGAATCTTCAAACAAAAAATATATATCCACAAAATCCATCATAAAATGAACAATTAAACCACAAATCTGAGATAATCTCAAAATGTCGATACGTAAACAAACACTTCTACAACAATTCGACCTTAACACATTACCAAAACATAAACTACATTCCATTTCCCTTCTTCTCTTTCTTTTCTCCTCGTCTTTTTCCATTTTTTTAATCTATATTTATCACCACCGCTATTACCATCTGATGGTGAAGTTTCAGTAATGCCGGAGGTTAGGAGAATGCAAAGTACCCTTTCATTGCCATCACTCCTAGGTCCATTCTGTCTCGGAGCTGAAGCACCTAATAAGGTCCTATCTATGGGACAAATAGAACTAAACTTTGTCCTTTTGCTAAATTGAATTGCTTGAAATAAAACTGTTTCAACATTTAAACTGCGTATATCATTTAAATTGCGTACTTATGCTAAATTGAATTGTTTGAAATGGAACTGTTTTGACATTTAAACTGTACTTATGCTAAACTGAATTGTTTGAAACAGAAATGTTTTGAAATTTAAATGTGTGTAAACAAAACCCATATTTATGCTAAATTAAATTCTTTGAATTAAAACTGTCTGACCAAACTGAATAGCTTGAAATAGAAATGTTTTTACAATTATGAACGGATGGAGAAAAAGCTTGACAGCAACTGCACAAGAATGTTGCGAGCAATATTGAACATGTCCTGGAGGCAACATCCCACAAAGCAGCAGCTGTACGGCCACCTACCACCCATCACGAAGACTATCAATATTAGTCGAACCAGACATGCGGGACATTGCTGGAGAAGTAGGGACGAGCTCATAAGTGGTGTACTATTGTGGACTCCTTCACATGGCCGAGCAAAGGCAGGTCAACCAGCTCGAACCTACATACAGCAGCCTTGTGTAGATACGGGATGCAGCCCTGAGGACCTGCCGGAAGCGATGGATGATAGGGAGGGGTGGAGAGAGAGGGAGAGATCCGTGCTGGCACTACGACATGATAATGATGATGATGATGATGCTAAACTGAATTGTTTTAAATAGAGCTGTTTATTTGTATAAAAATGGATTTGGCATTAAATAACCAACAATGGTTGATATGCCATAAAACCCAAACAAACAAACAGAACCCTTCCTTTCCAACACTACGAACACAAAAATCGATTATATTAATGTTTTTTTTAAACTTTTCACTTTGGTGAACGCGTAAGGTATGCAACCTGGGGTCACACACACACACACACATATATATATATGATTTAAGTCTGCGAATAGACTTAAAAGGAATTATTTAAACAGGGTGCTCAATGCTCTCCCTCTTTCTCTCTCTGTATATATATACGAGGGTCGGCCGAAAAGCTCATAGGCTGAAAAATTCATATGATGATTTTTTATCAATGGGATCCAAACACTGCAACAGCGATGGTAGAATTGTATTGGCAGCAAGGAGGACTATAATAATATATAAAAACTCATTTAATCGCATTCAATAAGAGTATGTTGATCAGCCTATGAACTTTTCAGCAAACCCTTATATATATACATATATATGTACGTATGTATTTAATAACCTATCCTCACGAACAGAATGTGATACGAAGTCTATTTCTAAGCAGAATTGAACAGGTTTGAATTCAGAGTTTTCCTTCTCTAAGCCTAGTTGCCACACTAAGGTCAAAGAGTGCATTCTGCCCCTGTTATTTACTCACTGAAGGGAGAATGGTTAAGCGCATACTTTTTCCAAGTATACGTATTGCCACTATGTGAAATTCAAGCAGCATTATATATATATATATATATATATATATATATATACGCATTATATATATATATATATATATACACACGCTCACACACACACATGTATGTGTGTGTGTATGAGGAGAATTTAACGAACGTGATTTTGATTTAGGAGTCGGCAAGAGAAAGCACTGTCAAAATTTGCCCCCTTTTCAAGGAAATTAATAATGATAGGTCATTCATATCCCAGAACACTGTCAGTATCACCTCCTTTACCGACCGCTGCGCCTGAAACATTTTCTTTACCAAAGTGTCAATGTGCTTCTACTCTATGAACTTTTTTTCGACTCAGTCTCGTAGTCACAAACCTATTATTGGCCAACAAACAGGGTTGGTTGGTTGGGTTTTATAGCATATCAACCTTCGTAGGTTATTTAATGCCAAATCTATACCAATAAGCAGTTCTATTTCAAACAATTCAGTTTAGCATAACAAAACAATTTAATTGTAAAAAACATTTCTATTTCAAACTGTTCAGTTTAGTCAAACAGTTCTAATTCAACCAATTCAGTTTAGTATAAGTATAGATTTTGTTTACACGCAGTTAAATGTCAAAACAGTTCTATTTCAAACAATTCAGTTTAACACAAGTACACAGTTTAATTCTATATGACCTATAGACAGGACCCTATCAGGTGCTATCACTTCAGGCTTGAGTGGACCTGGGAGCGATGGCAATGAAGAGGTGTTCCGCATTCCGCAAAGCTCTAGGTTTACTGGAACCTCACAATCAGATTGCTTAGTGTCATATCTAGGATACTGGTTGGTGGGTGTCTTACCCCTCTGCAGAGGTTGGGCGCCTCGCGAAGTGTAATAGTTAGCAAGATTGATTTGCAAACCTGCATGAGTGAGTTCGAGTCTCATTGGATACCCCATTCATTCGGACTTGTGCTACATCTAAGTCAAACGCTTAGTAAATTACTACCCCTCAGCACAGGTGCAGTCAGTGTATTCTACAGCTGCAGCCGACTAGACAAATTTGTGAATATGTTTTTGAATAAAATATACTTCCCTGTACATATAATACATTCTATGAATTTCTCATAGTTCACTCTACTCAGCCTCGAAAGTTTAATAAGTTCTGTTGAAGCCTGAAAAAACTCTATTTGATTTACCGCCATTTTGAATAGCCTCAAAACAAATATTTTTGCGAGATTAAAATAATTTTTACTATAGACCAATTCCAAACAATACAGAAGTTACAATAATGGAAAAAAATTCTGAAAATGAATTCAATTTTGCTTTTTTTTTTTTTTAAACAAAAAATCGCCTGATATCTTGAATACTCCGGGTATATAACCTTTAAAATATTATTTTATGGGTTAGATAATTAAAAAAAAGTCACAACAAAGAATTTTAATCTATTTCCTCTATTTCTTAATCTTTTAACGGTGTTTGTGGCATTTCAAAATATTTACTCGTCGTTTTTTTTTCAAATTTACCTTTAAAATATCCTATTTCTTCTATTTTTTTAAATTTAATTTCTACTTCTTTCCCCTCGCTTTTTTAAAAAATCAATTTTACTTGCCTTTTTTTAATTTTTATTTCATCAGAAACGTTTCTCTTTTTCCAATATACTAATTCGTTTTCGACTGCCAAGAAAATGAAGCTTCCCTTATCGATTAATCAATATGATAATACTAAACTGCGACGAGATATTTGTCCCGTCTACCTGTTCAGTTTCTTTTTGTTTTTTAACGTTTTTAACTTTATTTTTGTTCAATTCTAATTCATTAACGTCTTTGAATGCGAAAACAAAATGCAGGTGACAAAAATATCTCACATTACAATCAACGAAATTTTATTGATTATTTTTTGTTTTTAAATTTCAATTTTTTTTTTTTTTTTTTGGTCTGAAGTCAACTGAGTTCAATTTTCATTTTTGTTACCAAATTCCACACGGAACCATAATTATTATACCAAAAGATTCTAAACTGACGGTGAGGCCCCAGTCTAGGAGATGTAGGGATTGTTAGATACTCCACAATTGTCATTACTCTCAGGTCTACTCTGATTCGTCAATAGGTCAAAAAATCTCTTTGCAAATTTTTAATTCTTGTAGAATCAACGAAATGACTAAAATCAAAAGGGATCGTCGAGAAAAGGTCTTGGTCGAAGTCAGACTGGAGTGTTGATTTTATTCGAATAAAGTTGCAATATATAATACATAATATGATACAGGACAATATATAAAAATGTTTGTTGTAGGTCTAAAGGAAGAATAAAAAAATATATTTTAAAATAGGTAGGTTCACTGACCGATTTGTATTTTTTAAAATTTATTTATTTTTTAAATTCAAAAAATACAAATCTCTTCGTGGACCTACCTATTTTAAAATAATACAGGACAATCTATAAAAATGTTAGCTGCTGGCCCAAAGAAGAATAAAAAATATATTTTAAAATAGGTAGGTCCACTGAGAGATTTGTATTTTTTGAAATTTATTTATTTTTTAAATACAAAAAATATATACAAATCTCTCAGTGGACCTACCTATTTTATAAATACAGGACAATCTATAAAAATGTTCGTTGCTGGCCCAAAGAAAGAATAAAAAATATATTTTAAAATAGGTAGGTCCACTGAGAGAGTTGTATTTTTTTGAATTTATTTATTTTTTAAATGAAATAAAATACAAATCTCTTCGTGGACCTACCTATTTTAAAATAATACAGGACAATATTTGGGTCATGAAGTCCCTAGGTTTAAAAGGGAAGAAGAGAAACTAACAGTTTTCAGCTGACAAAATGACTCAAGATAACCCAAACAGGAGCGTTGATAACACTCATATTAAGCGGGCGAATCTGGCACAAGGCCTTTTTTAAGGTGGCTCAGCGTTGATAACACATACGAGACGACGTCAGGGGATGGCTGCTAATATTCCCTTTGTATTCACTCTGTATATTCACATTTTCATATGTACGTGTGCGTTTATGCAAATGCTCAGGTCCATCAGCCAGCGGTGTCATTTCGCCAAAACATCCCCTTCCAGCCACTACACAAAGAGAAGCAAAGGAAGCTGATTTGCATCAGATCATACACTGTGTTCAACTCTGATGGAATTGGTCTTTTCCAACTTCCTAACTAACTAGTATAAAAAATTCGGCAACCGTAGTCGAGGGCGACCCGAAGGCTCCTTTTTCAATAGCTACTACACCGAGGTATAGGAGAGGGCGCCACTCCTTTCCCTAAATTTCTCCACTTTACCCTTGATACGCATCTTATATTGCTGAGTGTTAAGCAAAGTGGTATCAAGTACCATTTTTAAAGTCTTTGGTATAACGCAACCTGAGATTGAACCCAGGTCTCCCGGACCATTGACGAACACTCTACCCACTTAAAATAAACATAAATTAATTTGCCGAAGATTTAATGACCCCCGAAGATCCGACAATATTATCGTATATTTTTGGATTGTTCATTGCAAAGACAACAATAGGTTGGTTGGTTGGTTTTTATGGCATATCAACCTTTACAGGTTATTCAATGTCAAATCCTGTTTAGACATTTATTAAATATACGATTTGAAAACGAATAATTTGTCAGAAATATTTTAGACAAGCCAGAACTCATTTACTTGCAGACATTTAAATGGTTTCAAGTATTTCTAACTCTAATAATTCTATTTAATATATCATTTATTTCTATATAGTTAAATAGTTTCAAGTATTGTTATTTAACACGAATAATTCAATTAGACACCACCCATTCATTTGGGTAGATTAAGATGTTTTCAAGTATAATTATGTAACAATAAAAACTCAATTTTTAACATCAGCCATTTGTTAGCACACAATTGAATTACCAAACAGTTCTATTTGAATTTAACAGTTACTATTACTCAGGATCAGAGTTGACCTGGGAGTAATGACAATTTAGAGGATACTCCGTATTCCCCAATGCTCCAGGACTGGAGCCTTACCATCAAATTCAGTTTAGTGTCATAAACAGGACACTTGTGTGGTGGTGAGGTACTGCAGAGATGCAGTCAGCGTATTCTACAGCCCAACCGACTGGACAGTAAAATAGATTTTATATACAATGAAATAGCAAACCATTCTTTCTTGTTTAAATAGCTCATCTTGATTTTTTTGTTCTGAGGAATTTCCACAGATCATGTCAGTTAGGAAATAATTACTGTATATACTTGAGTAATGAACGACTTCGTGTCATGAACAAGCCCCAATTTCTAGCCACGAGTGGTGTTTTATCGACAAGGTTAGGTCTTGAAGCAAGTTTACCTTCAACTTTTAAGAATATCTCAATTGACCGAGGGAGTGGTACAAGAATATTCCACTTGTCTGCAGGGAGGAGATACAGAAGAATATCTTGTTGAGTCGAGGAGGAAGTAGGAAGATTATCCCACATGGCTGAGCGGAGGGAATATGGACGAGAGTTACATATGAACGGACAAGCGGAATTATAATATTAGTATTAGATAGGAATACTTTAAACCATGCAACTCTGAGCAAATTATTTGTATTACGTTGGGTTTCTTTGCCTAATGGCATATCAACCTTTGTAGGTTATTTGAGGCCAAAGGCATCCTGGTAGAAATAACAGTTGTAGTACTATTTAACCTCTAGTTGGGGGAACGAGGGGGTTCTTTCCGTTTTCAAGGGTATTATTTCGAAAGTGGATGTAAGGGTGCGACTGGAGATCGAACTCACTTACTATGATGTCGCAGTCCTCCATGTTAACCACTTAGCCACGACAACTAAATAAGAATACTTTATATTATATAACTGTGCAAAAAAAAACCCTAATAAACAACTACACTATAACTGTAAATAGAAATGTTCAATGTACGCAATTCCCTAACCTCCAAGTATAAGATAACCCTAGACGGGTTGACAAGCAGTTAAAAACATTCAATCAATCAATCAATCAATCAAAAGTACGGACAAATTTCTATATATTCTTTTTACTGACTAAAATCTTCTAAAAATTAACTAATTTATTTAATTTAATAAAATTTTCGGTTCTTATTTGATAGACGTTTTTTTTTATTTAATTTTGTCTGGTTTTTTTTTTGTTTTTTTTTTCCGTTTCTTGCTCAAATTAAACAAATCTGATAAAACAAAAAAGCGTGCCACGAAGAGAAATATTTTACTCTAGTTTCCAGGGGTTTTTTTTATTTTGTTTTTTTTATTTTCGAAGTACGAATTTCATACAGACCCAGACTTTTACTCTGTGTTAAAATTGGTAAAAAGAATTTATTTCTCCTGAGAAATATCTTTTAAAAATATAAAATGCAATGTCTTGCACTTTAAATAAGTAAAACAAATAATAATTTATGGTTAGGTCATTTAGTTCAATGGTATATCTATTGGCAAATCCTCTCTCACACACACACACACACACATATATATATATATATATATATATATAGAGAGAGAGAGAGCGAGAGAGTGTACTCGAGCAGTACTTTTTTATTCAAGCATGTTTGATTAAAGGATAAAGACACATTTTGTCTATATAATTTAATTAAGATCCTTTCAAGTTTCCGGATAAGTGTCTTGGTTTTAGGTTGGAATTGGTGGGGGAATTTACCAAAATTGTCCTGAGCACTTTCGGATATTTCATAGGCCATCATCAGGGATTGCTGGTATGTATAAAGAGTGTTTTTAAAGTAAGTAGAATTATTAGTATTAGATAGTATTACTATTTGACCATCGATGGGGCCCACACAGGTACTGTCATTCTGGGTCAAAGTGGACTTGGGAGTAATAGCAATGAAGAGGTACTTCATATTTTCAAAGCCCCAGGACTCGAGCCTAGCCATTAGGTAGTTTAAAGTCATACCCAGGATACTCGTTGGGGTGGAGGTCTTAATCCGATGTTGATGGCCCAAGCAGTAGAATACACCGACCTCAAGTGAGCTACAGCTTACTCGGCTGGGGCTGTATAATACACTGACTGCTTCTCTACAGAAAGGTAAGACTCCCCCCAACAAGTGTCCTGATATATGACACTAAACGATCTGATGGTATGACTGCCGTAATACAAGAGTTTTGGAGAAGGTAGAGTACCCCTTCATTACCATTGCTCCCAGGTTAAATTTGGGCTGGGGTGGTAGCACTTGATAGGGTCCAATCTATGAGTCAAATAGAACTGTGTACTTATGCTAAACTGACTTGCTTGAAATAGATTTGGCATTAAAAACTCTACAATAGTTGATATGCCACAAAATCAACCAACCAACAACTCCGATGTGGAGATGCTATAAGCGTATTCTGCAACCCAAGCCGACGTGGCAGTTTATTTTCGAAGTACGGATTCTATATCGAAGCCGACTTTGACTTTGTTTTCAATAGGTAAAGAAAATTTTATCCTCTAGTGAATTATCTTTCAAATATAGAAAAATTCAATCTATTGCACTTTGCAAAAGTAAAACAAATAATTTAATAGAAAAAAAATCTTGTTTCGTATAGAAACACATTTTAATTACAAATTGTTCTTTATTAGAAAAGTACCGGAAACTTTATTAAAATCCAGTGATTATTTTATGTTTGTGTACATTTTTTAAAAATGTTTTTTTATGAAAGAATTTTAATGCAATATTGTTTATACCAAAAATATATTTAGAGTGCCAAACAAAGTGTGATATCAAGCTAGTCTGGAAATTAGTTCGGTTTGCACGAATACTCTATTATAATGGTCTTGAACCAGACTTAGCTAAATTTTGTAAAGATAGTGCTGGTCATCGAGTGATAGTTATAAAAAGAATATTCACTAATTTTTCAACCGTCATGGGTATCTTAACATTGCGGGTTTGCACCAGACGAAATATGGAATGTCTACAATAAATTTGATTATTTGCTAATATACAATAAATTCAGACAGCAAGCGCTTCATAATTGTGTCCTTGTGTCAGACTGTTAAGCTTAGCTAAAAAGAAAACTGCCATTGTGCAATACAACGATTTTCAGGTATAGATGTTTTGGTTGGTTAGTTGGTTGGTTTTACGGAAACTGAACCCTTGATGTCGCTTGAATTATCATGGTTTCCAGATTATACAGACAATAAAAATGTAGCTTCAAACATTATTTTAAACAGTTAAACACTTCATACGTAGTTGTAATATCAATGTTTTAAGGACCAATGAATTAATAAAATTCACAGTCATTTTAAACAGTTAAACACTTCATACGTAGTTGTAATATCAATGTTTTAAGGACCAATGAATTAATAAAATTCACGGTCATTTTAAACAGTTAAACACTTCATACGTAGTTGAAATATCAATGTTTTAAGGACCAATGAATTAATAAAGTTCGCAGTCATCTTAAAGGATTAAACACTTCATACTTATTTGAAATATCAATGTTTTAAGAGCCGATTTATTGATAAAGTTGACCATCATTTTTAGCAAGTAAACACTTCATGTTTTTGCCCATTTGGCTGGGGCTGCAGAATACATCGACTGCTTCTCTGTAGAGTGATAAGACCCTCCCCCATAGCGAGTGTCCTGGATCTGACAAAAAACAATCTGATGGTGAAGTTCCAGTAATGCTGGAGCTTTGAAGAATGCGGAGTTACCTTCATTGCCATCGCTTCCAGGTCCACCTTGGCCCGGAGTGGTAGCACCTGATAGGGTCCTATCTAAGGGTGAAATAAAACTAAACTGTGTACTTTTACTAAACTGAACTGTTTTTAATAGAACTAAACTGTGTACTTATGCTAAACTGAATTGTTTGAAATCGAACTGTTTTTGATATTGAAGATGAGTACTTATGCTCAACTGAATTGTTTGAAATAGAACTGTTTTGACATTTACCTGTGTGTAAACAAAAAGCATATATACATATATATATATAAAACAAAATACGAAGAATAGTATGAAGACTTGAACATCTTCACTTGAAAATCATAAAACAAAGACAGTCTGTAGTATTTAACAGAACCCCCCTCTCTCTCTCTCTATATATATATATATATATATATATATATATATATATATATATATATATATAATCTACGATTTGTAAATGAGTATGTTGTAGATAACAATTTAGTAACGAGCCAGAACTCTTTTGTTCGTCCTCAAATGTTTTCAAGTATTGCTATATAAAACTAATAGTTTTATTTGCACACAGTTAAAGGCTTTTAAGTATTGTTATTTAACACTAGTAATTCTATTCAACATTGTTCATTCGTTTGCCCACAGTTAAAAAGTATACAAAATGATTAAAGATTTCTATTTGACCCATAGATGAGACTCTTGCAGGTACTACAACTCTGAGTCAGATTTGAACTCAGGTTGCCGTGTTCATTTCCTCCGATGATACCCATTACACCACGGGAACAAAAAGGAACAATTTATTCTATGTCTACGAGACAATGGATGTAGAACACATCTAGCTTAAATTCGTATAAGGGTGATCTCGGTGACAGACCCCATTCAAAAAATTTGCTCATCAGAGTCACCCACATTATGGCATTCTTAAAGGTCAACTCAATCCGAGGATATTAGATGAGTCTCACTTTTGGGGAAATGACCTTGAAGATCGCACTCTGAATCTAACAGTAGGCTTACATAGGTTAGAGTGAACATTTACTCCATAGAGCCTTGTCTGCCAGAAGGACATGATATTAGAGCTCTTATTGAACTCATTCAAGTTTCGTTTTCCTATTTTCAATTCAGGATTAGAATATAATTTTTATCTCTCGCTGAGGTCTGTTCTCGAGATAGTGATCGAGAGTATCAGATTTGTTGGTTGGTTGGGTTTTTATGGCATATCAAACATTGTAGGTTTTTTAATGTCAAATGCATTTTTATACATATAAACAGTTCTATTTCAAACAATTCAATTTAACATACGTACGCAGTTAAATGTCAAAACAGTTCTATTTCAAGTAAATCGGTTTACCATTAGTACGCAGTTTAGTTCTATTTGATCCATACATAGGACTCTATCAGGTGCTATCACCCCAGGCTAGAGTTGACCTGGGAGTAATGGCAATAAAGGAGTACTCCGCATTCCCCAAAGCTCGAGCATGATTGGAGCCTCCCCATCAGATTGTTTAGTGTCATACCAGAACACCCATTGCGAGGAGTCTTACCCCCCTGCAGAGATGCAGTCGGTGTATTCTACAGCCTCAGCCGATTGAGTTAAGTGCTAGGGTTATTTAGAGTCTTGTCCACACATACGCGCAGGCAAGCCTCCGTTTTAAAACAAAAATTAAATACGTGTGGCATTAAATATTAAATAATTATAGGTTCAAGTAACTATTCTCAATACAAATAATTTCATAGTTAAATGGTTTCAAGTATTCCTATTAAATACAAATAATTTGTAAGCAATTCAAGTTATTATTCTTAACTGATACTCATAATTTTAAAACAGATGTAATCGTCCCATAATTTGAATCTGAACAGGTATTACTATTTCAAACTCGCCAAAGCTCCGGAACTAGATCTTCACGGCCGGATGCAATTTAGTGATACAACATGGACATCTCTTTTTTTGTGGAGGGGAGGATCTTATGACTTTGCAAAAGACGTGTTCTAAGCCGTGTCAACAAGGGAAAATTTAAAAGAGAAATATTTATGAAAGGCCAATGTCAGTGAAAAGATCGCATTGGGAAAAGTTCCTTTCCAATAGAAATTTATCGCAACACGATCATTCATCTCAACTTTGCCTTGTGTTATACTAAGCTTAGCATAGCAGAGACCGAATTTGTTGAGTTAAATAATAAGGAAAAACCACTTGAGTTGCCAATATGTGACGACGGTCAAATGAACAGTTGGAGTCTTCATTTGCACAACATCGAATAAGGTCGGTGACGTGAAAAGGGAAACAGTTTTATATAGAGAGGCTCAGCTGAATTGAAACAAGAAAATATATAAAGGCATGTGGATGGAGAATTCAATCAAAGACTTCAACCAGAATCAATCAGTAAAAAGTACGAATGGTCTTTAAAAATGGGACCTGTCAATAAAAGGCGGTAAGGTTCATTTCTGATTCCAATGGAATTTTTGCGGTCAGCTTGCCTGACAAGTCCACAAATTAAATCTCAGAGATCGATAGAGATCGATTAATCTGTCACTACTTGCGTTGTGAAGAGAATATATACGTGAGTGTGAACGTATGTGTTCTTGGCCTGCCTCGTTCTGATGTCCTTTACTAACTGACGTCAGCATTGTTCTCACTGGGAAGCTTTTTATCCAACCTCTCCAAGAAGCTAAGATGTGACACAGAGTCGGTTTAATGCAAGGTGCCTCACAGGAAGCAAGCCTCTGTGGGGCAGTTTTAAAAATTGTTTAGATTCTGTCGGCATTTTTCTTCAGCGACGCCTCAGGTGCCGGACAATAAACCCGAATCATACCCCTTTCAGACGTGGAGGCAGATGAGGCCTTGTTGAAAAGTCACCAGAAATCAAACTGTTATTAATTCCCAAAGTAACTGCCCACGGGCTACCGATTCCTGAGAGTTATCACCCACATCAAACTGTCCGACCTCGTAAAGAGTCAAATAAATACACCTAACCTACTATCTCTACTCAGTTATTTTGACTCCTCACGGGGTCAAAATGTAACACAAAATCTGCTTAGTGTGGAGTGTCCTGCAGAAACCAAGCCTCACGTGTGACGGTTGTTAAAAGTGCTTAGATTCCGTCGGCATTTCTCTTCAAAGACCCTGCAAGCACCTGGCAATAAATCCAGCCCTTACCTCTTTTAGACAAGGTGACAGGTGATGTCTTGGGATAAGCTTCCTTTGAACCTAAACTATTATTAATTCTCACCCACCCAGCAAGGATACACAAGTTGAGTATTGCCCAGTCGGCTGGGGCTGTAGAATACACCGAATATCCTGGATATGACACTAAACAATCTGATGGTGAGGTTCCAGTGATGCTGGAGCTTTGGGGAATGCGGAGTACCCCTTTACTGCCATCGCTCCCAGGTCCACTCTGGCCCGGTGTGGTAGCACCTGATATGGGTCCTATCTATGGGTTAAATAGAAGTAAATCGTGCTTTTTTCACTATACTAAACTGAATTGTTTGAAATAGAACTGATTATTTACATAAGAATGGATTTGGCGATAAATAACCTACAAAGGTTGATATGCCATGAAATCAAACCAAACCAAAGCAAAACAAGTTGAGTATGCGTAGTAGTGTGCTTGTGTCTGTTTGACATTTCTCGAGCTCAAAATGTTACACAAGATAAGTTTAGTGAGGGAATACCCACCGAGCCAGGAACATAATACATAGTTCTGTGGGCATTTCTTCTCAATTGTGACTTAGGTTTGGTTTCTTTGTTTAATGGCATATTAACCTTTGTAGGTTATTTAATGCCAAAGCCATTCTCCTAGAAGAACAGATTTAACCCATAGCTGGGAGGATAAGAGGGTTCGTACCTTTCCCAAGGATATTTGCCCGAAAGTGAACGTAATAGCGCGACTGGAGTACGAACTCGCTTACTACGATTCCGCACACCATCGCTTTAACCATTACACCACAAGGGCCCTCCCCAGTTGTGTCTCAATCATCAGGCAATAACCCAACCCTTTTCAGGCGAGAGAGCATGTGCTGCCAGGTGAAAAGACCACCTGGAGTTAAGTTAATTTTTTTATGTGCGTCCCGAATTAAAAGACAGAGAAGCGATGATGTCCTTCCTAAGTAGTGACATAAAGAAGATATAAAGTACCATTTTTTGAGTCTTTGGTATGACTCGACCTGGGATTGAACCCAGGTCTCCCGGGCCATTGGCGTGGGAGGATAAGGGTGTTCATACCAGTGAACGTAATAGCGCGACTGGAGTACGAACTCGCGTACTACGATTCCGCAGTTCATCGCGTTAACCATTACACGACGACGACACCCCCAGCAAAAATAAGATACACCGACGACTTTATATCCGGTAAAAACAACGCGCTGCGTTTGTCCCTTCACATCTACATACAATTTCACAATTTAACATCAGTCATTTGTTTTACTCATAGTTTGTTCTATTTGCCCCTTTGATAGGACCCTATCAGGAGTAATGGTAATGAAGGGGTGCGTCACATTCTCCAAACCTCCTAGACTGGAGCCTCGATATCAGATGGTTAAATGTCATATCTTGGACTGGTCTTACTCATCTTCAGAGATGCAGTCGGTATCATATTTATCATATTTACCCAACCCCTCGGGCAGGATGTAACAGAAGGTCAATTTTTTAAGCGAAGTTTAACAGGTTTTGAATTCAGTGTTTTCCTTCTAGTTGCCTCACCAAGGCTGAAGAACCTCAACTGCCCTACTTTGTGTGTGTGTGTGTGTGTGTGTGTGAATGTTCGTATGTGTGTGGGGGGCAGCATGAACTAAAATTTTAGAATTTTAAAGATTAAAGTTGTCATTAGTTGTGACTATCAAACGGAGACCCGACTTTTTTACTTTGACTCTTTATTTGGTCAGGTTGGAACTGAAAAGTTACAAAGTCCTTTATTTGAAATAATTTGGCTTCATCGTTTATAGATAGATAGATAGATAGATAGATATGAACAGAATGAGATAGATAGATAGATAGATAGATAATAAAAAGACATAGATAGATAGATGAATAGATAGATAGATAGATATGAACAGAATGAGATAGATAGATAGATAGATGTGATTCTTTTAACTACATAACATTTTTTAAATAAATTTCAGAACATTAAGTGAATTACATAAATTTGAATCAAAACAGCACCAACGGAAATAGAATATTTAGAACTTTCTCATCTTTTCGTTATATTTAAAAATTCCCACGGCTTGATGAAGTTTTATAACCCGAAACGTTTAACGTTGGCAAATAATTCAAAGTATAAATAAAACCATCTTCTGAAGACCATGTGATTTTTTCCTTTTTTTTCATATTTGTACATTTTCTTATATATACATGTGTGTGTGTGTGTGTGTGTGTGTGTGTGTGTGTGTGTGTGTGTGTTTTCTTTCTAAATATATTTCTTGCTAAATTGTAAATTCATATTTATAGAATTATAATCATTACAAGGCAACTCGTTACAGTCCTGTCAACTTAAGTACTGGTACTTAAATATACAAAAGAATCGTTAAATGCATGTACCAAGAAATGCAAGGGTAATATATTTCAAAAGTGGTATACATCATACATTATTACATTATTTAAAAAAAAGTACTTTTTCCTTTTTTTTTTTTTTCTCAGGGGTAGATACGTGTCTATGCGTTTTTAGCAAAGAGAGTTGGTAAACGCGAAACAAAAAAAAAAAAAAACCCGAAAAAAAGAAGCAAGAAAGAGCGTGGAGAAAGCGGGACAAAGAAGGAAGATGAGAAACGTATATTGTATATGTAGTTGTACACAATTTAAATGCATATACGTAGGGCGTTGGCTAGAAGCAAGCCCCTCAATTCAATACCAACAATTTTCATAGAGCGTGGATATGGGCTGTAATTACACAAGTGCAGGCCTGTTTATGTTTCATCTCAACACTCTAAGGTCATTAATAGTCTGTGAACGCATATGTACATGGCTAAACGGTATTACATATCGCAGAAAACTAGGGGTTTGTTTTTACAATGTATACATACATACATACATACATACATACATACATTTACCAAACCCCTCGAACGGGAAGGAGGTGAAACAAGCTTAATTTTTGAGCGGAGTTTAACAGGTTTGAATTCAGAGTTTTTCTTCTCCTAGGTTGGTTGCAATACCAAGGTTCAATATCCCGGTGTGCCCTACTATTTACTCATAGTTGGATGGATAGTTTTTTGATTGGTTGGTTGGTTTTATGGCATTACAGCCTTTGTAGGTTATTTAATGCCAAATCCTCTACACAAACACACACACACACACACATATATATATATATATATATATATATATATATATATATATATATCCCTGCTTCTCTAGCCGTGTCCTGCATGTTTTCCTATGAACCCCCTCATATGGCCGAGCAAAAGCAGGACGATCAGCTCGAACCTACATACATCAGCTCAGTGATGATACGGTATGTAGCCCTGAGGACCTACCAGAAGCGATGAACGATAGGGAGGAGTGGCGAGAGAGGGTAATGGATATCTGTGCTGGTGGTACAACATGATGATGATGATATATATATATATATATATATATATATAATTCGTAAAGGAATAATTTGTAGGTAAGATTTTACACATGCTAGAGCTAATTTGTTTGCACACAGTTACGTGGTTTCAAGTATTTCTATCTCATACGAATAACTCTATTTTATATTACTCAGTTATTTGAAGACATTTAAATTGTTTCAAATATTGCTATGTAAAATAAACAATTTAATTTTTTTTGCACACTGTTGAATGGTTAAACAGTTTTTTTGTTTTTTTTGCACACTGTTAAATGGTTAAACAGTTTTTATTTGGGACCCTCAAGCACTACTCTGGTTCAGAATGTACTTGGGAGATCTGGTAATGAAGCAATATTCTACATTGGCCAAAACTCCAGGAACGGAGCCTTACTATCAGATGGTTTTGTGTCATATGCAGGACACTTGTTAGAGGGGTGCCCTTACCCCTCTACAGAAATGCACTTGGTGTATTCTACATCCTCAGTCTACTGGGCTGTATATTTTAGGAATGTTATTTAACTGGAGATATCTTTAAAATGATTTGAACTTTTAAAATCCATTCGTGGGGTACGCCATCAAAAGCTTTTTTTGTTGTCAGTCCAAGTCATACTATTTTATTTTTTTGGATTAGCATTTTCTCTATGTCTTTACATTCTATGAATTTGACTATTTTCTACTTAAGTATCAATGTTATTGTATATGTTGCTAACTTGCTTGTCTGCGACCTCGAAGTAAGTGAGTTCAAACTCCAGTCGTGCTATTATGTTCACTTTCGGACTAATACCCTTAGGAAATGTATGAATCCCTATCCCCCCCTCCAGCTATACGTTAAGTAGTATCCCTACTTTGCTTCTACAAGGATGGATTTGCCATGAAATAACCCACAAAGGTTGATATGCCATTAAACAAAGAAACCGAACTAAGGAGACTCACTTTCTCGTATTTCTTATTGTATAGCTCTAATACCTTTCTCCATAAGACTTGAAAACACATCGTATGGATATAAACATACGACTAAAAAATAAACCAAATATTCTATATGGACCATTTAAAGCTATATGCAAAAAATGATGACAACTTAGAAAATTCACTAAGCACTATGAAAAGATTTAATCACGACATACAGATGCATTTTAGTCGGGACAAATGTTTGGTCTGGTTTGGTTTTATGACATATCAACCATTGGAGGTTATTTAATGTCAAATCCTCTTTATACATATATATCAAATATATGGGATTTGGTTTGGTTTGGTTTTATGGCATATGAACCATTATTGGTTATTTAATGCCAAATCCTCTTTATTCATATACATCAAATATATAGGATTTAATTTGGTTTTGTTTTATGGCATATGAACCATTGTAGGTTATTTAAAACCAAATCCTCTTTATACATATATATCAAATATATAGGATTTAATTTCGTTTGGTTTTATGGCATATGAACCATTGTAGGTTATTTAATACCAAATCATCTTTATACATATATATCAAATATATAGGATTTAATTTGGTTTGGTTTTATGGCATATGAACCATTATAGGTTATTTAATGCCAAATCCTTTTTATACATAAATATTAGAATATATAGAATTCGGTTCGCTTGGGTTTTATGACATATCAACCATTGTTGGTTATTTAATGCCAAATCCCGTTAATACATATATATTAAGTATAATTTGTAAACATATCTTGTTGATAAGATTTTATTATGATCCTGAGAGTTTCAAGTATTCCTATTAAATACTAATAATCCTATTCAACATTACTCTGTCATTTGCACACTATTAAATGGTTTCAGGTATTACTATGTATTACAAAGAATTCAATTAAACATCAGTCATTTGTTTACGCATAGTTAAATAATCAGAGTTCGATTTCACACAATTCAGTTCAGCATGAGTCATTAGATTGCATACAGTTTTAATGTCAAACCGTTCTATTTGACCCATAGATAGGACCCTCTCAGGTGCTACCACTCCGGCCCAGAATGGACCAGGGAGCGATGGCAATGAAGGAGTATCCGCATTTCCCAAAGTTCCAGCATTACTGGAGCCTTATCATCAATTTCTTTGATGTCATATCCCGAACACTCATTAGCGGGGTACTCCTCTGTAGAGCTGCAGTCTGTGTATTCTACAGCCCCAGCCAACTGGGCCATATGTTAGGTGTGGGGTCTTACCCCTCTGCAGAGATAAAGTCGGTGTATTATACCGCTCTAGCTGACTGGGCTTTGCACTAATGCACGAAAATTACAATCAGAAACGTTTAAAAACATCACGATTGATATAAGCACGGAAATTACAGAGTTAAAACACCATAAAGCCTAACAATATTTAGAAACTAATGAAGCAAATTGTATCCATCATCTTATAAATAAAGAAAGAAAAAAAGAAAATAATTCTGTAGGAGGATAAGAGCCATATCAAGAACACTCTGGCAATAGCAGTAGTGATATAGAGTTTTTATATAATGAAGTAGGCATTTAAAAAAGATAGATACTAATAAGCTACCACAGAATGCATCACCCAAAAGCAGATATAGAACGTCTCTACGCCAAGAGAGAAAATGGAGGAAGAGGATTAATCTAACGAAACGTGACCAATAAACCAACCAGCAAAGGTTTAAGGAAATATTAAATACTACACTTCATCGGGTGCAGCAGTTGATAAACAAATTCAAGTTGTTCAAGAAATAATATCCAGTTAGTAAATAGATTTAGTGACGACGGAGGGATACAAATCGGTCTGGAAAAATGAGTGAAAGACACATTTAAAAAAAAGGCTCATACTACATTGGATGCGGCAGTTAATAAACAAATTCAAGTTGTTCAAGAAATATCCGGTTAGTAAAGAAAGTAATAAATTTGCAAATCAACTCGACCTCAAATCGAAATAAATAAATATAAAAGAAAAAGCAATAGAGGCTGTAAAAACATTAAGGCTTGGTTTAAGGAAAGCTCACAAGTAACGTCTAAAAAACATGACAGTAGATGAAGATATAAACACGGAGATTACAGATTAAAGAAATTCTATAAATATTTAACAATTAATCAATCGAACGGTATCAATCATACGATAAATAAATAAAAAATAAGAAAAGAATTTCATTAGAGGATAAGAACCATATAAATAAACAAAAGAAGAAAAAATAAGAGGATTTGCTGAATTGTGAACTTGGCTATTCCGGTAGACCACGAAGTAAAATTGAATGAAAGTGATAAGAAAGATACGTACCAGGACCTTGCTCAGGAACTGAAAAAATTGTAGAACATGAAAGTGACGGTGACACCAGTTATAATTGGTGCTCTTGATACAGTCACCAAAAGACTGATACGGGAAGTGGAGGACTTGGAAATAAGAGCACGAGTGGAGACCATCCAAACTACAGCATTATTAAGATCGGCTAGAATACTGAGAAAAGTCCTAGAGACTTGGGGAGACTTGCTTTCACTCAAACATCATCGGTTAACACTGACGTGAAAACTTATTCAAAAGAGTAAAATAATAATAATAATAATAATAATAATAATAATAATAATAATAATGTGATCCACTGGGAGCTGTGCAAGAGATTAAAATTTGACCATTCTGCCAAATGGCATATGAACAAACCAGAATCTGTCCAAGTGAATGAAACTCACAAAATTCGCTTGGATTTTGAGATACAAACAGATCACCCCCAATATAGGCAATAAGATCAAATCTAGATCTAATTGATCAACAACAGAGAGAGAGAGAGAGAGAGAGAGAGAGAGAGAGAGAGAGAGAGAGAATTTGTCGTTTCGTGAATTTTGCCGTATTGGCAGACCACAGCGTGAGAATAAAAGAAATCGAAAAGATAGACACATACTTTGATCTTGCCAGAGAACAACAACAAAAAAAAAAAAAAAAAGAAGCTGCGGAACATGAAGGCGACGGTAATACCAGTTGTAGTTGTTGCACTTGGAGCGGTTTCTAACGGCTTGGAGAAGTCACTGGAAGGGTTGGAAATCAGAGGAAAGAATAGAGACCATAGAGACTGCAGCATTGCTGAGATCGATCAGAATACTATGAAAAGTCCAGGAGACATGAGAATACTTGTTGTCTTTCAGTGAAAGTCCACCAGCAAAGGTTGGTGTGAAAAACTCGCAAGAAGTAAAATAATAATAATAATAATAATAATATCGGACTTTGACATACACACGGATCACCTAATCTCGGCCAGGAGACCAGACTTTATAATAATCAAGAAAAAAAAAAAGAGATTTTGCAAAATTGTCGACTTTGATGTTCCTGCTGACCACAGAAAAAAAAACCTGAAAGAATGTGAAAAGAAGTATAAGTACCTCGACCTTGCTAGAGAATTGAAAAAACTGTGGAACATGAAAGTAACGATTGTACCAATTGTGAGTGGTGCTTTTGGCACAATGACTAAAGGATTATTAAAAGGCCTGGAGGACTTAGAAGTTGGCGGACGAGTGGAGACCACTCAAACGACAGCATTATTGAAGACGGCCAGAATACTGAGAAGAGTTCTGGAGACTTGAGGAGATTTGCTGTCACTCAAACTCCAGTGAAAAACCATCAGCTGACGCTGATGTGAGGGGCTCTAGAAGAGTATATAACAATAATAATAATAATAATAATGAGGAACAACAGAACGGAAATAACAAGAAAACGAAATTGGGCAACCCCCCCCAACTCCCCGGATGTTTTAAGCGACTAACAAGCGACATCTTACACGAGAAAACGTGGACGTGGCTAAGAAAAGGAAACCTTAAGAGAGAAACTGAATCTCTTCTAAAGCAGCTTAAAATAACGCCATAAGGACCAATCTTATCAAAGCAAGAATTGATAAGACGCAACTAAATGACAGATGCAAGTTATGTGACGATAGAGAGGAAACGATCAATCACATAATAATCGATGCAGTAAACGAACACAGAAAGAGTATTAGACTAAACACGACCGGGTGGACAAGGGGATCCATCAGGAATCGTGCAAGAAATTTGAATTTGACCATACAAGCAAATGGTATAAGCACAACTCAGAATCTTTCTTGGAGAATGAAACACACTATTTTCTTTGGGAGTTTGAGAAACAAATGTGTCTCGTAATCCTGGCCAGACGACCGGGCCTTATAATAATAATAATAATAATAAAGCACTTGTCGAATTATGGACTTTGCTGTCCCCGCTGACAAGTGGAAAAAAATTGATAGAAAGCGAAAAGAAAGAAGAGTACCTGGACCTTGTGAGGGAACTGAAAAAACTGTGGAACATGAAAGTGACGGTGATACTATTTGTACTTAGTGCTCTTGTTTCAGTCACGAGAGGATTGGTACAGGGGCTGGAGGACTTGGAAATAAGAGGACGAGTGAAGACTATCCAAACTACTGCATTATTGAGATAGGCCAGAATACTGAGAAGAGTCCTGGAGATTTGAGGAGACTTGTAGTCACTCAAACTTCAGTGAGAAACCATCGGCTAACGCTGGTGTAAAAAACTCGAAACGGAATAATAATAATAATAATAATAATAATAATAATAGTAATAATAATAATAATAATCCTTTATCAACAAGTGCATATGGAAGTAAAAGAAAAACTTTTAACATAGAATTTTGAGTTTTTCTACACATACTGAGAAAATTTGAGATCATTTGAACGAGAATTTGTCAAGTTATTACATTACGAAACGATATCGATTTTTATCAAACAATATATATATATATATATATATATATATATATATATATATATATAACCCAAACCCAATAGAATCCAGTACTAATATACTTAAATCTCTTTTGCTACTGTCTTTACTTATAAAAATGAATAAAACGCTACAACAACACAACAGTATAAATAATAAACACTTACAAAGTTGTAATGTACATGCAAAGGTCACATCGCTTTTGCAATATACACACCCTTGATGATGACCCTAGATCGGGCAGAAAGAACTAGGGTAACAATTAGTTATGGGAGTTTCATCAACCAATTCCTGCCGGATACTATAAAATCAATTCGGCAACTGGAATAGACATGTAAAAAAATATGTCGACAAAACATGTCTATATTGTTTAATGAAATATACATTAATGAAGAAGTGCTGCCGAAACGCGCGCGCGCACGCACACACACACACACACACACACACACACACATATGTGTGTGTGTGTGTGTGTGTATGTGTGTGTGCCTTAGTAGGCATATAAATGTCGGTAGACTGGTACAAAACGTGTATATATTTCGCAAAGCCCCATAACACTGTAATGTGTATTTTATGGGCAACTGGCCTTAGAAATGGATCGTAGGTTTACGTTTCAAAGACGGATATTCGTGCTGCTTTTTATTAGACATAAGAAGACATCAATGAGGTCCAGAAAACTTAAAAGACATTAACTATTGCTGTATACAATTTTATGGGGCCATTGACAGCATTTGTTAATAATCACAATGTATGTTTCACTTTTTTTTTCTTAAACGAGGATACCCCATGTGATATACAAGGTAAGGTGTCTGCTGATAAGGTTTCCACTTAGTAAAAAGTGTCTAAAGTTTGGTATAAGGTTGTAACTTTGGGGCGCGAGGTAATTGATTAATTGATTGATTGATTTTTACGGGATATTAACTTCTCATGCGTTGTTTTAGGTCAAGAAGTCAGGGAATTGCGTTCTTTTTACATTTATATTTTACATTTTTCCATACTTTCTTGAGAGTATTTGTTCACTGTAATATAATATAAATATTCCTATCTAATTTAATTCAAGCACACTACCGGTGTATCTTCTAGAGTGAAACACTCTAGAAGTTACACCGGTAGTGTGCTTGAATTAAATTAGATAGGAATATTTATATTTTTCGTTCGGTTGGTTGATTTTACGACATATCAACTTCTATAGGATTATCTAATGCCAAAACCAATCATCTTTATTGCATGCAATTATAGGGTTCCAATATTCTCATTTAAAACTTTGCCCAGTCGGCTGGGGCTGTATAATACGCCGACTGTGCTTCTGCAGAGGGTTAATACTCCTCCTCCCAGCGACTGTCCTGGACATGACACTAAACAGTCTGATGGTAAGGTTCCAGTAATGCTGGAGCTTTGGGGAATGCGGAGCGCCCCTTTATTGCCATTGCTCCCAGGTCCACTCTGGCCCGAAATGATAGCACCTGATAGGGCCCTATCTATGGGTTAAATAGAACTAACGGCATACTTATGCTTTAATGAATTGTTTGAATTAGAGTTGTTTGACTAAACAGAATAGCTTGGAATAGAAATATTTTTGACAATTAAACTGTGTACTCATTCTAAACTGAATTGTTCGAAATAGAACTGATTCTTCGTATAAAAATGGATTTGGCGTTAAATAACCTACAAAGGTTGATATGCCATAAAATCTTACCAACCAACCAACCAACCTTTAACACTAATGATTTACATACCTTAATATGGTTTCAAGTGTTTTAAGACGCAGACTATGCAGCTAACCTTGCGGTTCTTGTAAATACACCTGCCTAAACTTAATCCCTTTATGCTGCATAGCCTGGAGTTGGCTGCAGGAGGCATTGGCCTACACGTGAATGCAAATAAAGCAGAGTACACTTGCTTTAACGATAAAGAGCCATCGCTACTCTAAGTGGCGGACCTCTACAATTAGTAGACAAGTTCACGTACCTCGGTAGCAGCATCTCACTTACTGAAAGGGATATCAATATTCACCAACAGAAAGCGTAGACTGCTATCGGTAGGTTATCGATTGTATAGAAGTCTGATCTATCCGATGTAAGAAAACGGATTCATTCCAGGCTGTGGCTGTGTCAATACTACTGTATAGATGCACCACATTGACACCAAGGAAGATATAAAGATCGGAAGGTGAGATCTCTGACGTTTTTGTTATAATTTTTAAAGAAAGAAAAAATTGAAGAAAGAAAGAAAGAAAGAAAGAAAGAAAGAAAGAAAGATCGGAAGGTGAGGTTTCTAACGTGTTTTGTTGTAATCTTGAAAGAAAGAAAAAGTAAAAGTGAAAAAGAAAGAAAGAAAGATCGTAAGGTGAGATTTCTGACATTTTTTGTTGTAATCTTCAAAGAAAGAAAAAGAAGTAAAAAAGAAAGAAAAAAAGAAAAAAGAAAAGAAAAGAAAGAAAGAACAAATCAGATGATTTGTGGCTTGCCACATCGAAAGAGAAAGGAAAAGAAAGCTGACAAGTTGTCCGGAAAGCAGGTTTGACGTCACAATGGAACGGTTTCTTCAGTTTTTGAGTTCGTCTGCTCAGCTATGTATCTTTTGAAACTACATCGACAACAACAAGAAAGAGAGAGAAAGAGAGAATATCAATTTATTAACGACACTGACAATTTGATTTTTCAGATAATTCTAAGTTTGCTTCATGAGAGTTTTGTTTTTAATTACAATAAAATACTCAATACTTTTCATTTATTGATTTATTCTTTTTAGATTATTTTAATTTGGATTATAAAATATATATATATATATAATTCAACCGTTATTATTGATGGGTGTATTGTAGAATTGAATTAAATCAAAATTTGATCCAACTAGCAAATGGTACATGCACAAACCAGAATTCGTCTTGGAGAATGAGATCCATAAAATTTTCAGGGATTTTGAGATACAAACAGATCACTTAATTCTTGAGCAAAAGATCAAACCGAGTGATAAAAAGAAAAAAGAAATTGCCGTATAGTTTATTTTGCCGTCCCAGCGGACGACAAAGTAAAAAAAATTAAAGAAAGTGAAAAATGAGACAAGTACTTGGATCTTGGTCGAGAACTAAGAAAGATGTGACGGGGATGCCACTTGTGATTGGCGTGCTTGGAACGGTCCCCAAAGGCTTGGAAAGGGAAATGGAAAAGTTGGATGCTGGAAAACGAATCGAGACCATCCAAACTACAGCATAACTGATACTGAGGAGAATCCTGGAGACCGGAGGAGACAGGCTGTTACTCATACTCCAGTGAAAGATCATTAGCTAACTCTAGTAAGAAAAACTCTTAAAGGAGTAATAATAACAATTGATGATCCACTGGGAATTGAGCAAGACATTAAAATTTGACCATCTTACTAATTGGTAGAGGCTCAACCCAGAATCAAGTACATTTTGATAGAATGCACAAAACTCAACCACACCAGGAAAAAGTTTTATAAGGCGAACAGCATGAAGGAACTATTTTAAAAAATTGCTCTCAAAAACATAATCAACTTCTTAAAAACAATTGGCCTCCTATTAAAGATATAGACTATGTTAACAACACCTTTGACCATCAAGTGTATACAAACAAAAAGCTTTGACCTATTTTAAAATACTAATTTCGGACTATTTATTTACAATTAATATTCATTTGTATATATATACACATATACATATCAGAATTTGACACTCAATGACCCTTAAGAGGTTAAATTGCCATAAAACTCAACCATCACCAACCTAAGAATATGCGTTAACAAATCATATATATAATATATGTGTAAAAAGGCTATGGCATTAGATAACCTATAGAGGTTGATATGCCATTAAATCCAACCAACCAACCAATCAAACCAGAATGCATCCTAGAGAATGGTTTTATTTGGTTTGGTTTCATTGTTTAATGGCCTATTAATCATCGTGGGTTATTTAATGCCAAAGCCATTCTTCTAAAAGAACAGCAGTGATGCTATTTAACCCATAGCTGGGGGGGGGATAAAGGGGGTTCACACCTTTCCCAAGGGTATCAGTTCGAAAGTGAACGTAATAGTGCGTCTAGAGTTTGAACTCGCTTACAACGATTCTGCAGTCCAGCGCATTAACCATTACACCACGAAGATCCCCCCCCCCAAGAATGAAATGCATAAAATTCTCAGGGATTTTTGGGATACAAAATCCTAATCCCGGCCCGAAGACCAGACCAAACAGAAGAAAAAAAGAAAACTTTTTGTTTAGTGGATTTTACCGCCTCAGGAGACAACAGAGTGAAAATCAAAGAAAGCAAAAAGAGAGCAGAGTTCTTCGACCTGGCCAGAGAATTGTAGACAATGAAAGTGACGGTGATACCAATAACAACTGACACACTTGGAAGTCTCCAAATGTTTAGAAAAGGGACTGGAAGAATAGGAAATCGGAAAACGAGCAAAGACCAGACAAACTAGAGCATTGTTAAGATCGGCCAGAGCACTGAGAAGAGTCTCGGAGACTTGTGGAAATTTGTTATCACTCAGACTCTAATGAAAATCCACTTGCTAACACCAGTGCGAAAAACTCGTAAGGAGTAAAATAATGATAATAGTAAATAGGATTATTATTATTATTATTTCCAGATTATGTAATTATATCTACATTATTACAATAATTACATTCCATTTACTTACATTCCGGCGAGCATATGTACGAACCCAAGTAGTTGTAAGTAAATTTGGCGACTGTAGTCGAGAGCGACCAGAAGGTTCCCTTTTCAATAGCTACTACACCAAGGTGTAGGGGCGCTACTCCTTTCCCTGGATTGCTCCACTTTACCCTTGATACGTACCTTATATTGCTGAGTGTTAAGCAAGGAGGTATCAAGTACCAGTTTTAAAGCCTTTGGTATGACACGACCTAGGATTGAACCCAGATCTCCCGGATCATTGGCGAACACTCTACCCACGAGGCCAACAATCATTATATCAAAGATTGTTCTTTTGTAAGTAGCAGGATAATGAAGGACAAATAGATCGGCATTAAACATTAGACACGTATGCGACTCAAAGGTTGTCACTTGATCCCTGTGGTGAAGAACAAAACGACCGACATGTTGGTCACACAAAACCCCTCGTGTTTATTTCAAGATGTTATATTCTCTATCGAACAAGTCCAATAGGAAGACGGGCTATGGTGTACCGTAGTCGACTACAACTGCAGTATTAGTTGTCTAAATTTCTGAGACGAGGGTTGATTATTTTTATCATTAAGGGTTTTCGGACTATTGTCTTCATCTTTATAGTTATTTCCACAACGTTTCGGCCGATATGTCCTTCAGCCTTCCTCGGGTGTTTATCGAACTTTGGGAGCCTTCACGGAACTTTGAATTACGTCCTTTATTGACTCCACGGGGGTCACCTGTTCTGATTCCGTTAGCCATAACCGGGTACAAGTATTAAGTATTCCTGTATTGTTACTCGCTTGTAGTCAGGATTGAACCTGCAACCTTCAAATGATTGTCTCCTTAGAAGCTTAGGGAACTAACGCCTATAACCGTTACGCTACGTGTCCTGCTAGAAAAATATAACTGCAGTGTCATAGATGGTTAATCACCGGATCTGAGGCGGGTGGGGGTAGAAATACAAAAAGCACAACTCATCTCAAGTGTTTAGACCCCTGTTTCTTTATTTTCGCCGTCTAGTTTCCGAGGCCGTGATAGTTGGTGAAAATGGACTACGGACACAACATGCAAGGTAAATTATTCGTTTTAGTTTGAACTGGCTCTTCTCACATCATTCGTCATTCTCCGTTCACGGCAACGGTTGTGTCCTCGTACCCCAGCCACCAAAAAGTAAGTGGGCGAATCGAGAAATTCTCTCGTCTTTTAACGGGGTTTACAGAACACCAACTCCGTCTTCAGTCTTGCAAGGATGACTTCGTCCAGACTGCTTCCACCACCACGTAGATGGCCGATCAAGTCTGACGACCTCACCAACTTCTAGTTAACTGTTGTTGACTGCTAAATCAAGCGTAACTTGTTACACCCAGCCCACTGAACGAGATGTTGAACTTTGCCAAGACGTCTTTCTTCTGGCTGAGTTTTTTTTTTATAACTTATCTATTTCTACCCTGTTTAAAGTTTTTATCGTGACCTGGCCGAGACATTGGAGGAAAAGAAAACACACCTTCATTAATAAGCAGTTCCAACTAACTTTTTATGTCGAAAGCCTGCTTTCAAATATCCAGAATTCGTACTTCTTGAATCCCACGTGATTGCATTCTATCTCCTGAACGAACACTAACTTGATCTAACTTTAACCAGATTTTATTTCGGTTGTTAAGACCTTTGAAATGCCACCTGTAAATCATGTCTCCGTAAATGTCTGATGCATCCTCTATCCAGAATTCTAATGATGGTGAGGTAGTTTTACTACATTCTGCCAGTTTCTGCTGTCAGTAAGTGATCAACTAAGTACTTCACATGCTCGTTACAGCTTAACTTCCAGGGTCTGGCAAGAACCGATGCCTCCAGCTTTAGTCGAGAGAAAGTATTTCACAAAATGTGTAGTCACCATAGCTCTTGTTTTTGGACATTTCGTCGAGTAACTTTAATGTAATTCAAATCCAAAATGAATTGTTATTTTTGGGGAGTTTTGCAAAAGAAAAATAAACACAGCGTTAGTGATAAATAGGCGTTATCTTTTATTAAGTGTTGAAACAGAATACAAACGCAAGTTCACCACTTAATTTACATGTAATTCTATCTAAAATATTTGCTAAGAATAAAAAAAAAAGTTTCTTCTATAAAACAAATATTTATGTGGTGCATTCAATAAGTTTCCAGACTTGTACATGCATTCAAAATTGTCATAGACTATCGAAAATTCAGTAAGTTATTACTATACATCTTATGAGATGACTCGCCTATTTCTATGATTTCAGCTTCAAATGAACAGCTACAGCAGGAATTGGAATACACCTTACTAAAGCCTGATTGTCACAGCTGGTGAATTTCAAAAATGCAATCAGGACTTTAGAAGAACGATATGCAATAAAATTCTGTTTTAAACTTGGAAAAAATTCCATGCGATGAAAGCTGGATCTACTGCTATGACCCAGAGACCAAGAGACAGAGTTCCCAGTATAAGCAGGCTGGTTCTCCCAGACCCAAAAAGGCCAGTCAGAGCAAATCCACCCATAAACTTCTGATGATCCCTTTTTTTGACAGCACTGGCATGATCTACATGCACTGGGTTCCCACTGAACAGACAGTTAACAAGGAATACTATGTTGAGATCTTAAGGGAGTTCAGGAAGAGATTCCGTCGGAAGAGGCCAGCACTCTTCAAATCGGGTCTGTGGTATTTCCACCAGGACAATGCACCAGTTCACAACTCCATCCTTGTCACAGACTATTTGACCAAGATGGACATCAAGACATCTCCTCAGCCTTCCTTATAGTCCAGACCTTGCTCCCTGTGACTTTTGGTTATTCCCTAAGATTAAAGGCTGTCGTTATGAGACAATTGAGGAGATGAAAGAGGCTGTGAAGAAGGTCATTGGCACGCCCACACAAGAGGACTTCCATGGGGGCCTTGCAGAATTTGTTGGAACGGTACAACAAGTGCATTGCAGCCGGAGGAGATTACTTCGAAGGGGACTAGAGTTTCATGTGTGTACTATCAATAAAAGTGTCCATACGAAAAAAGTCAGGAAACTTATTTAATGATCCTCGTATATTCATATATTTTAGCCGCCATGAAACTTTCATCAACTTTTATGGTGCAATGTATTTCGTATCATCTTGCGGATCTTAAAATCGCCAGTTAAAGATGTCTGCCGGTAATATTAATCTAAGCTTATCGACTTCTAAATTATGCATTAAAGCATGTTTCGTCACTGATTCTAAAATTAGAAAATTACCGATAACTTATAAAAACAAACATACGGTTAGTAAAAACCCAGATGGTCGGTTAAAATAATTTCTACGACCTTCAAAACGCAGTACCCTTCATGCAAGCAGATGATAGTACTAGCAAAGCTTACTTTGTAACTAAAACACGTATTTCCTGTCACGACTACTTTTGGAATGGAAATCTAAAAACTGCCCTTTCCCAAAGAAAAAAAAGGAATAAATGTTAACTTTCTATACAGGCTGTTCAACTCTTCGAATGATTACACAGAAAAGCTATATTGGTATTACACGGGAATTTTGACTTTTAAATTATATCTCTTGTTTGCTTGTGTGTTTGTTTGGGTTTTATGGCATATCAACCTTTGCAAATTATTTATTTTTTGACAAATGCACATTTCTATTTCAAACACTTCCGTTTTGCATAAGTACACAATTTTATTGTCAAAAATATTTCTATTTCAAACTATTCAGTTTAGTCAAACAGTTCTAATTAAAATAATCCATTTTAGTAAAAGTATAGATTTTGTTTACACACACTTAAATGTCAAAACAGTTCTATTTCGAACAATTCAGTTTAGCGTAAGTACAGTTTAAATGTAAAAAATAGTTCTATTTCAAATAATTCAGTGTAGCATAAGTACGCAGTTTAAATATCAAAACAGTTCTATTTCAAGTAATTCAGCTTAGCGTAAGTACGCAGTTTAGTTCTATGTGACTCATAGATAGAGCTTTATCAGGTGCTACCACTCCAAGCCAGAGTGGACCTGGCAATGAAGGGGCACTCTGCATTCCTCAAAGCTCCAGCATTACTTACTCTCAGATTGTTTAATATCATATCCAGGACATTTGTTGAGAGGGGCTTTACTTCTTTGCAGGGTGATATACCGGGGAATTCTTGTGGCGTAATGTCTAACGTTATGGACTGCAAATCGAAGTAAGCTAGATCGAACTCCAGTCGCGGTATTACGTTCATTGTCAGACTAATAACCTTGCGAAAGGTATGATCTCCTTTATCCCAACCTCGATAAATTAAATAGTATCGCTCTTGTTCTTCTACATCGTTGGCTTCGGCATTAAATCACCCAAGAAGTTTGCTATGTTATTATACAAAGAAACTAAACCATAGGTATTATACAGGATTTTTATGATAACAAAAATATGCATTTCCCGATTCGATGTTTGACTCCAGGTATGAAACAGGAATAAATGTTAATTTTAAATGCAGACTGTTCAACTCTGAACAAAAACATTAAACTGCATCTGATATTCTTATTTACCCAACCCCTCCGCTCGGGCAGGATATGACACAAGGTCAATTTTTAAGCGGAGTTTAGCAGGTTTGAATTCAGAGTTTTCCTTCTCCTAGACTAGTTGCCTCACCAAGGCTGAAGAACCTCGTCTGCCCAACTATTTACCCATAGCTGGAGGGAGAATAATTGAATTCATACCTTTCCCAAGGGTATTAGTGCTATGTAAAATGCAATCAGTCTCGTCCAGGATTTGAACTCGTGTCGTCGTCTCCATTTCCTACGACGATAACCATTACACCACGGGCACCTCCTGCATCTGATATTGAAGCCCTCAACCTGGAATTTGGGGAATGAGGAGTATCCCTTCAGAACTATTTCTCTCAGGTCCACTCTGACCCCGAAATAGTCCACTCCGCATTCAACCATTAGTTTTCCATTATTTAAAATACCTCTGAAAGTCCCATTTTTATTTGTCATAATTCTGTGCTATTGTAATTATTTTAATATCATCCACAACTTCAGATCTTATCCTTGACACGAATTTACACTTTACGAAAGAAGGAGAGTTACACAGAACTATAATTATGATACTGAACTTGCATAAACCAGTGTTTCGGTAAAAAAAATAATTTTCCCATAGTATTAAGAATAACTAGATATTTTTACTTTAAATTAGCACGAACTCGTCAGACGCTGTCAAGATGTCTAGACAACAATTTAGACTTTTAAACGTAATCATTTTATTGATATTAGTTGTTCAGATCTGTACACGTTTTCATTTGATTCTTAAAGTTAAAAGTAAAAAAAAAAATCAACAAAATAGTCTCGATACATTTTATTCGTAGCCGCATAAGAGAAGAAAAAATTTAATAGTCAGATACTAACCAGTCAAGGAGAAAGAACACTCTGAATTCAAACCAGACTTACTCCACTTAGAAATTGACCTTGTGTCACATCCTGATCGTGACGGAGAGGTTGGGTGGATACAAAAGGGATTGAAGTTTTAGGAGGAGTGCTTAGCGTAACAGTACGGTTATCGTCAAAGGATGTGGAATCGGTGCGACGAGTTCAAATTCTGGACGAGGCTGTTCGCGTTGAACTTCGCGCTAATGCTCTAGGGGATCCTTTTGTTCTTTTCTTCGGCTATGGGTAAATAGTAGGGCAAAATGAGTTGTACTAAAACAAACATACTTATGATAGTTAAATTTTATTCAGCGGATCGTGAATTCTCAGAAACTAAAATGAACAGAATGTTCTCACGCATTCTCAAGGTTACCAGCGCAAAAATAGTCGGGCATATTGGGTTCTTTAGACTTGGTTAGGCAACTAGTCTAGGAGAATGGGAAAAAAATTCAAACCAGCTTTACTCCGATAACGAAAATGATCTTGAGTCACATCCGGCTCGAGGCGAAGACGTTGTGTAAATACACACTAAACGAAACAAATTACTTTAGTTTAGCAGACCTTAAAGCTAGCTTTGGACTGTTCCCTCGTATGAAGGAAGATCCCCACTTTAAAATGGCCCTATGTCAAACCTTTCTTTAGCGTGGGGAAGTAACTGCTGACCAACGGTAAGCTTTCACTTGGCCGGACAGTGACGCAAATTGTCCGGCTCCCCACGAATCCAAAATATTATATTAGGTCAGTTTAGCGTGGGGTCCGCAGCAGGTTGCATGTATCCCTGGAGGCAGGGTCGACACTAATATAAACTGTCTAAATGGTCATGTGACTCAGGTAAAGTCCTATTGTTTATTTTCGTGTGTGTGAAGTTTGGGTTAACTCTGTCTCGCTCTTTCTTTCAATCTCTCTATCTCACTGCATCCAGGTTCTTTCTCCTTCTCTCAGTCCGCTGTATCTTCTCTCTCTTTCTCCCTCTTATCCCTACTGTATCTTCTCTCTTTCACTCTCACTCAGTACTATTTACCCAACCCCTCCGCTCGGGCAGGATATGACACAAGGTCAATTTTTAAGCGGAGTTTAACAGGTTTGAATTCAGAGTTTTTCCTTTTCCTAGACTAGTTGCCTAACCATGGCTGAAAAACCTAGTCTGTCCTACTATTTACCCATAGCTGGAGGGAGTTCTACTACACCCTCTAGGTTTCTTTCTTTCTTTTTTTTTTTTTCTTTCTTTCTTTTGCTCAGTCAGTTGGGGCTGTAGAATACACCGACTGCCTCTCTGCAGAGGAGTAAGACCCCCACCCAATGAGTGTCCTGGTGTGACATTAAACGATCTGGTGATGAGGTTCCAGTGATGCAGGAGCTTTAAGGAATGCGGAGCATCCCTTTATTGCCATTGCTCCCAGGTGCACTCTGGTCCGAAATGGTAGCACCTGAGAGCGCCGTATATATGGGTTAAATAGAACTAAATTGCATACATATGCTAAACTGAATTGTTTGAAATAGAACTGTTTGACAAAACTGAATAGCTTGAAATAGAAATTTTTTTGACAATTAAACTGTGTACCTACATTTAAAAAGCGTACTTATGCTAAACTGAATTATTTGAAATGGAACTATTTTTGACATTGAAACTGTACTTACGCTGAACTAAATTGTTTAATATAGAACTGTTTTGACATTTAACTCTGAGTAAGCAAAATCTATATTTATACTAAACTGAATTGTTTGAATCAGAATAGTATGACTAAACGGAATAGCTTGAAATAGAAATGTTTTTGACAATCAAACTGTGTACAAATGGTAAACTGAATTGTTTGAAATAGAACTGATTATTTGTATAAAAATCGATTTGGCATTAAATAACCTTCAAAAGTTGATATGCCATAAAACCCAATCAATCAACCAACCAACTTTCTTTCTTTCCATCCCACTGCATTCAGCCTCTCTTTCTCTCTCTCTCTCTCTCTCTCGACCCACAGCTTCCCTTCTCTCTCTCTCTATTTCATATTTCTACTGTATTCTCTCTCTTTCACTCTCACTCAGTCCTCAGGCATCCTCTGGGTTTCTCTCTCTCTCTCTCTCTCTCTCTCTCTTATTTCCCATTGTATCCGATCTCTTTATCTCTCTCCCCGTCTTCCTCTCAGTCCCACACTACCCTCTTTTTTCTCCCTCTCTCACCCCTACTGGACCCACTCTCTTTTTCTCCATTCTTTACTGACCCTTTTTCACGTTCTATATCGCTATTTCCCGCCTCTTTTTTCCAACTCCCGCACAGATATCTTTCGGTATTCTTTTTATTTCCTAATCTGTTCTCGTTACATATCAAACACTTTTTTTCCAGGCTATTCTTTAAGTTTCTGTTACACAAAGGACTAAATTAACACGCTATCCAGAATTTTCTTAGTTAAAATAAAATAAAAAAAAGAGAGAAGAAGAAGAAGAAAGAGATGTTATGAAGATGATTTGATACACAAACCTCTGAAATGTGGCCTTTAACAACAAGCAGATATAATTAAAAAAAAACCTACATCGTCTAAAAGAATTAGGTTTTTCATTTCCCGAAAGAGAAACCGCTGAAATTTAACCTTACAGACAGAGTTATCTTTCCGGAATCGTGCTTCTGATTTTCTTTAGGTTCACACATGCGCATCGGGTCCAGAATTTTCAATTTCCGCTCAAATAGATATTGCTATTTTCAAGAATAATGGTCAGTCTGGGTATTACCAATTTTATTCGGAATGGTATTTTCTGTTTTGGTCCCATTTACATGTTAAATAAAACTTCATATTTTTACTAGGAATTAATCTTTATGTTATATATACCTTTTCCAGTTCAAAATGGGAGTAGTTCAGTTCAAAATGGGAATAGTTCATTTCATTTTGAACTGAACTACTCCCATTTTGAACTGGAAAAGGTATAGAATCATAAATGTTGAATAGGTATTCTTGAAGCCATTTAACTGTGTGCAAACAATAAATGGCAATTTTGAAACCATTTAACTGTGTGTAATTTTACTGTTCGATAGCAATACTTAAATCCAGTTATTTTTGTGTAAACAAATGAGCCCTTGCTGGTTTAAACATATAGTTGAAACGAATAGTTTGTTGGTAACATTATCATTATCGTGTATATATATATATATATATATATACGATTTTGAAACGAATATATACATACGATTTTGAAACGAATAGTTTGTTGGTAACATTATGTTTAAACCAGTAAGGGCTCATTTGTTTACACACAAATAACTGGATTCAAGTATTGCCATCTAACAGTAATAGTTACACACAGTTCATTTCAAAATTGCCATTTATTGTTTTCACACAGTTAAGTGTGGTAGTGTGTGTGTGTATATATATATATATATATATATATATATACACACACACACACACACACACTACCAGTCGAAAGTATTTGGCCACCCGCAATTTTTTTTATTTCTCATCCTACAAGTGCTATTTTTAATATCACCAGTTAAGCATCACAATGTTTTTATCTATTATATTAGATACAAGTCTTCCTGGACCATGTTAAATACAACTTGAGACAAAAAAACCCCAAAAAACCACAAAAATATTCTTAAACTTTTCAATTATCAAAGTGATCTCCTTTAGGCCGCTATCACTGCTTGACAGATTCTTGGCATTCTTTCTACCAAAGACTGAAGGTTGACAGAAGATAATTCTGTTTAGCTTTTCTGCAAGAGTAGCCAAAAGTGAGCCACACTTATGGGTTGTTTAGCACCGACTTTTCGGTCAAAGATTTTGAATCTTGATTCATCAGTACAAAAGATTTTATTCCATTGATCTATTGCCCAGTCTTTGTGCGCCTTGGCCCACTAGAGCCTTTTGATATTGTTTTGCTTCCTTAACAGTGGTTTCTTGACACTAATTCTGCTAAATAGGCCAGCTTCACAGTCTTCTCCTCACGGCGGATGTTGGCACATTTTTTCACGACATAGGTTCAGTTGTGCAGTGATGTTTGGAGCTGTCAACATTCTGTCACGGAAGCTGGTGAATCTGAGGAAATGTTCCTTTGCATAGGTAAAACAGTATCTAGCAAGACATAATTCAACACAATATAGTCTAATATGAGTTCAAGTAGTGGTATGATATAACGTTTTATTTATGCTCAGTACTAAAGAGGTAGTTCAAATCAATTTTTCCAGCGATATCAGCTTATACTGGCAAAGTTACTGAGGAAGACTTGTAATTAATACAATAAATAAAAACATTATGGCGCTTAGTTGGTTGTAAAAACATAACACTTTCAGAATGAGAAATAAAAAGTTTGAGGGTCACCAAATGCTCTTGACTGGTAGTATATATATATATATATATATATATATATATATATATATAATTCCATGGAATTCAGGCTGCGACCCCTGGGTTTCATGTTTGTTTGTTTTTACAAAACAACAATGATCAGGCAGTTAACAACATGAAAATTTTCTTTTCATTTTGTTAACTGCCTGATGATGACATTCCATGGAATTGAATATATATATATATGTAATATATATTTATTCATTATTATTATTATAACTCTATCCTAGATATTGAGCAATCTCCTTATATTGCACTTGGTTCGACACAAAGCCACAAAGTGATTTAGTGACAACCAACACTGTTATAATATATATGTATATATATATATATATATATATATGATTTGACATTAAATAAACCACAAGTGTCCCAGATATCATACTAAACAATCTAACGGTGTCCTGGAGCTCTGGGGAATGTGGAGTACCCTGTCTTTGCTATTATTCTCAGGTCCACTCAGACCCGGAGAGGTAGCACCTGATAGGGTTCTATCTATAGATCAAATAAAACTGTTTGTCCATTTAAACTGTGTGCAAACAAATGACTGATTTCTAACCGAATTGTTAGTAATTCATGACAATACTTAGAACCATTAGACCGTGTGCAAAAGGATAAGCTCGGGATCATTTGGAAATGTTATCTACTAAATCATATATTTAATATATATGTATAAAGAGAATTTGGCATTAAATAGCCTACAAGGGTTGATATACCGTAAAACCCAACCAACCAAACATAACCAAGGAAATGCTGCTTTTATATAGTTCATAGATCTCAGTAAAGTATCGTAGAAATAGTTATTAACATAGATAGGAAATAATCACCTTAAGTAATAATTACCAATGATAACCTTAAAGGAATAACCTAAAGTAATAATTACCAATGATGATTTAAAGGAATAGCCTGAAGTAATAATTACCAATGACAACCTAAAGGAATAACCTTGAGTAGTTTGGTTTCTTTGTTTAATGGCATATTAACCTTTGTAGGTTATTTAATGCCAATGCTATTCTCCTTGAAGAACAGTTGTGGTACTATTTAACCCATAGCTGGGGAGGATAAGAAGGTTCATACCTTTCCCAAGGGTATTTGCCCGAGAGTGAACGTAATAGCGCGACTGGAGTACGAACTCGCTTACTACGATTCCGCAGTCCATCGCTTTTACTTATTACACCACGAGGACACCCTCCTAAAGTAATAATTGCCAATGATAACCTAAAGGAATAACCTAAAGTAATAACTGCAAATGTAACCTATAGGAATAACTTAAAGTAATCATCATTAATGATAATTTGAAGGAACAACCTAATGTAATAATTATTAATGATAATTAAGAGCTGATCCAAAACCGAAGAATTTAAAGTTCGTATCACCTTGATATATTACCTCTGGGCTCACCATGGAGCTAATCTAAAAATAAAAAATAAAAAATAAAAAAATGAAAGAATAAAACAAACAGATTTCAAACCAATTTTAAATTTTTTGTTTCCGGGGTATTTATTTATTTATTTATTTTTTTACAAACCATTAGGCACTTAGCTGGGTAAAATAGATGCTCTTTGAGGCTTTCCAAAAACTCAACTTGGGTGTGCACATTGCCGGGTGGGTTTGCTTTGCATTAGCTTACTTGCACCCGGATGAGAAACACAAGACATATGAACGAAATGAACGTGAAAAAAAAAAAGAAGAAGAAAGAATATAAATATCGTCTGACGAGTCACAGCTGTTTGGATGGCTTGAAAATTTCTTCCCTCCTGTCCCGACACCTTTTTCTTTTTTTTTTTTTTTTTTTTGGTCTTTGTTTTGAATTTTGTTATTTCTTTTAATACATTACAAAAAAGAAAGAAAGAAAAGAAAAAGAAATAGAAAAGAAACTACCTTGTATAAAAAAAAAACAAAAACAACAACAAATAATGCGAAATGGTTGAGTTTCTTCACGTAAACGAGAACAACTTAATTACCGGATGTGGAGAATCGAGGTAACAAGGGAAGACACAGCATAGAAACAAATACACTTGCATATCAACCTTCCTGGGTTATTTAATGCCAAAGTCGTCCTTGTAGAAGAACTGGGGTGATTTAGCTAAGAGATAAGGGAATTCCTAAAATTCCAAAGAGCTGGATTCAGAACTCACTTACTTCAAAGCCGAAGTCAAGCATTGTGTGTGTGTGTGAGTATATATATATATATATATATATATTATGTTCTTGGTGTATATATATATATATATATATATATATATATATATATATATATGTGTGTGTGTGTGTGTATTAATATATAGATATATCGTCATCATCATCATGTTGTGCCGCTAGCACGGATATCCCTGACCCTCTCTCGCCTCTGGCAGGTCTTCAGGGCTACATCTCGTATCCTCACATAGCTACAATATGTATGTTCGAGCTGGTCGTCTTGCTTTTGCTTCGCCATATGTGGGGTTCCATAGGAGTACATCACTTATGAGCTCGTCCCTGCTTCTCCAGCAGTGTCCTGCATGTCTGGTTCATCTAACTTGTATAGTTTTCGCGACGGGAAGCAGGTGGCCGTATAGTTGGTGCCTAGTGGGGTGTTGCCACTAGGACTTGTTCAATATTGCTTGCGGCATTCTTGTGTAATTGCCGTCTAGCTTCTTCTCCAGCCGTTTTGTTAGCGTCCAAGTTGTTCATCCATACAGCAGTATCGATACGACCGCTGCCTGGAAGAAACTACGTTTCATTTTATCGGTCAGGTCTGATTTCCATATTATCGATAGCCGATCGATAGCTGTCCATGACTTCGTTTGCCGCATGTCGATGTCCCATCACGAAAACTATCCAAGTTAGATGAACCAGACACGCAGAGACAGCTGGAGAAGCAGGGACGAGCTCACAAGTGATGTACTCCTATGGAACCCCACATATGGCCGGGCAAAAGCATGACGACCAGCTCGAACATACATTCAGTAGCTATGTGAGGATACGGGATGTAGCCCTGAAGACCTGCCCGAGGCGATGAACGATAGGGAGAAGTGGCAAGAGAGGATTAGGGATATCCGTACTAGCGGCACGACATGATGATGATGATAATATATATATATGACCATTACACCGTGAGCACACACACACACACACACACACACACACACACACACACATATATATATATATATAGAGAGAGAGAGAGGTGCTCGCAGTGTATTGGTCATTATCGTAAGAAATTGGCACGATCCGAGTTCAAATCCTCGACGAGGCTGCTTGTATTTTCACATGGCACTAATACACTTGGGAAAGGTATGCTTCCATCTATTCTTTCTCCAACTATGGGTAAATAGTAGGGCAGACTAATTTCTTTATCCTTAGTATGGCAACCAATCTAGTAGAAGGAGAACTCTGTATTCAAACCTGTAAACCCCTCTTGACTTTTTGTCACATGCAGATCGTGCATAAGGGTTGGTATATAAATGTGTGTGTGTGTGTGTGAGTGCGCGCGTGTTATCTTTATTTGACAACGGGTTATTTTTAAATGAGTTTGAGCTCATTTGTTTGCACACAGTTAAATGGTTTCAAGTATTTTCTACTGAACACTAATAATTCTATTTATTAAGTATTCCTATCTAATAGCAGCAGTTTACACACAGCTGTAAGGTTTCTATTAACCCCTAAAAATAATCTTTTGTAAATATTGAACAGTTCTATCTGACCCATGAATGGGTAACAAACAGGTACTACCTCTCCAGGACAGACTGAACCTGAGGGTCAAGGTAATGAAAGGAGTACTCCATATTCTCCAAACCTGTCGAATCATAATCAGAGGAAGTTTAGTGTCTTACCAAGAACACTTGTTGAACACTATGGAAGTGCAGTCGGGGCGTTATCTTACAGTGTTATATAGTCATATGCAGATTCATGCAGAAACATATTCAACACAATAAAGACGATCGGACTCAGTTCTTTAGAAAAATATACCTCTCACTTTATTGAAAGGGTTGTGTGTGAGAGGGAGTTGGAGACTGAACAAAGACTGCAACATATTGACTTCCCCAGCCCCTCCGGACATAGCCATGTGTCGTTCTCGTTCTCCTGGACTGATCAACGGGAGGCCTGGGGGCCCTCTCCGATGGGTACTGTTCTCTCTACCGCATCTTGTCTCTAACTCATCTGATCTCCAACTAACTGACATCCTGTCCTCACCGAATTATATAATAGTTCAACCGCCCACTCAATATCTCTCCATAACTGGCCATCGGAATGTGTCACTTCCGCCGTCCCTGGAATTGCATGTTTGGCCGGGTCGAAGGTCAATATACAACAACAGGGTGGCATATAATTAGTAGGAGAATACATACTTTCCCCACGAGTGTCAGTGCAATTTGAAACGCTTACAACCACGTGCAGGATTCGAACTCGGCTCAATGATAACCATAACACCACGGGCATTGATTTATGAGTATATTGTTATATAAAACAAACCGAATATCGTTAGTTTAAAAAGAACGTTACAACGATAAGTAAGCAAATTCGAACTACAGTCATATAATTACGTTAATTTTCAGACAAATACACTTGGTAAATCAAAGAACTCCTAATCCCCCCTGGCTATGGGTGCAATAGAATAACTCCTGTTCTTCTACATGGATGGCTTTAGCATTAAATAACCCACGAGAGCTGATATACCATTAAATAAAGAACCCAAACCACAGACACACATGCGAATATATATATATATATATATATATCATCATCATCATCTCGCGCTGGTAGCACGGATATCCCTGACCCTCTCTCGCCACTCCTCCCAATCGTTCATCGCCCTAGGTAGGTCTTCAGGACAGTATCCCGTATCCTCACATAGCTGCTGAATGTATGTTCGTGCTGGTCGTCCTGCTTTTGCACGGCCATGTGTGGGGGTCCATATATATATATATATATATATATATATATATGTAGAAAAATTGATAACCACGATCCAAGTGGAAAGAGAGATTTATTGAGGTCGACACTATTGCGTTTCGATTCTACTGAACCATAATTAGGAACCATGCGGGGTGATATTAGCGATTTTAAGTCAACGATGGATGTTTAAAAATGCAAAATACAAAAACCTAGGGGAAAATTTGTATAAGAAAAAGTTGGCCGTTTCATTAGTGAATCAGCGTTTGTTGTTTTAAATCACGTCATTTGACTTAGGAATATTGTATAGAATTTATAGAACAAGTCCTGGCAACAACACCTCACAAGGCATCAACTATACGGCCACCTGCCTCCTATCACGAAAATTATCCAAGCTAGACGAACCAGACATGCAGGACACTGCTGGAGAAGCAGAGACGAGCTCATAAGTGTTGTACTCCTATGGACCCCCGCATATGGCCGAGCAAAAGCAGGATGACCAGCTCGAACATACATACAGCAGCTATGTGAGGATACGGGATGTAGCCCTGAAGACCTGCCAGAGGCGATGAATGATAGGGAGAAGTGGTGAGAGAGGGTCAGGGATATCCGTGCTAGCGGCACGACATGATGATATATAAGACTCTCTGGAAAGCAAGATGACTCTTTGGGAAGACAAAGTGACTCTTCAGAAAGTTGGAGTGACATCCTGGAAAGACAGGAATTTTAACAAATATGGATAATACAATGAAAGAAAAATGCCCTCAGGGTGTCTGTAGCGGGGAGGGAGAATATATCACCCATCTTACTTGCTCCTACGGTAACAATCATGATATGTACCCGGCTACAACGTGTGATTGCGGTAGAAAATTCAACAGCTTGCGAGGAACACGAATCCACAAGGCGCGCTGGACCTATGAGTCAGGTTTACCCCCACAGTATTCACGAGCCTATTGCTGACCATCAGCGTCCTGGAGACATTTTTTGCAAGCCAAGAATTTAGTGGCCCAAGGGTAATCAGATAGCTACCTGGACTAACTTAGACCAGGAGCTTTCTTTTTACTCACCACCCATCTTGAGGGCCCATTGATCAACAAATAAAATCTTTTAGCGGAATTATATATAACGTTTGTCTCGAGTGCTTTTGGGCAGTAACGCATAAATGAAAGAAAACGAATCGAAAAGATAACGGATATAGAAAGGATTCCAACACGAATGTTATACACATGTAATCACCATCCTCGTGTAATTACGCAAAATCAAGAAACGGTTGCTATGACATCTAACGGCCGTAAGTAAACGCTTTTTTAAATCACAAACTGCACCAAAATGAAGATGAACGAACGTCTAATGTAATGTCCGCTTTTAGTTGATCTTGTGTATACATAGATTTTTTTTTTAAATACCCTATCCGGTGGCAAAAGCTGCTCGGTAGCGCCAGGAGTGGCAGTACCGCCTTGAGCTACCGAAACTGTGTTATCACCCTGGTTGGCGGCTGATGAGGCTAGGGTATCGCACGTGCTTCCATACATTGTATGATGAAAAAAAAAAATATATATGTCACAAGGTTATGTCTGACTTTGGGTTTTATGCTTAACGCATTCGTCTGATTGAGTGAAAGGTTTTCAAAAAAGACCGATTAATTTGATTAATTATTTGTGTCTGTGTGCACGTGTTTGTTTGCTTTTGAATGTTAGTATCCTTGTGTATTGTTATCGCTCGCGCATATCTATATACGTATATTTTGCGCATATAGTGTATCTTTATATATATATATATACACATAATGCCCTTGTCTGTTGTTGGGAAGGGTAGAGGCAAAGGAAGAGAGTGCGAAAATGGAAGAGTGGGTGAGGAGGGGTTGGGAATGATTTCTCTTTCTCTTGGTTCCTACCTATCTTTTTGTTAGGTAAACGTTAATTTGATGTGAATATGAAATGTCTGATTCGTATTATAAGAAAAAGCTGGCCGTTTATGACAAGAAAAAAATAAGGAATGATTGGAAATCTTTCTCGATAAACAAACGGAACATAAATTCCACACTATATTTCTAATAAGTCAAATGACTTAATTCAAAACAACAAACGCTGAATCACTAATTTTACGGCCAACTTTTTCTCGTTATAAAAATTTTCCCTTGGTTTATATATTTTGCATTTTTTACACATTCATCGTTTATTTAACATCGCTAATATCATCCCTTATAGACCTGAGGATGGTTCATTAGGACCGAAACGTTCTTGTGTTGACTCTGTTTCTCAGTAAATCGTTCCTTCTACTTGGATTACCTTGTTATCAATTTTTCTTTATATATTTTCAGATTACAATCCATTATTTACTTCCATGCCATATGTTGGCTTAAAATTCGCGATAATCGGTCGAAATTAGCTACCTGGCGACTCCTCTTAACTTAGACTTTAGAGTAACTTTCATATACTCACTGTCTTAATTCAAAAGGTTATTATTCGGATTGAAAGTGCTGTAATATTCATTATATTAATTTTATCACGTTTGATATTAGTATTTTGTTTTTTAGTTTTTTCTTGCTGAAATCGGGGTGTATATTACACACCCATGCGTCTTATATACTGTCAAATACGGTAGTTCTTATTTCACTTCTGTTAGAATAAATGTAAAACTTTTACATGGATTTTATGTTTTACTTTAAAAATAAATATTGAAATAAATACTGCACTAATTTTTCATTTTTAACATATATATATATATATATATCATCATGTCGTGTCGCTAGCACGGATAGCCCTGACCCTCTCTCGCCTCTTCATCACTTTTGGCAGGTCTTCAGGGCTACATCCCGTATCCTCACATAGCTGCTGTATCTATGTTCGAGCTGGTCGTCTTGCTTTTGCTTGGCCATATGTGGGGTTCCATAGGAGTACATCACTGATGAGCTCGTCCCTGCTTCTCCAGCAGTGTCCTGCGTGTCTAGTTCATCTAACTTGTATAGTTTTCTTGATGGGAGGCAGGTGGCCGTATAGTTGGTGTCTTGTTGGGTGTTGCCGCCAGGACTTGTTCAATATTGCTCTCAACATTCTTGTGTAATTGCCGTCTAGCTTCTTCTTCAGCCGTTTAGTTAGCGTCCAAGTAGTGCATGCATATAGCAGTATCGATACGACCACTGAATATATATATATATATATATATATATATATATATATATCGGTCTCTGTTTCTTTGTCTCAGTCTCTCTGTCCTTCAGTCTTTCTGTCTGTCTCGCTTCTCTCTCTCCCTCTCTCTCTCTATATATATAGAGAGAGAGACTTGCGATTAAGTAGATGGACTCTATACGTTCATATGTTTAAGTAAATCGGAAAGAGAAATTGTTTAACGCCATACATATTTGGCAACAAAATCTAAGTTCTATTTAATTAAATTTTTTCTATAGAATGACTGAGAGGAATTTCTTTGAATTAAAATAAATTCCTCTTCCTGTCATTTTAATTCAACATCCTGCAAGGCACGGTCAATTCAATTCAAATATCACTTTGTGAATTGAATTGAGGTCAATATTTGCTTTTATATGTGCAAAACTTAGGCAAACTTTTCAACGCACATACGGATTTACAACGTTCAAGTGTTTTCCAACACTTTTCCATACTCTCTGACTTATATCACACACACACACACACACACACACACACACACACACACACACACAAACAAAGATACACATACACATGTTGGAAGCGCCTGTGGTGTAATGGTTATAGTCGTTGGAAATTGACACGCCGACTCGAGTTCAAATCCCAGACAAAGCTGCTTGTATTTCACATAGTGCTAATACCCTTGAGAAAGGTATACATCCAACTATTCTCCCTTCAGCTATGAGTAAATAGTAGGGCAAACTAGGTTCTTTATCGTAGATATGACAACCGTTATAGGAGAAGGAAAATTCTGAATTCAATCCTGTTAAACTCCGGTAAAAAAAATCAACTTAGTGTTAACATCCAGCTCGTGTGGAGGAGTTAGTAAATACATACAAACACACACACACACACACATATATATATATATATATATATATATGTGTGTGTGTGTGTGTGTGTGGTGAAATTGGGGCTCTCCCATCTTGGTACTATGACCTGACCAGGAGAAAGAAAACTCTGAATTCGAACCAGCTGTTCTCCGCTTCCGAACTGATCTTGGGTCGCATTCTGTCCGTCCCATGAGTTAATCGTATATATATATATATAAACACTCATTTCACGCTGTCGAACATCAGGTAACATAACAAAATCATCATTAAGTCGTGCTCATAGCACGAGTTCCCTTGATTCTCTCTCTCTCTCTCTCTCTCTCTCTATCCTTATCGTTCATAGCTGGTTGTCTGAAGTATCTGCACAGAACATGATATAGTTAAGTCATTGTTAGTTGGCCAGCACTGGTGAATCCATCTGTTGGAGTCCATAACAGAACCATAACAGATATATATATATATATATATATGGAAGAAAATAATGGATAGTAATCCGACAATTTGTGAAGAAAAATTGACCACAAATAATCCAAATAGAAAGTGGGGATTTATAGAGAAACAAAGTCAGTCGACACTATAGCGTTTCGGTTGTGCTGAACCATCATCAGGACTGAGGGATATTATTAGTGATGTTAAGTGTAGATGGATGTATAAAAAGTGTAAAAATATATAAAAATTTGGAAAAGTTGTACAACAAGAAAAGTTGGCTGTTTATGACAAGAAAAATTGGCCGTTTGATCAATGAATCAGCGTTCGTTTCTTTAAAATACGTCACCTGATATTAGAAACATTGTGCATAATCCACTTTCCGTTAGTTCATCACGAGATTTCGAATCATTCCTCGTTTTCGACGAAATTCAAATCATATAAATCTGTTTTTTTAAATATTAATGTATATACCTAGGAAATATATATATATCCCGTTTTATTTTATCAGAGATATCTCAGTAAACTCATGAAACCACAGTTAAGTTCTATTTGAGACATAGATAGGACCCTATTTGGTGCTACCACTCTGGACCGGGGAGTGATGGCAATGAAGGGGTATTCCGCATTCCCGAAAGCTCAAGTATTACCGGAGCCTCACCATCTGATTGCTTAGTGTCATATCCGGGACACACGTTGTGGAGGGTCTTAGTCCTCCGCAGAGAAGCAGTCGGTGTACTCTACCAAAAGTGAGAAGAGGAGGCCTAATAACCACCATTTTTAATGCAATATATATGTATTGATCGTGTCATTTGCTATATTTATAAATAAATACTCCTCAATATCATAAAGCGTTTATATCTATTAGGACAGCATTGACACGCAGTCATTGGTCTGTTTCTCGCTGATGAGTTATTCATGTCAAACGATTTTAACGTTAGAAAAATAATAATAAGAAGAATAGCAACAATAATAATATGACAAAATCGGAAGCCATAAACCTAACATTGTAGTGTGTATAAAATAACAAATCCACATATGTAAGCAAGCCCAATCTTGACAGAACCACAATCTAGTCCAGTCCCTCTACCCCTAATACGGACAGTGTAAAAAGACACCAACAACAAACCAAAATCACTTCACCGGATGAATGTATAGGCGAGAAACTAACAGATGCTAAATACCGTTGACTGTGCTTTATGCTATCCTTTATATATATATATATATATATATATCAGAGTATTTCACTCTCTGTATGCATGTATGTCGGTCTATCTATCTATTTATCTATCGATCTATCAATCTCTCTATCTCAATTTTTTCCTATCAAATTATCTATATCAATCTGTTGATAGCTATAACAAACTTACCCTTCTTTCGATTTTCTACATATCTATGTATCTATATATGTATGAATGCACAAACTAGTCTCCCACTGACATTAGATGAAGGAGTGATTCTTCGAGCAATGCATCGGCACGATAAGTAATTATTTTGACTGTCATCTGAGTGTGCCACTGACAAGATAATTGACATTATAATAGGCCACAGGGAAATATGGATTCATGTCATTCCCGTAAAAAGGTTATAAACAATCTCAATTCGAAGCCTATTCCGTTCAATAACTTTATTTCCTTAGCTGATACTTGATATATATATATATATATATATATATATATATATATATATATAAGACTGATTGATTTTAAATATATTTCAAAGCGTCTGGGGTTGTTTGATGCATAGAGGTTAGAGAACTGCGTATAATTCACGTCTATATTTACATTTTTTTTGCACACTGTTCATTTATATCGGAGTAAATCTGAAAGTAATAATGACGAAGGCAGAACTTCAGACTCCTTAGAGCTCTAGAATCGGAACCACACTACCAGACGCAGGAAAGTGTCATATCAAGGATACTCCTTTTGGGGGGGGGCAGTCTTACCCAGAGGATACAGTTTGTGTATTCCAAGCCCTACCGGCACGACAATATATTGATACGAGGTGAGATAAAATAGCATTGATTGATTGACTGAATGATTTTAACGGCGTGTCAAACCTTTTAGAGGTATTTTATGCCAAGAGGTTAGAGAATCGCGTTTACTGTACGCCTATATTTACATATTTTGCTTATTTGTTTCTTAAGAGGTGTTTTTGGCTCACGGTCGAATAGAATATGAATATTCTTTTAAGAGATTTATTTGAGTCATAGATAGGACCCAAACAGATACGACTGATCCGGATCAGAAGTAAACCTGGGGGTAATGTTTATAAATGGGCACCCCAGATACCTCAGATTTCCAGAATTGGAACCACACCATTAGATGCATACTCATAGTATCATAACCAGGAAAAAAATACCAGTTAAAACTGGAGTAAAAAAAAGCGAATATAATAATAATAATAATAATAATAATAATAAAAGAGAACTTGCAAAATTGTCGACTTTGCTGTCCCGGCTGACCACAGAATAAAACTGAAAGAATGTGAAAAGAAGGATAAGTATCTCGACCTTGCTAGGGAACTTAAAACGCTGTGGAACATGAAGGTGACAATTATACCAATTGCAATTGGTGCTTTTGGAACAGTAACTAAAAGACTACTAAAGGGACTGGAGGAGTTGGGAGTTGGCGGACGGGTGAAGACGGTGATACCAATTGTAATTTGTGCACTTAGAACGATGCCCAAATGTTTGGTAAAGGGGCTGGAAGCATTAAAAATCGGACGACGAACAAAGACCATCCAAACTACAACATTGTTAAGACCGGTCAGAATACTGAGAAGAGTCCTGAAAACTTGAAGAGATTTGCTGTCACTCCGACCATCAGCTAATATTCGTGTGAAAAACTTGCCAGAAATAATAAGTACCAAATTTGAAAAGACCTGGTCATGATAGTATGCATGGATTCTGGTTTAAAAAGATTCAAGTCTATCCATCTCAGCAACTGAGTACGTTTCGAAGAAGTAAGAATAGCCGGATGTGAATACCGAGAAGGAAAACTACATTATTCCGAAAAGACCATTGAAAAAGAGCCATCCCCAGCAACTATAGACCGATAACCTGTTAACTTATGACGTGGAAAATCCTACTCACACAGATTAGAGAAGAAATACTTAACTCGTTTAAATGTTCGCGAACTATTTACAAAAGAACAGAAATGACGCTGCAAGGGAACTAGCGCTATAGACGACCTACTATTGGCGGAAGCATATAACTATAGTGATTTGGACCCAGTTTGGGACCACGGAAAGATTACTCGGAACACAGTATAAGTTTAACAATATATTGAAGTAATAAGATACAGAAAAAAGTGGTGGCGTAAGCTAGGCTTATTTGTCAGTCGAATATTCAGTCTCGGTCCGTCCATCTGATTCGACGAGAGTACTTAGCTATCGATTAATATAGGATTTGGAATAGTCCATCAATGGATAGGTAACGGTCCCATAACATATAGCATGGATTGACTACAAAAAGGTCAATGATATGGACCTACAAACTTGGATAAATGAAGGAAAATGTCTAATATATTCAACTAGACATAGAGTTCTTCACTATGCTATAGAAAAGTGGAAAATGAAATTAACACCAGGCAAAGGTGAAAATCCAAAGAGGTATCTTTAGTATACGGGTGGTTATTAACCATTATGTCAATGACCGGTTTTTTAATTACAGCACAAAATAATGCAATAAGGACCAATTATATCAAGACAAACATTGATAATACGCAAAAGAATTGCAAGTCTGAAGAAGGAAATAAAGCGGATGATCATATCATAAACGAATCCAGGCAACGAGCACAAAAGGAGTACAAGACAAACCCATAGTTACAACATATGTGAAAAACTTGCATATAGTAAAAATATTAGTATTATTATTTACTCATTAGAGTTTTTCACGTCAGCGTAAGCTGATGGTCTTTCACTGGAATTTGAGAGACAGCAAGACTCCTCAAGTCTCCAGGACTCTTCTCAGTATTCTGACTGTTCTCAATAATGCTGTGGTTTGGATAGTCTCCACTCATCCGCCATCTTCCCTTTAATAATCCTTTAGTTATTGTATCATAAGCACCACCTTCATGTTCCATAGTTTTTTCAATTCCCTAACAAGGTCGAGGTACTTATTATTATTGTTAATCCTTGTCAGAATGAGAACAAGTCTCCCCAAGTCTCCAGGACTCTTCTGGCTGATTATTGTAATTTTGACGTTTCGATGGTTTCGCTTAGTCTTCTAAGCGAAACCATCTTGATCGAATCTCTTTCAGATTCTTAGGGACTGTTCCATGAGTCTAAACTACGATTGGTATTATTGTCATTTTCATATTACGCGGATTTGTCAGCTTTCTGACAAGGTCTCTGTATTTGTGCAGTGTTTTCGCTTTCTTTCACCTTCATCCGGGAGTCTTCTGGAATTAGAAAATATCGTAGTTGACCAAATCTTTTCTTCATGTCAATAAAAACTAGGTTTGATCTTCTGTCCAGAATTAAGTGATCCTTTTCTATCTCAAATTCCTAGTCGAACTTTATGCGTTTCATTTCAAAGACAGACTCTGATTTCTGTGCATACCATTTATTATTACGGTGGTCATATTATTATTATTACTCATGAGAGTTTTTCACATCAGCATTAGCTGATGGTCTTTCACTGGAGATTGAATGACAGCCAGTCTCCTCAAGTCTCCAGGACTCTTCTCAGTATTCGGACCGTTTTCAATAATACTGTTGTTTGGATGGTCTCCACTCGGCCGCCGACTTCTAAATCTTCCAGGCCCTTTAATAATCCTTTATTTACAGTGCCAAAAGCACCAATCAGAATTGGTATATATGTCACCTCTTGCAAGTTTTTCATGCCAACGATAGCTGGTGGTCTTTCACAAGAAGCTGAGTGACAGCAAGTATCCTCAGGTCTCCAGGACTCTTCTCAGTATTCTGGCCGTTTTCAATAATGCTGTTGTTTGGATGGTCTCCACTCGGCCGCCAACTTCCAAATCTTCCAGGCCCTTTAATAATCCTTTAGTTACCGTCCAAAAGCACCAATCACAATTTGTATAAATGTCACCTGTTGCACGTTTTTCATGCCAACGATAGCTAGTGGTCTTTCACAGCAATCTGAGTGACAGTAAGGTCTCCAGGACTCTTCTGAGTATTCTATCTATTGTATGGGTTTGATTCTTTCCTAGATTTCCAATTCCTCAAGTTTTTTTTTCCAAACCTTTGGAGACAATTTCAAGTGCTCCAAATACAATCGGTATGTTCCAGGTTTTTTTTTTAGTTCTCTGACTTACCACTTTCTTTTATATTTCACTCTGTGGCTCGCAAGAACGGCAAAAGCCACTAGCCGGCAAATTCTTTTTTTTTTCTTCTTGTTAATTAACTCCTGATCTGACATTATTATTATTATTATTATTATTGCTTTGCTGTTTTATACCTTTATCTTTTTTAAATACTGAAGACTCACCATAGAATAACAAAAAAAAGAACTGGAAAAAATAAAAGAATATATATATATATATATATATATATATATATATATATATATTTGTGTGTGCGTTTGTGTGTGTGTGCATGGCCATGAACCACTGCTTTCTTTAACAGGGTATCTATTCAACCGATACTTATCGCAATCACTAAAACCCACTTAAAAAAGGTAACAAAACACAAAAACAAAACAAAACAAAACAAAACAAAACGTTTGTTTTAATTTGTAGTAGAAACCGTAACAGGTGCTTTAAGTTAATTATCTACCGGTGACACCTGATATACCGAAATGCTGACGTCCCGTGAATTGCATCCATCTTGTTAGACCAACCGTTGTTTCTTTCTCGTGTATTTTCGGGATTTTTCACCCAATTTCACGGACTCCTTACTTTTCCAATCGGCATCGTCTAACAGTTTTGTGTTTTGATAACAACTCGTGAAATTGTTATTGTGTATACAAGAAACTTTAAAAATTAACTTGAACAACGTTGGCTTGTTGATGAATGAAGTTGGGAAAATAGCAAACTTCGAAATTCGTGGTTCTTATTTTTTTAACTTATATGTGAATTACCAAAGAATAGTTGAAGGATTCTGAAACGTTCTCAGCTTCACCATCTTCTCAAAATTCAAGCCCTATTTTATTATCATATCTTTTATATCGCAAAATGCTAATCAGGGAAATCCTTGCAATTTTCCTTTTTCTGCTTTCGTTTATTTTTCAAATCATTGAATGAAACGTAAATATTAATTATGGTTGCTTGTTTTCTCTGTTTACTGGCATATCAACCTTCGTGGGTTACTTAATACCAAAGCTACTCTTATAGAAGAACAGCTATGATACTATTTAATCCATAGCTGGGAGAAACTCTGGTCAAACCGGGAACTTTTCAATACAATCGATACGAAGGTTGGCTGAAATATTCATAAGCTGACCAATATACTCTCTTGGAATTTGACCATAGGAGGAATTATTTTTCAACATAGTACCTCTGGCACTCTACACACTTCTTTTGTCGGTGTTGCAGTGTTTGGATCTCATTGGTTAAAAAGGTTACCAACAGCAGATTAGATGTCATCATATTAACTTTTCAGCTAACGAACTTTTCAGCCCAAATATTAGCTACGTTTTTTACTTGTCATTGATGTCCTCCAACGGAGGGGCTTCGTGCTATACAAGTTGATATTGGTGTTGTAACAAAAGTTACAAGAACGACGTTGAACACAACATCGGATTGCCTTAAAGACCCCACCCCTCTAGTTTTGCCACTCTACTGTCGAAATTTATCCAGCAACGCTGGTTGGGGGTTCGAGATCAGAGTCTACCTTCCCCTAGACTGGTAGCGTAACGAAAATGATCTCAGCAGGTCAAGTTTGGTTTGTTTGCTTTGTTGGGTTTTATGGCATATCAACATTAGTAGGTTATTTAACGCCAAATCCATTTTTATGTAAATAATCTGTTCTATTTAAAACAATTCAGTTTAGCATAAGTACAGAGTTTAATTGTCAAAAACATATCCATTTCAAACTATTCAAGCAGTTATATGTAACAATTCAGTTAAGTGTAAATACAGTTTTAATGTCGAAAAACTGTTCTATTTCAAATAATTCAGTTTAGCATAAGCACACAGTTTAAATGTAAGTACGGTTTAATTGTCAAAAACATTTCTATTTCAAGCTATTCAGTTTACTCAAACAATTCATTTAAGCATAAGAATGCTTTTAGTTCTATTTATCCCATAGATAGGGTCCTATCAGGTGCTACCACTCCGGGACAGAGTGGACCTGGGACCAATGGCAAAGAAGGGGTGCTCCGCATTGCCTAAAGCTCCTGCACTGCTGGAACCTCACTATCAGATTGTTTAGGGTCATATACAGGCCACTTGTTAGGAGGGGTCTTACATCTCTGCCGACTGGGCAATTAGCAGGTCAAGTTCAAATTCTCTCCCCACAATCCTAGTTATGGATAGATAGTTGGGTATGGTGTCCTTTTTAGCCTCCACACGGTAACTGATAAAAAAAGCCAACTTTGAATTTAAAACAGCTGTATTTCAATTTAAAAACTGACCTTGTGCCACATCCGGTGTGTGGCTGTTGGTGTTTGGAAAATACGGAGCAAGATTAAAGGGTCCATTCTGCACTATACTTAACTCATAGTGTTAGGGCGTGATAAGCGTAACGGATAATGGAATCGGTGAACCGAGTTTAAATACTGGATGAAGTTGTTTATGTTTCATCTCTTCAGAAAGGCATGAATCCATTTGTTCTCTCTCAGCTATAGGTATTTCATATGGCAGAGTGGGTTTTCTAGCCACGGTAAGACAACCATTCTCGAAGGAAAAATGTGAATCCAAGCCTTATCAACTCCGCTTAAAAATCGACCTCGAGTTGCATCCTACCCGTAGCGAAGGGGTTGGGTAAATGCATGTGTTTTCTCGAAACCAAAGATAATATAAGTTTATAATTTCTAGTACAACATTGTACTATCAAAACGGATATTATTTATTACCAAAATCTTCATCACTCTCTAACTAAAAATATGTAGCCGTCAGAGAAATTGTGGAATGTACTTTTGTTTCACTTTTTAGGTGAGTAGTTCGTTCTGCAATAAAGCTAACTCTGTCGATTCACAAGAAGGTTAAGGTGGATCACACTGCTATCCTCCCCTTGAATTATTATAAAGCTATCAATCAAGCAAAAAAGAAAACAAGTTCTCAGAAAAAAAGTGTGAAAATAAATAATAAGACGAAGAATATCCAAGTGGGGAAGCCACAAAAGCTCTCTCAGCCGAAATATAGTGATTAAAATGGGTATTTTTAGGAATACGAATTTGAATGTCTTGCGGATTAATGATAAAAACTCATCTAAAAATATCAGACAATGAAGAAGGCCGAAAATTCCATCAGCCGAAAAGTCGTTACCTCTACCAAATTAGGTTGCTGAATATTCAAGAATTTATTCAATGTGAAGAAAGGACTGATTTGGCGATAGGATCTTCTCTACAGCTAAGAGAAACTACCATACTGCACAATATATATATATATATATATATATATATACAATGTAGTTAGCTATATTTATAAATAAAGAGTGCTGAATATCAGACATAGAGCCTTTGTAGATGTAAATTACGATAATGTAAACACAAAGTCAACGGATTCTTGCCTTTGCAATCATTAGGAGGGAGCCTGGCCTGATGATTGCATAGGCGTGAAACTGACAGTCACTTAGTACCGTAAACTCTAGATCTTCGCTACCCGAACACACACACACACACACACACACACACACACACATCTCAAATACGTAAAATTCCTTCGTTTACTCTAAGAGGGACGATAGCTTTGGGGTAAGTTATCCGACTAAAGTGTCTAGCCACATAGAAGAGTTGTGATACAACGAAACAGTCTGTCTGTGGATGACAATACACGTATATATATATATATAGTGTCAGGTTACTCAAAGCCCAACTGGAACTATGTAGCCCAGCAATACCTGTTCCATATTAGGGTCATTGGCAACTAAACCGATACCCCTACTAAATTTGTCTGGTGAGAAGGATGGCTCGACACCCAGAAAGACGAAAAGCAAGACCTGTCAAAGGTTGGATGAAGCCTCTCGCTCAACAGCCATCTAGCACATTACACGGGGACGCAGAAATACCAGGGTTGATATTTAAGCGCGGAGCAAGACCACCCGAAGTTTGCAGGTTTGTCTAATTTGTTCGTACGCACTTTCTCTCTGATTCTGATTACCAATAAGAGGAACTAATTCCGTGCGCACTATACCCACTATAAATATTTTCTTTGGCACGGATATTTCCTGATAAAGCTCTTTAGAGCAAGCAAACAGGAAATTGTCTTGCTTGTGCGCTGTTATATAATGGCCGAGGGATTTCATTTTATATATCTTGCCTTTGGGTTTAGTTAGGCTGAGAACCTTTCGGCTCAGTGCATAGGTTATTTAGGTGCAAAAATGGGCGCTGGTGTTCACGCGCACGCGCGGAGCGGATGTTTCATTCAGAGATGTCACAATAAGAATCCCAGAAAGTGGATGTGACCAGGTACGTGAGTGACGTCACGCACCGGAAACGTGGGCTGAGATTTGAAAAGTCAGTTAGTAGAGTTGAGTGCTGCCTGGGGAGAAGACGGTTGACTTTCGCTTGCTTGCCATGGCCTTGTGTCGGGTGCGCATGTGGTTTGGGGCAGATGGAAAAGTCAGGTGTATTTCTCTCCTTATGTCGAAAAACCTTTAAACTCAAAGGTAATAAAAAGTCTCGTACCTGAACTAAGAAGTCGTCAAGTGTTTTTCGTGTTTCGGGATTCCAATGTTCTATGTATATATGTTATGAACATTCTATGTACGTTTCACATATTCATGTATGGCTATGTTACATGCGCCAGTTGACAGCCAACTCATATATATAAATATGTATATGAAATGTGTGTATATTACATTTCACATTGCGCCAATACCTTTGGGGAAAGTATGAATCCAACTATGGGTAAATAGTAGGTTACTCTGAGATTTTTAACCTTGATATAGTAACCAGTCTAGTTGAAGACCTCTGAATTCAAACCCGTTAAAATCGTGCAGAGGGGTTGATATATATATATATATATATAGTCCTGCGAAACTGGGTCCGTTACTCAGAGTTTCTTGTGACAACATATGAAAATGAAAAGAAACTGCTAAAACATATTTACATAAATTTACATATATATAATGTAGGGATTATTTCATGAGCACTTTCCTTATTGTTATGGTAACATGATGGTTGCACGCTTCAAATGAAGCAATGTATCACTAGTGTTACTATAGCAACTGCTTTTCTCATTTGCGAATTCGTTCATATCTATGTAATGGGATATCCTGGTGACATAAAAAAAGTGTGTGTCACGCGCATGCGCGCACATACACACGCATATATATTACTTTTAAACAAATACCTTTCGTTTAAAAAAAATTATTAGCTTAAAGATTAAAACAACAGTAATTAATAAGAGTGTGTTCGATATAAAAATATCGTAGAGCTGATATAACAATAATATTATCAAAATCTTTGGTTGGTTTCTTTCATTAATGACATATCAACGTTCGTGGGTTATTTAATACCAAATCAGTACTGGTAGAACAGTAGTGTTGCTATTTAACCCTTGACTGGAGAATAAGGAATTTCATAGCTTTTTTTTTAAGGGTATTCCTTCGAAAGTGAATGCAATGGCACGACTGGAGATTGAACTCGCTTACTACGATGTCGCAACCCAGCACGTAAGTCACTACGTCACAGAGACTAAAAAGAACAGCGAATATGATAGCCTAATCTAGAACCCTAAATTTAATCCATTCTTGATCATCAGGTAAGTTTGGGTTATTAAGCATTAAAATTTAGCTGCTTTATACATACATATATATATATATATATATATATGAGATAGATAGATAGATAGACAGAGAGAGAGAGAGAGAAAGATAGGTAGTGATTGAAACAAATGGATAGACGCATATATATATATATATATATATATATATATGTGTGTGTGTGTGTGTGTGTGAACTCACTTTCTTTTTACGCTTTTATACATGAAGGAAATTATACGAGAAACTCTTATATATATATATATATATATATATTGAGTGGAAGAGAGAGAGAGAGAGTGTGTGTGTTTGTATGTGTGCGGGTGATAGAGATACAGACACCCACATACACACTTACACATACCAATCCAATATATATATATATATATATATATATATGTGTGTGTGTGTGTGTGTGTATGTGTTGATAGATACATAGATACATAGACAGATGTTGGCTTTTATATACGTGGAAGGAAATTACACGCGAGATGACCAAGACATGGCTAAGAAAGCGCAACCTAAAGAAAGAAACTAAATCTCTTTGAATAGCAGCACAAAACAATTCTATAAGAACCAATTTTAACCAAAATTCTGTAGGATACGTGGTGATTGCGATGAATGTTAATCACATAAGCGAATGCAGTCAATTGGCATCAAAGTTATACAAATTTGAGAGGGAAAGGCAATCCTCTGAGAATTACACAAGGGGCTAAAATTTTACCATACTGACAAATGGTATAAACCAAAATCGGTCCTAAAAAATAAAGCTCATAAAATTCTCCAAGACTTTGCGATACAAACCGAGCACCAAATCCTGGTTTGATGACCAGACCCAGTATTAATTACAAAGAAGTAAAGTATTATCCTCGAGCGGATTTCGTCATTCAAACAGATGACTGTGTGAAAACAAAGAAAGCGAAACGCGAAAAACTGGACAAATATCTGGGCCTTGTCAGGGATGGGAAAAAGCTGCGTAACTCCAAAGTGACGGTGATACCCATTGTAACTGTAGCCCTTGGAAAAGTCCCCGTCAATATGGAAAAGAGACTTGGTGAACCGGATATCGGAGGAAGAATTGAGACAATGCAATCCACAGTATCATTAAAATCAGGGAGAATACTTAGAAGAGTTCGAAAGTCCGAGAAAAATTGCTTTTTGACTTCAGTGAAAATACTATCATTTAGAGCTGGTGGGAAGAACTTGCAGCTTGTAAAATAATAATTAGGTAACAGCTTCAAGTGATTATTCTTAACGCAAATGATTTGATATAGCGAACAAAAGTGTAAATGATTGAATAAAACGCTGATTTTCAAATTAATATATAATCTCTTTAAAGTGAATAAAAAAAGTTTATTGAAAGACAGAAGTTACAAAGTCTTTTCTAGTAAGAAAAGACAATATTAAACAGAGCGTAAATATTTTAAGAAAGAAAGTGAAAATTCATGTGTAAAGTATAGCAGTTTTTACTAACCTATATCTAAAGAGATATTTTTTTGTGTATAAAAAATCATTGTGTTAGTTTGTCACTATTTAGTTGGAAAATATATTTGTGCGTTAAAAGAATGTGCAGTTGCTGCTGAGCTTGTTTTTATCAGCAAACAAAGGCTGTAATAGCAGTATTGATAAATTTATGTAAACGATAACATTCAATTTCTGGTCAGTAAGAATTGTTGAAATTAAGTCATTCTTAAAGAGAAAAGAGTGCTGATTTTCACCCAAAAGAAATTAACCGAACGTTGAGTAGATACGAATAATTCCATGCCTTTTGAAGAAAAAATATACATTTCTTTGCTTTTAATTAGATAAAGAAGTTGATGCTTTAATTTATGATTCTAATAGGTTAAAAATGTATTTTTAAAGAATCTAAAAGAGAAAAGATTCCTTAAATTATTTTGGGTTTTGATCCTTCACATTCTTCGCAGCAAGTCAAATATTGTCGTCTGCGAAGTATCTAAAAATAACTTTAAGATGAGCCGGAATCCGCCGATTGGACAACAAATGCAAAATTACAAATTTTAAAAAGTACAGCTTCCCGAGTCTATTTTTGGCAAAAAAAATTAATGCATTTTTTAAAATATGAAAATTCATTGATTTCTCATGTATGTATGTGTGTGTGTGAGTGTGTATGAGTGTGTGTTCAAATTTTATACGAATATATTATTAGCCAGAATGTCTGAATAATGGTCATTACTATTCTTATCTAATCCTTGAATAGAAGTATAGCTTATGTAGTGAGAGAGATGAAACGGTAAGTGACACGAAAGAAATATAAGGACCGACATAAATGTTAATGGAACGTGAAAGTGACAGTCATGCTATCTGTAATTGTTACGCTTGCTACTGACACCAAAGGATTGGTACAAAAACTGAATATCTTTGGAATAAGAGGACGAGTCGGGACCATCGAAACTACAGCATAATTAAATCGGCCAGAATACTATGAAGAATTCTGGAGACTTGAGGAAACTTGCTGTCACTCAAACTCCAGTGAAAAAGCATGAGCTAACGCTGGTGTAAAAAACTCTGAAAAGAGAAATAATAATAATAATAATAATAATAATAATAATAATAATAATAACTAGGAAACAAAAATGGGAAGGAAAATAACTCTATGGGCGGTTTAAACGACTAATAAACAACATCTCACAAGAGAAAACCTGGACATGGTTAAGAAAAGGAAACTTTAAGAGAGAAACAGAATCTCTCCTAATAGCAGTACAAAACAACGCCGTAAGAACCAATCATATCAAAGCGAGAATAGATAAGACGCAACAAAATAGCAAATGTAGACTATGCGGTGACAGAGATGAAACCATCAATCACATAATAAGCGAATGCAGAAAATTAGCGCAGAAGGACTATAAGACTAGACACGATTGGGTCGGCAAAGTGATCCACTGGGAGATGTGCAAGAAATTGAAATTTGACCATACAAACAAATGGTATATGCACAACCCAGCACCTGTCCTAGAAAATAACACATATAAACTCCTATGGGACTTTGACATATACATGGATCACATAATCTCGGCCAGAAGACCAGACCTAATAATAATCAATAACAAAAAAGAGAATTTGCAAAATTGTTGACTTTGCTATCCTGGCTGACCACAGAATAAAACTGAAAGGATGTGAAAAGAAGGATAAGTACCTCGACCTTGCAAGGGAATTGAAAAAACTGTGGATTATACCAATTGTAATCGGTGCTTTTGGTAGAGTAACTAAAGGATTATCAAAGGGCCTGGAGGACTTGGAAGTTGGCAGACGAATGGAGACCATCCAAACGACAGCATTATTGAGAACGGCTAGAATACTAAGAAGAGTCCTGGAAACTTGAGGAGACTTGCTGTCACTCAAACTCCAGTGGAAGACCATCAGCTAGCGCTGATATGAAAAACTCTAAAGGAGTAAATAATAATACTGACAACATAAGAACTAACAGAACGACAATAAACAGAAATCAAAAATGGGAAGAAAAACAATTTTAAACGTTTTAAGCGACTAAAAAGTGACATCACACAAGAAAACATGGATGTGGCAAAGAAAGGGAACCCTTAAGAGAGAAACTGAATCGCTCCTAATAGCAGCACAAGATAACGCCATAAGAACCAATCATATCAAAGCAAGAATAGATAAGACGCAACAAAATAGCAAATGTTGATTATGTGGTGATAGAGACGAAACCATCAATCACATAATCAGCGAATGCAACAAATTAGCACAGAAAGAGTATAAGAATAGACACGACTGGGTGGGCAAAGTGATCCACTGGGAATTGTGCAAGGAATTGAAATTTGACGATACGAACAAATAGTATATGCGCAAACCAACATCTGTCCTGGATCACATGCACGGACTCGGGGGTGTCCTTGTGATGTAATGGTTAAAGCCATGGACTGTGGAATCGTAGTAAGCGAGTTCATACTCCAGTCGCACTATTACGTTCACTTTCAGGCAAATACCCTTAGGAAAGGTATGAGCCCCCTTATCCTCCCAGCTATGGGTTAAATAGTACCACTACTGTTCTAGGGGAATAGCTATGACATTAAATAACCTACAAAGGTTGATATGCCATTAAACAAAGAAACCAAACCAAACCATGCGCAAACTCCTCTGGGATTTTGACATACAGACGGATCACCTAATCTCAGCCAGACGACCATACCTAGTGATTGTCAACAACAAATAGAGAACCTGCCGAAGAGTGGACTTTGCCGTTCTGGCTGACTACCGGGTAAAGCTAAAGAGCGATAAGTACCTAGACCTTGCAAGGGAACTGAAAAAATATTGGAGTATGAAAGTGACGGTGATACAAATTGTAACTGACACGCCCTGTACAGTTACAGCCTTGTTGAGATCCGGCAGAATACTAAGAAGAGTTCTGGAAACTTGAGTAGACTTGTTGTCACTGAGTCTCCAGGGGAAAATCATCAGCAAGCGCTAGTTTGAAAAAAACTTTCAAAAGAGTAAAATACTACGAATACTGTGGTTAATTCTCTTGGAATGGTCCACAACGACCTGAAAAAAGAGACTGGGTGCACCGTAAATTAGATGAAGAATCGATAATATCCATAACACAACTTGCCCAGCCGGCTTGAGGTGGGGGGGCTGTAGAATACACTGAATGCACATATGCAGAGGATGAGACCCGCCCCCCAATGAGAAGTCCAGGATATGACACTAAACAATCTGATGGTGAGGTTCCAGTGATGCTGGAGCTTTGGGGGATGTGGGGCACTCCTTCATTGCCATTGCTCCCAGGTCCACTCTGGCCCGGAATAGTAGCATCTGATAGAGCCCTATCTATGGGTTAAATAGAACTAAATGCATACTTATGCTAAACTGAATTGTTTGAAATAGAACTGTTTGGCTAAACTGAAAAGCTTGAAATAGAAATGTTTTTGACAAATAAACTGTAAAGTTGGCGACTGTAGTCGAGAGCAACCAGAGGGCTCCCTTTTCAATAGCTACTACACCGAAGTGTAGGGAAGGGCACTAACATTTAAACTGCGTGCTTATGCAAACCTGAATTATTTGAAATGGAAGTATTTTTGACATTGAAACTGAATTTATACTAAACTGAATTGTTTAATATAGAATTTCTGTACTTATACTAAATTGAATTAGCTGACTTAGAACTGTTTGAATAAAATTGAATAGCTTGAAATAGAAATGTTTTTGACAAACTGTGTACTCATGCTAAACTGAATTGTTTGAAATAGAACTATTTGCATAAAATAGATTTTGCGTTAAATAATCTACAAAGGTTGATATGCCATAAAACCTAACCAACCAATCAACCAACCAAAACACAGCACTTTTAAGATTAACTAGAATACTTTGGAGAATCCTGGAGATCTTAGTTGACTTGATCTCACTTCGATGTCAGTAAAAAAAACATCAGTAAAAACTGATGTGAAAAGTCAGGAAAAAGTGAAAATTATTATTACTATCATTATTATTATTATTATTTTATCACACAAAACTCCATTGTACCGTAAAAAAATCACTTTTGATTGCAGATATGTTGTTGTTTTTTTTAGGTTACTAGATAAAGAAAGAAAAGAGCCGACAAACAAGAAATAAGGCCTCTCTATCACGATTTAACTGACCACCTCTAACATTGCGAGTTTTATTAACCTCCGAGCTGTTACGGTTCGAACATCAAAAAAAAAAAAAAAAAAAAAAAAAATTAGTGAATCATGGGTGCATTTTTCCCCGGGTCCTCTTTTTTATGTATATATATATATCCTTTACCTCACTTCTCACTCTCCTAACTTTCATTAAGGCGTATCATTTCAGTCTTTGGTCATGTGACTCCGTGTAAATTCCATTAATTCACGCTGTTTTAAATAATGAGAAAAATTGTAAAAATACACAGCAGCGTAGAAACACTAAAGTCTACAGAAAAGCTTATGTATATGTTCTGCAATATTTGTTATTTCGTTTAATTCTTAAAAAGTAAAACTTTTTTTTTTTAACGTAAGCTAATAGTCATCAGTTACACTAACCAGATGCGTCTAAATGCTACACTGTGTATTAACGACCAATCTGAATGCTCCCAAAAGAATGCAACGCTCCCATTGGATACAAAAGAAATTATTGCAGCTATGAATGGAAATCGAGTAATCAAATGGTGATGAGGCGTGTATCCGCTGCCCGGCGCTGTCTTGAGTTCCTGCATACGACAGTGGGAAGATGAGAGTTGGGTAATAATTCTATATTCATTTGTCGGGACTGTCAAAATCACTGGTGTTTATTTCCGGTAAGATGTTATGACACTGGTTTAAGAATTTTAAGTAATTTTGAAGGTTTGTTGAAAACTATGGTTAGCTATATGTCGTTGCAGATGTCTATGAAATCAATATGTTTTTGGGTGTAAAGAGTTTCGAATGGAAGAGGCATTTTCGTTGGTATATAAACTAATGATATGAAATGATAGGTATCTGAAGTAATTCTTATTTACCTATCTATGCCGGTGGTGTAATGGTTATCGTCGAAGGAAATGGACACGGCGACAAATCTTTGACGAGACCCTTTGTATTTCACTTGTGGATATGAAAACTCTTTCTTGTGTTGGTCATCCTTGGGAAAGGTATAAATCCAGTGGAGGTGCCCGTGGAGTAATGGTTATCGAATCCAATTATTCTCCCTCCAGCTATGGGTAAATAGTAGGACAGACTGGGTTCTTCAGCCTTGGTAAGGCAACTAGTCTACGAGAAGGAAAACTCTGAATGCAAACCTGTTAAACTCCGCTTAAAAATTTGACCTTGTGTCATATCCTGCCCGAGCGGAGGGGTTGGTAAATAGGATCTATCTATCTATCTATCTATCTATCTATCTAAAGTGCATATGACCTGCCCCCAATGAGAGTTCTGGATATGACACTAAACAATTTGATGGTACTATTTACCAACCCCTCCGCTCGGGCAGGATATGACACAAGGTCAATTTTTAAGCGGAGTTTAACAGGTTTTAATTCAGAGTTTTCCTTCTCCTAGACTAGTTGCCTCAACAAGGCTGAAGAACCTAGTCCGTCCTACTATTTACCCATAGCTGGAGGGAGAATAAGGGGGTTCATACCTTTCCCAAGGGTATTTGCCCGAAAGTGAACATAATAGCGCGACTGGAGTACGAACTCGCGTACTACGATTCCGCAGTTCATCGCTTTAACCATTACACCACGAGAAACAATTTGATGGTGAGGTTCCAGTGATGCTGGAGCTTTGGGGGATGCAGGGCACCCCTTCATTGCCATTGCTCCCAGGTCCACTCTGGCTCGGAATAGTAGCACCTGAGAGAGCCCTATCTATAGGTTAAATAGAATTAACGGCATACTTATGCTAAACTGAATTGTTTGAAATAGAACCGTTTGGCTAAACTGAATAGCTTGAAATAGAAATGTTTTTGACAAATGAACTGTATACACATTTAAACTGCGTGCTTATGTAAACCTGAATTGTTTGAAATGGAACTATTTTTGACATTGAAACTGAATTTATACTAAACTGAATTGTTTAATATAGAATTTCTGTACTTATACCATGGTAAATAGGATCTATCTATCTATCTATCTATCTATCTAAAGTGCATATGAATATGTGTGTGTGTGTGTGTGTGGCTTATACATATGTTTGGTTTAGTTTGGGTTCTTTTATTTAATAGCACACACACACACACACACACACACACACATATATATGTGTGTGTGTATGTGTAGAATGTGGAGAAATATATGAATGTGTGTATGTGTAGAAATATATCATAGTTAAAATCCTACATTTAAAGTAATCTGTCATCAGTAGCTTCCGTCTATCTATATTTGTTTATTAATAGTTTCTAGTGCAAAGGTAATGAAAAATAAAAATAAAAAAGAGGAAGCAAAATATTCACCGAACTGAAATTAAGTGCAGGAAGGTGATATGAAATTAATTTATAGTTATTCCATAAATAATGGCATCTTTTTTTGTTTCTTAGTTTGAAGCCTTATAAATAGGAAACATCTCGACGTGTTTTAGCCTTAAAACATCTTACTGTGTTCTTAATTACGTCAGAACGCGTGAAGAGTTCTTCAAAGGAGGAAGGAAATCGTCATTTATATATCGACACCGACACACACTGACACACACACACACATATATATATATATATATATATATATATATATATATATATAGTGTATGTATGTATGTATGTATGTATGTATGTATGTATGTATTTGATGTCGATCGAAATAGGGTTGACGGAAGAATAAGAAACACATTTCCGGAAACAAGCCCTTGAAATAGGAAGCAGATTGCCAAGAAAAGATTTAAAAACAGAAGATATTGAAATCAAATAGAACAAAATGATAATGTATTGCGATGTTCTTGAGGAATACTTCAAAATTCAGAAAAACAGGTGCTAAAAATTGCATTTTAGATCCTGTCACATGAAATTAAATATTTCAAGGGACCACCCCCATGTATTTAGTTTCTTTTCCTTCTTTTCTATAAATGGAGAGTTAGTGTGTATTTTATTGTACCACACACACACACACACACACTCTCTCTCTCTCTCTCTCGCTCTCTCTCTCGCTATTTATCCATCTATCTCTCTATCTCTCTTCAATTCTATTCTCTCTGTTTATTTCTCTCTCGCTCTCTCTCTCTCTCTCTCTCTCTCTCTCTCTTGCTATTTATCCATCTATCTCTCTATCTCTCTTCAATTCTATTCTCTCTGTTTATTTCTCTCTCGCTCTCTCTCTCTCTCTCTCTCTCTCTCTCTCTCTCGCTATTTATCCATCTATCTCTCTATCTCTCTTCAATTCTATTCTCTCTGTTTATTTTTCTTTCTTTCTCTCTCTCTCTCTCTCTACCTATCTATATATATATACATATATCAATCTCTCTCAAAATGAGTCTATCTATCTATCTATCCATCTATAGATACGAACAAATATGGCAAATGGTCCAGTTTTTCCACGCAAAGAACAACCAAATTGACAAAAACTAGATCACAGGAGAGTCCCCGTGGGATTGCGGCTAATGTACTAGACTACGACATGGTAGTAAGCGAGTTCGAACTCTAGGTGTGCTATTACGTTCACTTTCAGACAAATACCCAAGAGAAAGTAATGAAACCTCTTATTTCCCAGCTATAGGTTACATAGTGACTCTACTATTTTTCTACAAGGATGGCTTTGGTATTAAACAAGCCACGAAGGTTGATTTGCCATTAAACCAAGAAATCAAACCAAACCGATTCTGCCCGGTCGGCAGGAGCTGTAGAATAGAAGGATTGCATCCCTGCAGAGGAGTAAGACCACTCCCAACAAGTGGCCCATTCGGGAGAAGCTGTAGAATACACGACTGCATCGTTGCAAAGGGTAACCCCACCACTGAGTGTCTTGCATGTGACACTAAAAAAACAGCCTTGGAGATATGGAAATGTGGATTAGTCCATCTGTGCCATCACTCCCAGGTCTACTCTGATCCAAAGTGGTAGCACCTGATAGGGTCCTATCTAGGGGTCAAATAGAACTATTTGACTATTTAAACTGAGTGCGAACAAATGACTGATGTCTAATTGAATTGTTAGTGATACATAGCAATACTTGAAACCATTTAACTTTGTTGACTTATACTAAACTGAATTTTTAGAAATGAGACTGTTTGAACATTTAACTGTGTGTAAACAAATGACTGATGTTTTTAATTGAATTGTTGGATATGCATAGCAATACTTGGAATCATTTAACTGTGCGCAAAAAAAAAAAATAAATAAATAAAATGAACCCAGGCTCATTTTAAAATGTTTTTAACAAAGTATGTTTAGAAATTGTATATATCTAATATAAGTAAGTAAAGTTGTCTCCCTTTAGTCGAGGGTTTACCCGAAAGCTTCCTTTTCAATAGCTACTACACCGAGATGTAGGGGAGGGTGCTACTCCATTCCCAGGATTGCTCCACTTTACCCTTGATCCTCACCTTATAGTGCTGAGTGCTTAGCAAGGTGGCATCAAGTACCATTTTTTTAGTCTTTGGTATGACTCAACCTTGGATTGAACCTCGGTCTCCCGGACCATTGGCGAACACACTACTCATTAGGCCAATAGCCCGGTATATATATATATATATATAGTATATATATATATATATATATATATATATATGTGTGTGTGTGTGTATAAAGGATTTGGCATTAAATAACCTACAATGGTTAAAATGCTATCAAATCAAACCAAACCAATTCCATCTTCCTTACTCGATAACCTTCGGCCTAATCCATAAAGAAAACCAAACTTTTGTATTGGTCAAATCAAACCCTAAATCTAAGAACCCCATGAACGTTTTTAGACCAATTAAAGGGACGACATACTACAGATAATCAAAGTTTGCAACTGCGGAATAGTTTTGCAATGAAGTACAAAATATATTCTGCTTGATCTTAAAACCAGCTATGGTAAACGACCACTGGCAATTATTGAGGCACATTTTACAGAAAAAATTTTTCATAATATCAAGTACGTCGTACACTTATTAAAATTTCTGTATACACTCGTGTAACGAACGACTCTTTAAGACCAAATTTTTCACCGCAAAAACAAGGAGTCGTTCATTACACAAGATATGTTCTTGAAACATAGAAGTTTACCTTGTTTCTAAGCCGAACCTTAACGTAACTCCGGTCAAAAGTGTTTCTGCTTAGCTAAGACAATTAGTTAAGATGATAAAGTTGTTACTCAACATTGTTTACAATAATGTCTCTTAAGTGTACTTAGTTAATTACTTACATAATCATTATATTATCAATTGTGTATCAGTGGTTGGGTTTTTAGAATGTTAGCAATATCTGGGTAAAAACGGTCAACTACATCAAGGTCGAGACTACTTTGTTTATTTACGGCCTTGAAATTACTTCGATTACATTGCAATAGATTTTAAAGTATAATAAAAGTTTGAATGTTTCAACATGTCTTTGGGTTTCAAAAAATATTTTTGTAGGCTAACATAGCCAAACGTTTGGTGTCATTCATTACACACATATATATATATAAAAGTAAGTAAAGCGACCGTAGTCGAGGGCGACCAGAAGGCTCCCATTGCAATAGCTACTACACTGACGTGTAGGGAAGGTTGCTATTCCTTTTCCTGGAATGCTCCACTTTACCCATGATACGTACCTTATATTGCTGAGTGTTAAGCAAGGATGTATCAAGTACCATTTTTAAAGTCTTTTGTATGACGGACCATTGGCGAACACTCTACCCACTAGCCAATGAACCGGTTTTATATATATATATATATATATATATATATATATATATATAAACTTTACCAGGAAAATCTAAATGTTCATAATTGAATGCTTTTTTGTCCTGACGAAATTATTCCCGACTCCGGCTTAACTGGACCGAATAATATTATATATATATATATATATATATATATATAAATTTTCTGAGTGAGTTAAGTAAGTAATTTGGCCGACCGTTGTCGTGGGCAACTCGAGGGCTCTCTTTTCAATAGTTACAACATCAAGGTGTAGGGAAGGGCGTTATTCCTTTCTCTGGATTGCTCCACTTACCCTTCTTGATACGTACCTTATGCTGAGTGTTAAGAAACGAGGCTTCAAGTAACATTTTTTGAGTTTTTGTATTGAACCCCGGTCTCCTGGACCATTGGTGAACCATTATGCCAGTGGATCAGTGTATAAAATACCAAATGTTTGTTATTTCTAGCGGAATATTATACCATCACAACGGATATTATTAGGTATTATTTATTACCAAATTCTATAAGATTGGAACTCTACAACGAAAAGTAAAACTAGAACGCTTTTGTAACCTAAGATAAAATCAAATATATACATAGGGGGTGTACTTACATTTAGATTGTCATATGTTCATATTTTTGATCAAAGAAAGTCAAATCTTTTGAGTCTGGTAATAAATAATACCTAATAATATCCGTTTTGGTCGTATAATTTTCAACTAGAAATAATACAATCCTGGTATCTTTGGCTTAGATCAAAATTAACTTTTTATTTAAAAAAATAAACGGATATTAATTGGTATTAGTTATGAAAATCAAGAGATCTGAACTTAAAAAATAGCAGTGAAAACTTTAGAAATAGGAAATACATAGTGATGTTAGTGATGAGTCAGGGCTATACTGTTTATAGTCAAATCTATGAGCATTCATAAATTACGGCCTTGTGCCAGAATTATGAAAATCGAATAAGTTCATGTAATTTATTAACTACTACGACAACTACTACTACTACTACTGCTGCTGCTGTATTGAAGCTACATTAAAAAATATTTAGATTTGCTGAATTTTCCTTCAAAATATTTACGTATTGAAATAAAAGATTTCAACCAGTTAATCAATACATTTTCATTGTTTGCCGACAATGAACTTCTTCTAAAGGAATGAAAGAAAATCTTTGTTGATTTCACAATTTGAAGATAAATGAAGGAAAAAACAAAAACAACGACAACAAAAAGCCTTTCAAAAAAACAAAAACAAACAAAACAATAATGTGAGAAAAGAAAATCCAGCTCAGTGTCCTCGGTGACCCTTTTCTCTTTCCGTGATAAGTGTTGTCCCGAAAATATCATAAACAGGATGTCTACGCACCTTTCTTTTCATATTCCCGTGATGAGGTCAATACGTCCTTTGTTTTATTTCGGGCTTCATAAAGATCATTCTTTTTTAATTAGACGCCGGTAATATTTACTATATTTGGCGTTGGTTAACATTAATGCCGAATCATATCCTATTTATGACGATCATTAAGCTTAATGTAGAGTCACCTACTACTTATAGAATCTGTAATTTATAATTTATTGAAAAATAAACAGGTGATAATTAAGGATAAGTACTCTAGAATTAGCATTTATCATATTTCGTGAAAAATTATACTGATCAGGATGAGCGCAAACGCAAACTCTATTATTATTATTATTATTATTATTATTTACTCCTTTAGAGTTTTTCACATCAGTGTTAGCTGATGGTTTTTCACTGGAGTTTGAGTGACAGCAAGTCTCCTCAAATCTCCAGGACTAGTCTCAGGATTCTTGCCGTTCTCAGTAATGCTGTCATTTGGATAGTCTTTACCCCTCCGCCAACTGCCAAGTCCTCCAGGCCTTTTAATAATCCTTTAGTTATTGTACCTAACGCACCAATCACAATTGAAAAGAAAGCAGTACTAACTCGTATTACATATGGGTTGTCGGTTGGTCTCAAATAAAAATAAAAGATCACTTCTATTCATATTTAGGATGATTGTTGTATTTAGAGAAGTCAAATTACAATAACGACCCTTGTTACATATAGGTTTTAAGATGGGCTTTTATAAATAATTAATTTTGGGGATTTATTTTTGAAATTGCTTTTAGTCCTTTCACTTACGGTAATATTTCAACCTTCATGTTTTTTAGATCTCCACTAATTATTTTTTTAACTTTTTTCTATACTTTTCTAATTTTTAAATTTTCTAACTTCTCTTTACGGCCCAACAATCAACAGGAATGGATTAAAAAAAAGTAAAAAGGTCAAAGATCAAGGGCGATTGGTATAAGGTATAAGATACTTAGTAAAATATATTAGATACTTAGTAAAATATATAAGATAATTAGTAAAATATATAAGATACGAGGTATTAGATAACCAGTTAAAAGTAACAGATACCAACTATAAGGTATGATGTACTTGATAGATAATAGCAGATACTATGTAAAAGGCATTAGATATGAGGTAAAAGGTATTAGATGCAGGTAATTGCTCCACTCTACCCTTGATCCTTACCTCATAATTCTGAGTGCTAAGCAAGGCGCCATCAAGTACCATTTTTTGTGTCTTTGATATGACTTGACCTGGGATTGAACCCCGGTTTCCTGGACCATTGGCGAATACTCTAACCATGGACCGGTAAACCAATAAGTCTTGGTAAATCAAATCTATAGGAGATATCCTTTCTGAATATAGAATATAGAAAATATTGACCCCCCCCAATCTTTTTGGGGCGACTATGTCAATGAGATTATGTGACGAAACTGTCACTGAAGAATCCATGCCGTCAGTTGGGCCTTTCGGAAAGCAGCATTATGTACGGAAAATTCGCTGGTCATTATGAATTAGAGAATAATACTCTGCCTCGTTGTTCCGGTTGTCTAATTAAGCAGAGTCCGAATCGAACATTTACATCTCTCAAACACATACCTACACAAAACAGAAACAGCACCTTGGTGCATTCTGCGTGATCAACCCTTAACAGTCATCATCATCATCATCATCATCATGTCACGCTGCCAGCACGGATACCTCTGACTCTCTCTCACCACCCGTCTCTATCGTCCATTGCTCCCGGGAGGTCTTCAAGGCTACGTCCTGTGTCAGCACGGAGCTGTTGCATATAGGTCCCAGCTGACCGTCCTACACTTGCTCGTCCATGTGAAGGGGTCTACAGCAGTATATCACTCTTGAGTTCGTCCTTATTTCTACAGCAGTGTCCCGCATGTCTGGTTCGTCTAACTTGGATAGTTTTCGTGATGAGTAATGGGTGGCCGTATACCTGCTATTTTGTGGGGTGTTGCCTCCAGGACTTGTTCAATATTGCTCGCAGCATTCTTGTGTAATTGCCGTCAAACTTTTTTCTCCATACGTTTAGTTAGCGTCCATGTAGTGCGTCCATATAGCAATATCGACACGACTGTTGCTTGGAAAAAACACCGGCAACAAAAAGGGGAAGTGACTGCGGTATAATGGTTAGGTTGCGGCCTCCAAATAAGCGAGTTCGAACAGCAGCTGCCGTATTTTGTTCACTTTCAAACGAATGGTCTTTAAAAAGGCATGAACGCTCTTATTCCTACCAGTTATGGGCTAAATAACAGCACTATGATTCTTTTATAAGAATGGATTTGGTATTAGATAACCTACGAACGTTGATATGACATAAGAGAAAACGAATAAATACTAACCATATTTACCAATCCTTCCGCTCGGGCAGGATATGACGCAAGGTCAATTTTTTTTTAAACGGAGTTTAACAGGTTTGACTTTAGAGTTTTCTTTCTCCTAGACTAGTCGCCTCGCCAAGGCTGAAGAACCAGTCTGTCCTACTATTTACCCATAGCTGGAGGGAGAATAATTGGATTCATACCTTTTCCCATGGGTATTAGTGTTATGTGAAATGCAATCGGCCTCGTCCGGGATTTGAACTCGTGTCTAATACTAACAGGTACAAAGCCTCATCATATTATTCAAGAATATACCGGGCGCTTAATAGGCAACCTATAAAAAAATAAAAAATTCAAAACATAACTGGTTTAGTTTCTTTGTTTAATGGCATATCAACCTTTGTAGGTTATTTAATGATAAAGCTAATCTCCTAGAAGAACCGTAGTCGTACTATTTAACCCAGAGCAGGGAGGATAAGGGGGTTCATACCTTTCCCAGTGGTATTTGCCCGAAAGTGAACGTAATAGCATGACTGGGGTTCGAACTCGCTTACTACGATTCCGCAGTCCATCGCTTTAACCATTACACCATGAATACACCCACCAAAACATAATTACGTAGCTCCCAAAATGTACAAAAATCTATCATAACACTACACTATACTTTCAAAACAATAAAACTCTACTGAAAACATTATATTACCAAAAACACTCAAACAAATAAAAACTTCAATCCCAAAATTTCTTAAATGGCCATTCTACAAAAACACACAATTTGACATAATATGACCAAGAAAAGTTTGGTTTCATTTAAATACTTTTTAACTATATCATCATCAAGTCGCGCTGACAGCACAGATTTTCCTGACTCTTAACTCTCCATCTGTCCCTATCATCCATCACCCATATCAGGTCTTTCAATCAACATCTTGTATTCACACAGAGCTGATGTAAATAAGTTTTGCTGGTCAGCCAACACAACGTACGTTCGTATGTAGGTGTCCATAGAAGAATTTCACTTATGAGTTCGCCCTTGTTTCTCCAACTGTGTCCCACATGTCTTTTTTGTTTTACACTGACGACTTTTGAGATGGGAGGTAAGTGGCTTTATAGCTTCGAATGTTAGGAGCTATTTTAAACAAATCCTGGAAGCAACACCCCACAAAACAAAAACAACAATATATATATATATATATATATATATATATATATATATATATATATATAATAAACAAGTAACTCCCCAAAAATGAGTTGAGGAACAACCTTCCTTGAAAAAACTTGCTCTGTGCCAAAAAACGTAGGTATAAAATGAACCTTAAATTCTTTCATGTTCGGTAGTCCTGGTCTTTTTGTTTTTAAAGCAGGTTGTCCCTCTCAGTTTATTGACGAGAGAAGCACCTTATATATATATATATATATATATATATATATATATATATTAGTCAAAACGAACGATTAATAGTGAAATTTTTATAAGCCCAATTCTCATAAAATGATCTTATATGATAAAGCAATTTTCAGTCAAATTTGTAATTGAATGTTTTTGTAGTACTAGCATTTCTTATGAACGCCATTTTTAATCTCTTAAACTCTTCATTAAAATGAAATGCATATAAGAACCCCTTATTATTTTTTTATCATTAAGGGTTTTCGGACTATTGTCTTCACCTTTATTGTTATTTCCTTAACGTTTCGGCCGACATGTCCTCCGGTCTTCTTCAGCTGTTTGTGGTCTAAATTTCTTAGACGAAGCTAGATGATTTTCATCATTAAGGGTTTTCAGACTTTTGTCTTCATCTTTATTGTTATTTCCACATCGTTTTGGCTGATATGTCCCCAGGCCTTCATCAGGTGTTTGTCGAACTCGGGAACCTTCACGGAATTTCGAACTACGTCCTTTATGAAATCCACGGGAGTCGCCAGTTCTGATTCTGTTAGCCATAACCAGGTACAAGTGTTAAGTATTCCTGTATTGTAACTCGCCTGCAGTCAGGATTGAACCTGTAACCTCCAGATGATTGTCTCCTTCGAAGCTTAGGGAACCAAAGTTCAGCAAGACACATAGCGTAACTGTTATAGGCGTTGTTTCCCTAAGCTTCTGACTGCAGGCGAGTAACAATACACGAATACTTAACACTTGTACCCGGTTATGGTTAACGGAATCAAAACTGGCGACCCCTGTGGATTCAATGAAGGACGTAGTTCGAATTTCCGTGTAGGTTCCCGAGTTCGACAAACACCTGAAGAAGGCGGGAGGACATTGTGGAAATAACAATAAAGATAAAGACAAGAGTCCGAAAATCCTTAATGATAAAAATCATCAATCTTCGTCTCAGAAATTTAAACAACAAACACCTGAAGAAGGCCGGAGAACACATCGGCCGAAGCGTTGTGGAAATAACAATAAAGACGAAGACAATAGTCCGAAAACCCTTAATGAAAAAGATCATCAACCTTCGTCTCAGAAATTTAGACCCTTATTATTTATTAAATAAAAGTATCACTATTATTGTAATATGGAACTTAACAAATTCATATCTCGTCGATTATATTCGTAAAATTTTCATTATATTTGAATATATATTCGTTATCAGAACACAACAGAAAAAAAGAAAGATATAATAGCGAATTTTTTATTAATAGAATACACTTAAGTATGTATCTTAGGGAATAGACTAATTTCCAGTAAAACTTGCAAATTGATAATAATTTCATGAGGTCTGCTATCGTGTTGAACACATTTTTTTTTTAATCATCCAAAATCTTGATATAATGGTGAAGAATATAAAAATCTTCACACCTTCCAAATATCACCAGGAACCGTTTTTAGAACGGGAACTCAATAAAAGCCTGGTCGACGGAGCTAAGAATGACTGTATCTTCTGGGGAGGATTAAGACCCCACCCCAAAAGAAGGGCTGTCATAGGTTGAACATTAATCTACATCTGATGGTTAGTCTTTGGTGTTGGAAATCTGCGGAGTGCCATTTTTCCTTTGTCCACTCGAACCTATTCATGAATCAAATAGATTTATTCAAAACTCATTTGTATTCTTAAGGAACACCTACGCAAAAAATCTACATGCAAATATACAATGAACGAAATTCCCTAATCTTTATGCATAAAATAACCCAATAGGGTTGAACTGTCATCAAAATCAATCTATCGATCAACCACTCAATCAAAAGGAGTCCCACAAAGTCCACGGATTGTCTCGTAATTTTAAATCATTTTTGGACTGAATGGCTTGAAGAATCGAGTTTCTTAAATGTTTTATAATTTTCTTGTAAGACATTTTAAACATTTTCTTTCTTTAAAAAATCTTCAAACTACAAATCGTATCACCTGTTAAGAGAATATGCGTACCTATGTATGCGAGAGAGAAAAGGAAAAAAAATAATCATATATATATATATATATATATATATATAGAGAGAGAGAGAGAGAGAGAGAGAGAAGTAAAATAATAAGAGGGAATTGAATCAAAGTGTAGGTGTATGTGTGTGTGTGTGTGAGAGAGAGAGAGAGAGAGAGAGAAAAGGAGAAAGAAGAAAAAGAGAGATAAAAAGAAAGAAAGAGACAAAAAATCGGAATACCATAGTTGAGAGAGAGAAGAGAATAGTCGAGAGAGAGAGGAGGGAGAGAGAAAGAGAGAGAAAGCAAGAAAAATAATTAGAGAGAATAAATTGCGGAGAGAAAGAGAAAGAGAGGGTAGAGAAAGAGGAATAGAGAGAAAGAAAAATAATCAGAGTGAATAGAATAGAAGAGAGAGAGAGAGACAGAGAGAGAGATATGATCAGAGTTGAGTTCAACGTATAACGTTCATTATCAAACAAACTAATTAGAGTGTTTTCGGGTACTATCTCTGATAACAATGATGCTGTCCTCGCTCTCCCGCTTTAAGAGATGTTCAGGTGTCAGATGGCCAACGAGAGAAGTGATACTTATCAGTGACACAGCCGATATACCATTAGCCGGCGTTCGCTACCATACAGATGCTCTCTGTAAAGAATTACTCTTATCGAAATGAGCCTATATATACATATATACATATACATATATATATATATATGCATTCGGTCAAACACATGCTGATATTCACACATACGAATATTTATATCTCAAGCTGTATCAGATTGAGTCACACAGCGCCGAACACTCACCAACATTATAAAGCTGATAATCTCAACGCTATATTGACGGGGCTCAAAAATGGGGTATCTTGGGTATGACTCTAAACTGCATCTGATTGTAAGTCTTTCCTTCTGGAGACCCAAGGAGGGTTGAGTACCCATTCATTGCCATTACTCCCATGTCCACTCTGACCTAGAGCGTTAGTACCTGTTAGCGCCCCATCTATGGGTTAAACAGATCTGTTTATTTGTATTTGAGAGGACTACGTGCAAAAAAGAAGCTGTTAAAAAACAAGTACACAAAAAATATAAAAATGAACGTACAATGAACGTGATTCCCTAATCTTTGAGCATAAAATAACCCAAAACGAGTTGACACCAATTTATCAATCAATTAACAAATCGTTTATTTTCTATAATCCTTATAAAAATTACTCTATTAAAACTACTGCTAATGTTCGAATAAGCATGAAATCTGTTTTTTTTTAAAAACACCTCTGCTACAAAACCTAATTACTTAGTGTAAGCACGTTGTGAAAGCAAGAAGAGCTTGTTGACCATAACCCTATGGTAGGCACATTGAAAAATATAATATATTTAGAACTTGTACTCGTCGACATGAGCACTTATTCTTGGGCTAATTTGGAAGATCGTTATCTGAATGCGTTATCGTTTTTCTTTTCCTTCTGAATTGACGATATATATATATATATATATATATATATATATATATATATATATATATATTTCAATCTCATTTCGACACCCCACCCGTATCAAGAGAGCACACAATCCGGGACACACAAATCGATATCGACCATAGTTCTTGTATTTCTGCAATCCCTCATGCAATCAGGCAACTACGTCGTTCCTTGAGTTTGTCTCTACGGTTAGAACAGTGTTTTAACTTGTGTGAAAACTGAGCCACTAAATCTAACCTGTTTTGAAACTCAGAATTCAAAGGTTTTTTCTCTCTCTCTCTCTAAGGACTAAACACCGACTGTTAGCACTAAAGAACACTCGAAGCCGTGAAACCAAAACAAACACGGTTTAAGATATAAACATAGGAATACATGAATATGCGTGTGATCGAATACGCACATACACGCACACACACACACACATATATATATATATAGGTAACATTTTCTCTTTTAGATATGTTTCATTAAATAAGACAGACATTTGTGTCTACCAAGTCAGTCTTTGATCCTTTCAAGTCTTTGTAGCTGTCGTTTGACTTTTGGATAGAATGAATTTAGGGAGATGCCACTATAGCTATAGGTTGCTGCTGTTTTACAAGGATGGCTTTGGCATTAAATAACCCATGAATGTTGATATCTCATCAAAGAAAGAAGCCAAACCAATTATTGCTGATCTAACATTTTAATCAATTCTTTCATTCAATCTGTTTTTCTCTAACGAATACAAACTCGCTTTCACTTGAATTTTCCATCTGAAGATTTACAAGATATCCAGCTATTTGTTCAAGACCCTTCTGAATAGAATTGGCTTATGTGCTCGAATTATTTAATTACTTTCCCCTTTCTTGTTAGAAAAAAATGAAAGAAAAAAGGAGAAAGAACAAAGGTAGATAGAACAATATCATATACTCAGCGCCCTCGTTCAGGAAAGAAAGCAATGAATAAACACTGAGAAATAGAAAAAAAAAATTTTTTTTCTTTAGAATTTGCACAATAAGGATACGAAAAACGACGACTCGCAAGGTTTTAGGATTTTTAAAAAATCCTCAGTGCGCGTTTCCTGGGGGTAAAATTTCTTTTCTTTGTGACACACACACACACACACACACACACACACACACACACACACACACACACACAGCAGATAGATAGATAAATATTAATATACAGAGATAACTAGCTAGCTCGCGAGCTGGATAGGTAGATAGATAGATAGATAGATAGATATGAAAAGACTTTCATCTGAACAGATATATATATATATATATATATGATTTTTATAAGTTGTAGTAGTGTTAGTAGTAGTAGTAGTTTTAGCAACATTATTTAAAACAGCGAGAATACACGCCAAAAAAAAAAAAAAAAAAAAAGAAAAGAAAAAAAGAAAGTAAAATAAACGCAAATAAGAAAAACCGTATTCTTTATTACAGTAGAAGTGTAAGTCTAAAACCTAAAATATTTAAATCATAAATTCTTACAGTCAGTTATCGTTTGCTACAAGTTGATTTGATGTCCATGTTCACCCAACTTAGATAAATATATTCCTCCACTGATATTGAGAACTCTTATCTATAAACAGGGCAAAATAAACATATATATATAGAGAGAGAGGGAGGGAAAGAGAGTTGTAATTTACAAAGATCTTTGTTTAGATGTAGCACAAGACTGCATAAAAGGGGCATCCAATGAAAATCGAACTCACTCATGAAGGCTAGCTAGTCTTCCTTGCTAATCATTACACCACCCAGAGGTGCCCTCTGTCGGAGGGGAAAAGAGTTGTCTACTAAGTGATACATATTTTGGAGTTTCGTTTGTGTATATATATATATATATTGATTTCTTTTATTGTTTAATGGCATATCAACCTTCGAGGCTGATATTGTGTACTCATATCTATAAATAGAGCAAACTATATATATATATATATATATATATATATATATATATACAGAGAGAGATAGAGATAGGGGGAGAAAGAGAGAGGGGGGAGAGGGAAAGAGAGTTGTCTTCAAAGTTATATACATTTTGAAGTTTGTATATATATATATATATATATATATATATATATATATATAACAAAACTCAACGTCTGTTTGTGTGTCTATAGATCTATAGGAGGAAAGGTAATAGAAGATACATAAAAACAAAGAATGTATTCTCATATAAAATTTAAAAAAAACATTGAGCTACACTGAATTTACTTTCCAGTTTGATTGGGAGGGTCAAAGGGGATAAACGCCCCCGGTAAAGATTCAGATCCCTCCGATTTCGATGGAAATAAAAACATAACTACTGAGCCCTCAGTAAAGTCGATTTCCAAAATTTTGTTATCTTACAGTAATATTTAAATAATATTTAACCCCCTTATGAGGTTTATTACACGGCACAAAGCTCCGTTGAAGGCGCAAAAACATTTTAATGAAATTAAAATCATATTGTTGATGTTTACTGGAAGTCAGGATCTTTCTCTGGGAGTGTGAACCGATTTGATTTTTAGCAACTGGGAAAAATGCTGAATCATATATTTCAAGTGTTAACCGATTTGATAAATCAATATGTTTCTCATTTTTCTTATGTAATTGCTTCCCTTTCTGTATTTAAAGAAATATATTTATATCTTTATGCAGCCATGTCCTTCATATAACGTTTGCCAGCATCATATGTTATTTGTTAAGTATCATAAATAGTTATAATGAAGATGTTGCATTAATATAAGAATATATATTTAATTGTTTCTGTTTGTTGGGATTCTTGAATAAACATTGTAATATATATGTCTTTATAATTTTTTTCAAGCTTTTATTTACTTGGATATTACATGCAAAAGTCGCTGTCTATTGAGATAAAGAATAAGAAGTTTATATCTGGTATAAAGGAAGTGCCTCTTTTACACAAAACTGGCATTCCTTTCTTTTGAGTTACAAGAATGGATATAGATTTATAATCTACATGATGGTTAACGTTATTATTATTAGGATAAACAAGTATTGAATTCAATAGAATGTTAGACTGCGTTATAATTTTTTTTGGCCGAAGCCTTCCAATAAGATCTTGCGGATATTCCGCTCCAAAACATTCAATAATATCGAAGCAGTAACTTTCATAAATTAGAGTAGAATTTTTAAAGGCTCTTTCTGAACCCAGTCAAAGACGGGTATTTCTGCTTGTATATATATATATATATATATATTGTAATCTTGACGTGACAAAATAAAACCATGAATTTGCAAAGTCGAACAAGCTAAGAAAATGTTCAGTACCTAATACACACACACACACACACACACACACACACACACACACACACACACACACATATATATATATATATATATATATAGTTGTATCTCTTATGTTCAAGAATTTTCCAGAATTGGGACATTTCTCCTCAAAATTGAGATAATTATACTGCGTTTAGTCAGCTGTCAACAAAAATCTTCCCTATCCCAAGGGACTCCTTTGTGGAAGTGGGGACGCTGGGGTGATTTCAAATTCTTTGGATAGTAAAAGTTGTTTTGTATATATATATATATATATATATATATATTGGTGGAATCTTCGATGGCAGAAATTATTGACTGTTTACAGAAACAATATTCCTGAAAGAAACAACTTTTCCCGATGTTTTCTTAAAACTGACAATTAGTCTTTTAGATTCTTCAAACGTTTTAGCGCCCAAGTTGTCACTGGGACGCTGGTAATGTAACAGTTATCGTCGTAGGATTTTGTCATCTGAGTTCCAAACCTGAGTGAGGCTGTTTTCATTTCGTATAGCGTTTATACCTTTGGAAATGGTATAAATCCAACTATTATTATTGGTAAATAGGGAACTTGGTTTGTTTATTTGTTTAATAGCATATCAACCTTTGAAGGTTATTTAATGACAAAGCCATCCTTCGAGAAGAATAGCCGTGGTACTATTTAACCCATAGCTGGGAGGATAAGGGGATTCATACCTTTCCCAAGGGTATTTGTCCAAAATTGAACGTAATAACGCGAGTGGAGTTCGAACTCGCTTACTACGATTCCGGAGTCCATCGCTTTAACCATTACACCACGAGGACACCCCCAAATAGAGAAGACTAGGCTCTTTAACCTTGGCATGGTAATCGGTGCAAGGAAAGAAAATTGGAGACCTGAAGAGGAATGCCTTCGCTAGATTATTTTTGCCAAAGATGGAGAGGTTTTAAGGTATATCAACTATTATAGATTATTTAATACTAAATTCTTTTTATACATATATATTAAACAAATGATTCCTAGAAACATTTTGTCGATAAAATTTTTAAACGAGCCTGAGCTCATTTTTTGCATACAGTTATATGGTTTCACTTATTTCTATCTAATACAAATAATTCTATTTATCATTTGCTAGCACACAGTTAAATGTTTTCAAGTATTGTTATTTAACTCAAACAATTCATCAGTTTATACACAGTTAAATAATCAAACAGTTCTATTACAAACAATTCAGTTTAGCATAAATCAACAAGCTAAATGGTTTCAACAATTGGTACCTTGTATTTCGTTGAGATTTCTATCATAACGCTTTGATGGGCTGTACCATAGCCGTATACATGAATATGCGAAATGTGCATAGGACGTTTATTACATATATACATAGAACATAGAAATCTCGAAATTCGAAAAACATGTAACGACTTCTCTGTTCAGGTACAAAACCTTTTATTACCTTTGAGTTAAAGGTTTCGACGCAAGGAAGAAAGATAGACATTCTTTCTATTCTGGCTTTTTCATTTGCCCCTGCAACACGTGTGGCACCCGCCACAAAGGTCTCCGCGAGCAAGCGAAAACCAACCGTCTTCCCCCGAGGCACGTCTCATCTTAACCCGTCCGCTGCCTAGTCTCAACTAACTGACTTTTTCAAAATTTCCCCAAATCCTCCGCGTGCTTCCATTGCGTGACGTCATTCGCACTCGCTAGTCTCCGTTTCCCATCTCGAGCTATTGTGACATCTCTGAGTGAGGCGCACGCGCGTGAACACCTGCGCTAATGTTGCACCTAAGTACCCCATGCACTGAGCCAAAATGTTCTCAGCCTAACTAAACCCAAAGGCATAAACCGAAATCCCTCGGCTATTATATTACAGAGCAACCATTCAATCTTTTAAAAAATTAACTGAACTGCTTCATATCCAACATGGAGATTATCTCCATCTTGGATTTGAAGAAGTCCTGTTAATTTTTTTTTGTAGTTATTGATTCATATCAATGCTCTTAGCAGGATGGAAATAAATTTATAATCCTAATGTGACCGAATTTTGACTGGTTCTTGAAGGTGTATATATATATATATATATATATATATATATATATCAGTGGTGACTACGGGAGTAGGACTTCCCGGCAACAGGCGGAAGATTCATTATCTCAACACTATTTTGAAACAATAAACATTTCCTCTTAGCAAGTGATTTGTCGTTGATTTTGGTTGGACTCAACATCCTGATTTGGACCATCATGAATGATAATATTTACTGACAAACTTTTATAACTTTTTTCATTTCCATCTCTTAAAATGTTGATAAAATGAATTTTACAGGCTGAGTTTATAACAATATAACACAAAGAAAAGGAATGATGGAGCTAGTTATTTCGGGCTCACGAAAATCATCCCCCGCCGCAAAAAAAAAAAAAAAATCATTCTAACAATATAACGAATGAGTTTTCAGGCTGAAAGAATAACAATTAATCATTGAACTCTTCCCGTTTTTCAAAGAATATATTCTTTATTTCAATTTGATAGGCTCATTTTGACTATAAATACTTTTTTTTCTCTTGTTTATTTTATTATTACCTTAGGGAAATTTAATAATGTGATACCAAGCCCCTAAAGACTAGAGCTCAATTTAAGTTCTGCGCATGCTTATTTGTGTTTTATGTATGAGTAGGGTAATCTTTGATTTATTCCACTAACCTAAACATTAAGCAGTTAACATTAATTATGATACCCTAAATAAGAGTTCAGTCTAGTTCAAAAACATTTGATCTGAAAAATACAACTTAAGAGAAAATATCTTCTTGATTTTTGTAGAATGGACAGTTGTAAAGTATCAACTGCACAATAACAGAGGTTTTATTGTAGTTAGCCTACCGAACATTGGCTTAGCGGTTAGAGTGTTCGCAAATGGCCCGGGAGACCTGGGTTCAATCCCAGGTTGAGTCATACCAAAGATTAAAAAAAAAGGTACTTGATGCCTCCTTGCTTAACACTCAGCATTATAAGGTACGGATCAAGGGTAAAGTGGAGCAATCCAGGGAAAGGAGTAGTGCCCTCCCATACACCTTGGTGTAGTAGTTATTGAAAAGGGAGCTTTCGGCTCACCCTCGACTATGGTCACCAACTTTACTTTTTACTTATTCTAGTTAGAAAAAATGTAGCTGAATCCTAAAATTATTTTTTTCTACATTTGACATATAGTAAATTATGTTAAAAATGCCAACCCGAGCAATATTGATAATCAAGAGTCGCCACTAGTATATATATATATATATATATAAGTTGGTCAACAGTAGTCGAGGGCGAACCGGAGGTTCCCTTTTCATTAGCTACTACACCAAGATTTGCTCCACTTTACTTTTGATCCGTATCTTATAATGCTGAGTGTTAAGCAAGGAGGCATCGAATACCATTTTTGAGTCTTTGGTATGACTTGGTCTGAGATTGTCCCTTGCTCTTCCGGGCCATTAGCGAATACTCTAACCATTATCGTCCAAGCCTCCGCAAGCAGAGAAAATGTTTAAGACCATTAAGATTATACGGGGAATCTGGAAAGTAGGTTGTTTTTTCTTTGGTTGTCCCTCCTCTCCAAGTCTTTAATCATCGCTTCGCTTTTTATTGTTTTAGTGATTTGCTACATTTACTGGTTGTATCAACTAAAAATGCACCAGTCGAAAGGGCCCTTTAGTTTCGTTTTATTTATTTTTTTAGGAATATGCACATCCGAGTAACATATATTAAAGTGTATAATCAAGTGAAGATATCTAGACATTCAGATAAGTCATTATCTATTCTAAATTATATGTATATATATATATATATATATATATATATATAATCAAGGCGTGACTCTCTCCCTCTCTCTCTCTCTCTCTCACACACACACACACGCAATCCATCACTCATAGGCCAAAATAGCACGCAATATTCTTGCAATGTTCTCAACGAGCTTTTTTTCCCCAGGCGTTTTGTTAAAGTCAAAGAGATTAATCCATACAGTTGTACCGATACGGCTACAGTTTGGAAGAATTCCCGGTGTATTGCTCCTGTTGCGCTTCAATACTGTTGTGGGGTCTGCGCATCCCCTGTGCCGTCTTTACAAGACATCACGCAGACAAACATCTGTGAAACTGAAAAGAATGTAAAAACCGAATGTTTTTAGAGTTGGCATCGTTATTCTGATGCTCATTCGGGTAAAATACAAATGACACTTCGTGTGCTGCCAATGCAAATAATCTGTTGCTTTGAGCTGAGAAATGTCTGATAAAAGATGCTAAAAAAATAAACAAAACATGGCTTACCACATTCAGCATTTGTTTCCCAGGCCATAATGGCCGCTACCCGTAAAAAAAATCCACGCAAGCTCAATTCTTTGATCAGAACATAATAGAAAAACCACAATTGTAAACTTTCCGTGTGTCTACAGATGGTACAACGTATTTCCTCCAAAATGGTAAGATATGTTGTATTTTTTTTCTTTTTCTCTTTTTATAGCATTCTTTGGTTTGGTGTATTTGTTTATCAGCGTATCAACTCCTAATGGGTTATTTAATTCCGAAATTTATTTAATTTGTAAACGTTTTATTGTAACCATGACGGTATTTGAAATGTTCACTTAAATCTTTTAATGATTTTCTTAATGTTTAATATCATTTTGTTTGATTTGGTTTTTGTTTAAGGAGATATCCACTTTCGTGGGTTATTTAATGCCAAAACTATCTTTGTAGAATGACGCATAGCATGGGGTGGGGATAAGGGGTTTCATGCCTTTCCCAAGGATATTTATCTAAAAGTAAATTTTATCGCGTGACTTTGAGTTTGATCATGCTTACAACATCGTCGTAGTCGAGGACTTAAGATTGGTTTGGTTTCTTTGTTTTAATGGCATATCAACCTTTGTAGGTTATTTAATGCCAAATCTATTCTCCAAGAAGAACAGTAGTGGAACTATTTAACCCATAGCTGGGTGGATAAAGGGATTCATACCTTTCCCAAGGGTATTTGCCCGAAAATGAACGCAATAGCGCGACTGGAGTTCGATCTCACAGACTACGATTCCGCAGTCCATCGCTTTAACCACGAGGACACCCTCCGAGGACTTAAGAGACCACGCCCAATAATCGTTAGTTTGCACATAGTTATAAGATATCAAGTACACATACAAATACTAATATTTTATATACAATTATATATGATGTGAAGTATTTCTATCTAATACTAAAAATCTATGTACAGTTATATATAATATCAGACATTCTTAATACTAATTCTTTATATACAATTATGCATGGTATCAAGTAATCCGGTCAAATACAAATAATTTATATACAATTATATAAAGTATCAAGTACTCCTGTCTAATACAAAGTCATACCAAAGACTTTAAAAATGGTACTTGATACCTCCTTGCTTAACACTCAGCAATATAAGGTACATACCAAGGGTAAAGTAGAGCAATCCAGGGAAGGAGTCACACCCTCCCCTACGTTTTGGTGTAGTACCTATTGAAAAGGGAGCCTTCTGGTCACCCTCGACTAATGTCGCCAACTTTACCAACTTTACTTATATAAAGTACCAAGTATACCTGTCTAATACAAATAATTTATATACAATTATATAAAGTATCAAGTATTCCTATCTAATACTAATAATTTATATACAATTATATAAAGTTTCATTATTCATATCTAATACAAATAATTTATATACAATTATATACAGTTTCAAGTATTCATATCTAATACAAATAATTTATATACAATTATATAAAGTTTCAAGTATTCCTATCAAATACTAATAATTTATATACAATGTATCAAGTATTCCTGTCTAATACTAAACACGCGTGTATGATCTAAAGAAACTTTACTAAGGAATCAAGCCTAGAAAAAAAAAGTCAAAGTAGAAACTGAAAAAATACGTAAATTATTGAAATATATTCTAATGGGCAACTTCCCTGAATTGTACGAATTAATCTATGCAGGATTAAAACTAGTTCGTGATAAAACAACCATCCCTTCCGAAGGAATCCGAACTTAAATACAATACCTGGATATTCCTATGAATAGAAATAGTTACTTGAAACCATGTGACTTCTTGTATTATTAGTTTTAGGTAAGAATACGTGATCTCGTATTATTGAATGTAAAAATAAAATTCTATGAAATAATCATTCGTTTGACAGTATAAATATATAGTCATATGCTATCAAGTATTCCTATCTTATACAAATAATTTTCGAACATAATTTAACTAAGATATGGGATCCTAACAGGTAATACTACTGCGAATCAGAGTGGACTTGGGAGTAATGGCAATGAAGAACTTACATTAAACTCTTCAGAGCCCCAAAACTGGAGCCTAACCAACGGTTCGAGGTTAAGGTCATACCAAGGACACTCTTTTTGTGAAGAGAGGAAGTCTTATCCCGCTACAGAGGATGCAGGTGGTATATTTTGCCGATAGGACGGTGAGTCTTCGTGGTTTAATGGCTAACGTGCTGGACTATGGTTTCGAAGGAAACGAGTTCGAACTCCAGTCGCGCTATTACATTCACTTTCGGACTGATATCCTTGGGAAATTTATGAATCTCCTCCTCGACCCCAGCCATGGGTTAAATAGTATCACTGCTGTTCTTCTACAAGGATGGATTTGGCATTAGATAACTCACGAAGGTTGATATGCCATTAAACTAAATTAATCCAATAGGGCTAGCCTTCTTTTATCTCTTTTTAATACGTTTTCTTTTTTTCTCTCTCTCCTTCCTTCTTTCTATCTTCCTCTAGCAGCATCTTTTTTTTTTCCTCTCCCTCTCTTCAACTTTCACTCTCTCCTTTCTTCGATCTCGATCACCCTCACTCTACTTCTGTCTGTCTTCTCTCTCTCTCTCTTTCTCTCTGTCTTCCCTATCTTTGTCTCTTCTTCCATCTCTCTTTCTCTCTCCCTCGTTTTTTACCTTCATTCCTCTCTTTCTCCCGCCCCTATATTTTTCTTTCCCTCTTTCCAACTTTCTCTCCTTTCTTCGATCTCGATCATCCTCACTCTACTTCTGTCTGTCTTCTCTCTCTCTCTCTTTCTCTGCCTCCCCTATCATTGTCTCTCCTTCCATCTCTCTTTCTCTCCTTTTTACCTTCATTCCTCTCTTTCTCCAGCCCCATCTTTTTCTTTCCCTCTCTTTTCTTTCTATCTCTCGATCTTCTTGAAGTCTTCGTATCGTCGTGGCTAACGTGTTGGACAGCGAAATCGTAGCATGAGAGTTCGAACTTTAATCGAGCCACTTTCAGACTAATATTCTAAGGAAATGAATTAATTCGCTTATATCCCTAGCTCTAGATTAAATAGTACCGCTTGCATTCTTCTACAAGGATAGCTCAACCCAGGAAGGTTGATATGCCATTAAACAAAGAAACCAACACACCAACCTTCTCTCTCTATAAAAATACTTATAATTTATACATAATTATATATGGTATCATGTATTCCTAATTCCTATCTTTCTTAACCT
>OY757909.1:21362488-21398371 GCA_963585895.1 Sepioteuthis lessoniana
TGACTGTCAGATAATCCGCCCACGTAAACCTGCCGACACAATCTGCTCCCGTTAGCATTGACAAGCTTGGTAGACCGATTTAATTTGAAGTTTTGCAAATCCTCAAAAAAGGCTTTCATTTGATTTTGTCAAATGGTATTTTATTTGTTAGGAAATTTAATGGCCCGTTTGATTCTCAAAATATCAATTTGGCGTCATAAATATATTTGTTTAGAGCTTCAAAGGATCAACTTAAAAAGATTGAAATAATGGTTGGAAAATATCCATGGTGAATTAACAGTGTGATTATTAATGTCGAAAGTTGATGTAGATTAAATGTTTCGAAGTATAGAAAAGCGTGTGATTTTATTATTGATCGGTGAGGAATGAATGTTGTTTAGTCCAACAATAGCCGATACTCGCTCCAATATTACTATACACTTGTAATTATTGATGACTTGTAAATAGGTGTGAAGGAGAAATCTACAAAAAAAAAAAACAAACAAACAAACAAACTGATCCCTTATTGATAGCAACAAAAAAAATAATGCTAGTTAAGTCAAAGCAAAAATAAGTTTAGATTATTTGGTTCGATGGCATATCAAATCTTAATGGTAATTCTGATTGGTTTCGTTTGTTTGTTTTTTGTTTAATGGCATATCAACCTTTGTAGGTTATTTAATGCCAATGCTATTCTCTTAGAAGAACAGTAGTGGTACTATTTAACCCATAGCTGGGAGGATACGGGGGTTCATACCTTTCTCAAGGCTATTTGCCCGAAAGTGAACGTAATAGCGCGACTGGAGTACAAACTCGCGTACTACGATTCCGCAGTCCATCGCTTTAACCATTACACCACGAGGTTTGTGTTGGTTTTATGGTTCATCAACCATTGTAAGCTATTTAATGCCAAATCCATTTTTATATAAAACAGTACTATTTCAAATAATTTAGTTTAGCATAAATACATAGTTTACTTCTATTTAACCCATAGATAGGATCCTACCAGGTGCTATCACTCTAGGCCAGAGTAAACTAATGACAATGAAGGGTTACTCTGCATTCCTCAGCATTGCTGGAAACTCACCGTCAGATTTAGTGTCATATCCAGGACACTCGCTGGAGGAGTTTTATCCCGATATAGAGAAACAGTCGGTGTATTCTACAGCCCCAGCTGACTGGGCAAGTTATTCTCATACCAAAAGGGAATAGTTTGTTAGTAATTTATTTCAAAATGAGTTGCAGCTCATTTGTTTACACATGGTTTAAATCATTTCAAGTACTGCTATTTCAGTACAACTTATCCTCTGCCACCGCCTTCTATCACCTTTAAGATAAAAAAAATAGTCTTGAGTACTTGTTTGTCATAAGGGGAATTCGAAGAATACAGTCGGGACAATCATATAGGAAGAGATTCGGTCGGAAGAGGCCAGCACTCTTCAAATCGGGTCAGTGGCATTTCCACCAGGACAATACCCCAGTCGACAACTCCATCCTTGTCACAGACTATTTGACCAAAATGGGCATCAAGACAGTTCCTCAGCCTCCCTATAGTCCAGACCTTGCTCCCTGTGACTTTTGGTTATTCTCTAAGCTCACAGGCTGTCGTTATGAGACAATTGAGGAGATGAAAGAGGCTGTGACGAAGGTCATTGACACGCTCATACAAGAGGATTTCCATGGGGCCTTCCAGAAGTTGTTGGAACGGTACAACAAGTGTATTGCAGCCGGAGGAGATTACTTCGAAGGGGAATAGAGTTTTATGTGTGTACTATCAATAAAAGTGCCCATACGAAACGAGTTTGGAAACTTATTTAATGATCCTCGTATATCTCAGTAAATCAAAATTAATTTAATAAACAGGTGTGAAGAAAACATTTTTTGCTTTGATAGTATTGAGTATTTTGTCATTTTTATATCAATAATCATTTCATCTGAAAGATTTTGATTGGTTAATTTTAATGACATGTTAACCCATCTTGAGTTATTTTATTTCTAGAAGTGTAGAGGTACAGACGGCGTATTCTGCAGTCCAGCCGACATGTCGAAAAGCAAAAATAGATTATTCATAGGAAAATATCAAGTATTGGTGATAGAGTTGAAAGAGTAAATCACATAATAGGTGAATGCAGCAAACTGTATGTAAGTACAGGCATGAGTGGGTTGGAAAAGTGATCCACAAGGAATTGTGCAAAAGACTGAAATTTGACAAAGCTGAAAATGGTATATGCACAAAGCAGAATCTATCTATCTATTTATCTAGAGAGAGAGAGAGAGAGAGAGAGAGAGAGAGAGAGAGAGAGAGAGAGAGAGAGTTCCATTTATACCGATGGGTGTAAGTGAAGAGTGGGTTTTCTTTATTTCTTTTATTTGGGGAAGATATCAGAGAAACGTAATTGAATTTTAAATCTGTTCATAATTTTCATGCAAAATCATTTAAGTCAGCAGATTTTTATTTCATTTATTTTTGACAAATATTAGTTTAAAGTCTTTATTGCGTATCTGTTTGAGTTCGATGCCTTTGAAAGACGTGTGCACTGAACCGAAATTTCAATAACATTGCTTGCAAGAATAGAATCAAAGGCCGATCGCGTAACCAAGTTGACATTATTATCGATGTTTACAATGACTAAAGTTAATGAGCCAGTGCAGATAATTTTATACACTAACTTGTCAAATAAACGAAGATATTAAATTTATTTTATTTTATTTTTTATTTTATTTTTTGGTTAAAATATATTTTCATAAAAAGGCAGCTTCGCTGATTTTTTATGATATATATTTTTTTATATATCTAACCACTCACAGCACCAAGAAGTGATACAAGGTCAGTTTTAAATGGAGTTCAATAGATTTCAATTCAGAGTTTTCCTTCTCCTAGACTGGTTGCGATACGAAGGTTAAAAAAAATAGTCTGCCCTACTATTTACCCATTACTGGTGGGAGGATACTTGGATTCGAACCTTCCTCGAGGATACTGATAATTATTTATAATTACACAAGTTGTCGCACCGATGTACGTCGGGTCAAGATTTTGATGATTGGTTCATTTATTCATTTTAATGACATAACAACACATCTAGGGTGATGTTATGCCTAGACGTTAGGGAATAACTTTCATTGTACATTTATATTTATATTTTTTGCGGAGCTGTTCCTCGAGAGTTCGTTGATTGGTTGGTTGGTTGGTTGGTTGGTTGTATTGTTTGACGGCATATCAACCCTTTTCGGACCATTTAATGTCGAATGAAGTCATTTTGATAAAAAAAACTTTGTTTTGTTTTGGTTTGGTTTGGTTTGGTTTTATGTCATTTCAACCATAGCTGGTTATTCAATGCCAAATCCATTTTTATACATATGAACAGTTCTATTTAAAAAATTCAATTTATCATAAGTACGCAGTTTAAATGTCAAAACAGTTCTATTTCAAGCAATTCCGTTTAGCATGAGTATACAGTTTCGTTCTATTTGACCCATATATAGGACCCTATCAGGTGCTATGACTTCAAGCCAGAATAGACTTGGGAATGATGGCAATAAATGGATACTCCGTATTCCCCAAAGGCACAGCATTACTGTAGCTTCACCATCAGATTGTTTAGTGTCATATCCTGGACATTCATTGGGGGAGTCTTACTCCTCTGTAAAGATGCAGTCAGTATATTCTATCCAGAGCCAGCCGACTAGGCCCTCGTTGGGGGAATCATACCCCTCTACAAAGATGCATTCGGCGTATTCTACAGCCACAGCCGACTCGGCCCTCGTTAGGGGAGTCTGTACCACTCTGCAGAGATACAGTCGGTGTATTTTAAACCTCCAGCCGACTAGGCCCTCATTGGGCGAGTCTAACCATTCTGCAGGGATGCAGTCGGTGTATTCTACAGCCACAGCCGACTGGGTCCTCGTTTTGACCCACAAATGGGACCCTCAGGGGTACTACCACTCTGGGTCAGAATGGATTTAGCAGCAATGGTTATGATAGGGTACTCTACACTGCCCATATCGCTAGAAGTGGAGCTTCACCATCAGATACTGTTTACCCAGAACACGTTGGTGTCATGGGAGAGCAACATATAATACTAAACAGAATACACAGATACTAAAATGATTCGAACTGAAAGTGGAACACCCCACAAAGCCCCAACTGTACGGCCACCTACCTCCTATCACCAAAACTATCAAAGTAAGACGAACCAGACATGCGGGACACTGCTGGAGAAGCAGGGACGAGCTCATAAGTGTTCTCCTATGGACTCCCTCATATGGCCGAGCAAAAGCAGGACGACCAGCTCGAACCTACATACAGCAGCTCTGTGAAGATGTAGCCCTGAGGACCTGCCAGAAGCAATGAACAATAGGAAGGAGAGGCGAGAGAGGGTCAGGGATATCCGTGCTGGCGGCACGACATGATAATGATGATGATGATCTCGTTATCTTGACAGGTATTGAACTCGCCATCACACAGAGGCTTTATTTTAAGTTGCTAGTTTTCATTCATCCTCATGTTTCAACTGCAACACTCTATCTTGCTTTAAAAACCAGATAAATTTATCTCCCAACACCTGATCCCAATTCCATATTTCGCTTCAACTATAAACAATAAAATAAATGCACCCGATGACCTACTAAACGCATACCTTCGGGGGGCATAGGTCACGCCAGTACAAGCAGCACGAGAAATACGAGTGAGGAGGAGTGGAAAAGACGGCGGGAGTTTTAGGAAGGGAAGAGTGGCAGAAAAAGAAAATCTGTAAAGTTAGGTCAGAGAGTCCTTCCATTTTTTCGTGTTCGCCAAATAAGAAAGGGACACTTTTCGCTTTTGCCAATGTACTCTTTCAGAAAACTATAAACAAAACATATTTATGCACTTGTCCAAATACACAGACACACATACACGCACATATATATATATATATATATATATATATACAAATAAAAAATTGCATTGGTCGTTCAATAAGTTTGGATTCAAGTCGGACAGTTAAAATAATTTAAAAATTACGGATTATTTAGATATTACACTCTGAAATTACACGCATTCATGTCCTAATTTAGGAAAAAAAAACAATATATATATATATATATATATATATATATATGTACAAATAAAAAATTGCATTGATTGTTCAATAAGTTTGGATTCCAGTCGGATATGCAAACTAATTCAAAAATTACGGATTATTTAGATATTAAACTCAGACATTACACGCAATCGTGTCCCAATTTAGGAAAAATAACCAGTACCCATATCATATTAATCCTAGACAGATTTTCAGACTTATCCCAAATGGCATTCTGTTTAGATTATCAACTAATTCTAATGTCAATATGTTCACTGAAAGTAAACATGATTATGAGATGGCACTAAAAAATTGTGGTTACAAGGGCAAACTTGTTTATATACCCATACATGAGGCAGTGGACATACGTAATAGTGGGGGGAGTAATTGGGCAAGAAGAATCTTATAGTTCATGCCACCATACAATATGGCCGTAGCTAATAAATCAGGGAGGGAATTATTTAGATTATTAAAGAAAAACTTTTTCCCGTCGAGCAACTTATGCAAAATATTTTATAAGAACAATTTTAAATTAAGTCATAGCTGTATACCGAAAGTGACGAATTAACTAATAATAGAAACACTAAAAATTTTAGGAATGATTTACGCAGTTAGTCCTTTTACGCGTTGTATGTCCTCACTAAACGATTATATTATTTAATAATTTTACATTTTCAAAAACCCTTAAATCCTTATTATGTTTAATTAAGAGCTATTAATTATTTTAGCTTTATAGGGACGACATTTTTTAAAAATGTCTATGAATCGTACTTGGGAGATTTATCGATTCAAACTTTTTGTTTTTTGTCCTTCCGCATTGTAAGTCCTTACTAAACGATTATACAATGGAATTATTTGGTTTTAAGCCTCATCAACCGCGTAATCAACTGAGATTATTTTGGTTTGATTAGTTTGGTTTAATTTGTTTTAATGGCATATCAACCATTGTTGTTTATTCAATGCCAAATCCATCATTATACATATAGACAGTTCTATTTTTTGAAAATTCAGTTTAACACAAGTACGCAATTTAAATGTAAAAAAATGTTGAGGTGCAGTCTGTATATTTTACAGCTCCCCACCCGCAGCCGACTGGACAATATTTTCGTTTGATTTCTTTGCTTAATAGCAAATACAAGAAATATATAGCATGTAAACACTTGGTAATTTTTCTTGATCCGAAGAAAAAGATTAAAGAATCAAATATATTGGAAATTTTCTTTTAAGTTTCAAATATCAGAACTTTATTCATTCTCCGTCCCACCACCGGACAAGTATGGCACAAGGCCTTTTTTAAAGTGAGTCCTGACGCAGGGCCGCAGCCCACACGTGTCCAGCAAGATCCAAAAATACCTTCGGCTCCGTCGGCACTTCCCCATTGGGGGCGTCCCAGACGCCGGGAAACAAAACAGCAAACAATTAAACGATTGTTGAGACTAACATATAATGTAAAACTGAAAAAATTAATGTTATTTGATTAATTAATGAAAAACTTTATTAGTTATTTGATGCCAAAACTATCATTGAAGAATTGTATTAGTGTGGGGATTTAGGAATTAGCAGTAAAACTCTCAACCGGATATTGACTCGTCGGCTGCCAGATACAAAATGTATAAACGCGTCCATCCGGTTAAAAATCAGAAAAATAAAAATAAAAAAAGTAAAGTAGCCAATGGGAAGCGGTCGCGCCAAAATTAGAAGGATTTTGGAGTAGCGAATTTGGAGCCGGTGTAGAGAGATAAATACTCAGGTTTTCTGTGAACCGACCTCTTTTTCGGGTAGTGACGTCGAATCGACAACACCGATTTTGCTGTCTAGTGTTTTGGGCACCACGCTACGTCTTGGGACGTAGCGTTGGTTAGTCTATTCACCAAGTAAATAAAGGAAAGTATGGAAGAAATGTTTTCGTCTCTTATCTGTTTCTATCTTTTCTTTTTGCATATTTTCTTTTGGACTTTCTTTGGACAAGGCATTACGCCGGCCAATCAACGTGGGGTAAAATAATATAACCAAAATATGGAGTCAGATATCTTACGGCAACACAGCCCCTGACCTCCTAAAAGCCTTTAAACCCCACATTAGTACTATTTCATCCAGAGCTGCGAGGATAAAGAAAATCATACCTTTTTCCAAGGGTACTGGCCTAAAAGTGAATGTAATAGCGTGATTGGATTTTAAATTCGTTAACTGTGATGTCACAATTCAACAAGTTAGCCACTACGCCACAGTGATTATCTCAACAAAGTTTAAAGTTTTACAGCTCACAGAAGATAGTAGAAATTAGTCTGATACACTAAGGCATTTATGTGGACCTTGTTCCAACCCAGTTTATTTTAAAAAATAAAGAAGTCGGCGGAAATTAAAAGCTTCTCCAGAGAAATAAGACCCCACCAAATGTATGCTGTTTGTATGACGCGATTTATCTGACGTCCTTTCGTGTCACAATATGGCACAAGGTCGTTTTATGGTAAGGGCCCCGCACTAATCGAGAATCATGCGCAGCGAGTGCAAAAAAAAAACAAGTTAGCCCCGTCGGTATTCTCCTTGTGGGGTGCCTCAGCCATCAAGAAAAAAACTCCGCCCAGCCGAAGCAGACAAAGACCTAGGGGGAGGACGGCTCCCCTGAGGGCAAGGTGTTATAGTTAGCAAACAAACGCTCGGTTCGAATGCCAGCTGGTCGCCCATACTCAGATGATGAGGTTCCAGTGCTGGAGATCTGGGGTGTGTTCGAGTACTCCTTCATTGTCATTATTCGTGAGTACACTCAAACACAGAGTATAAGTTGCTGTGGTCCCATCAATGGATCAAAAAGGTGCGCTTAAAAATCATTTCTACTCGTATGCAAAAAAAATCTTAAAAAGAAAATGTGTAATGAACGCAATTCCCTATCTCTCCCAGTTGGCTGAGGGGGCTGTAGAATACTCCGAGTGCATCTCTGCAGAGGGGTAAGACATCCTACCAACGAGTGTCCTGGATATGACCCTAAACAATCTGATGCTGGAGTTCCAGTAATGCTGGAGTTTTGGGAAATGCGGAGTACCCTTTCAATGCCATCGCTCCCAGGTCCAATCTCGCCTAGACAAGTAACACGTGATAGGGTCCTATCTATGGGTCAAATGAAACTAAACTGTCTACTTATGCTTGAAATAGGACTGTTTTAACATTTAAACTGCGTACTTATGCTAAACTGAATTGTTTCAAATAAAACAGTTTGACCAAATTGAATCGATCAAAATAGAACTGTTTTTGACAATTAAACCGTATACTTACACTGAAATGAATTGTTTGAAATAGAACTGTTTATTTGTTTATTTTGTAAGTTTCGGGGGAGGAAAGGAAAAGGAAAAAAGAAAGAGGAAGAAAAAAAAACTACATACGTCATCGCAGCTGAAAAGCAAGAACAAAGTAGCCTCCCAATTTTAAAGGAAAGCTTCAGAAGTAAGCAGAGGAGCTTAGCTCTGATTGGCTGTCGCAAAATTAAAAGTGATAATACCCGTGTATAGAGCTATGTTTGTGGCCATTTGTCTTGGGTGGAAAATGCGCAGTTTAGCTGCCGGGTTGGGAGTTGGAGTAAGATCAATGCCAACTGGGTCATTTGGGCGAGAGGGTATGATGTTGCAAGACCCGACCCCCCCCCCGTGAACCCAAAGGAAACATCACTGATGATCCATCTCGATGCATCTATGAAGATGTATGATATCAGCATTTGTATAAAATGGATTTGGCATAAAAAAACCTATAAAGTTTGATATGCCATAAAATCCAAACAAATAAGTAAACAAGCAATTCCCTAGCCTCTATGCATAAAATAACCCTAGATGGGTTGACATATCGTTAACATCAATCAATAAACTTTGTTTAATAGTTCTTTTGTGTGCTTGATTACATTTTGTTTGGATCAAGCTTAAATTTTTACCATTTAATGACATGTGTTCACTATATATTATTCATCGCATACTCTACAAATCGGTGGTTCCTCCTTTTTCGAGAGAGAGAGATATAATTCGCGCAATTATTTTTTTACAATAATGCTTATATAATTTACTGTCAATTAGATTTATCAATCAGGTAGTAAATATTAAATTGTTGACATCAAAGAATCAAACACGGCGAGAGGAAAAGAGAGAAAAGGACTTAGTATCAGAGATAACTTTTATTCCTAATAGGTTGATTAAATAATAGTTGAATGCTATCAATAATGATAAAGAAAGTAATAAACTAAGTGATATAGAAACGGACAGGCAAACTGACATTGCCACAAAGAAAAAAAAAGATGGCGGAATTAGGGGAAAGAAAATAGAGACTGTCTTATCGGGGGCGGCGCGACCTTTTACTGTCTAAAGATAAATTTACGGTGCTACATTGACATAATTAAACTTTTAGGAGCATGAATTACTACTACTACTAATAATAATTAAAGTAAAGTTAGCGACCTTAGTCGAGTTGTAGGGAAGAGCGCTACTCCTTTCCCGAGATTGCCCCACTTTACCCTTGATCCGTACCTTATAATGCTGTGTGTTAAGCTAGGAGGCATCAAGTACCATTTTTTAAGTCTTTGGTATGACTCGACTGGGAATTAAACCCCGATCTCCCGGACCATTGGCGATTACTTTACTCACGAGACTAATGGGCCGGTAAGACTTGGAAATTAGAGGACAAGTAGAAATCATCCAGACAACAGCATTATTAAGATCGGCCAGAATACTGAGAAGAGTCCTGGAGATATGAGGAGACTTGAAACCACCCACACTCCAGTGAGAAACAATCAAATAAAACTGGTATGAAAATCTCTAATAATAATAAGTTATCGACCTTAGCCGAAGGCTCCATTTTCTATAGCTACTACACCAAAGTGTAGGAGTAGGCAGTACTCCTTCCCTGGATTGTTCCACTTTACCCTTGATGCTTACCTTATAATGCTGAGTGTTAAGCAAGGCGGAATCATGTACCATTTTTTGAGTCTTTGGCATGACTCGACCTAGGATTGAATCCCGGTCTCCCGGACCATTGGCGAACACTCTGCTCATTAGACCAATGGCCCGGTTCAATAATAATAATAATAATAATAAACTTCTACGGGACTTTGACATACAAACGGATCACCTAATCTCAGCTGGAAGACCAGACCTTAAAATAATCAACAAAAAAAAAAGAGCTTGCAAAATTGTGGACTTTGCTGTCCCGGTTGACTACAGAATAAAACTGAAAGAAAGTGAAAACAGGGATAAGTAGCTCGACTTTGCAAGGGAATGGAAAAAACTATGAAACAAAAAGATAACAATGATACCAATCGTGATTGTTACTTTTGGTACATTCACCAGAGGATAATTAAAGGGACTGGAGGACTTGGAGGTGGGAGGACGAGTGGAGACCATCCAAACTACAACATTATTGAGAACGGCCAGAATACTGAGAAGAATCCTGGAGACCCGAGGAGACTTGCTCTTTCTCAATCTCCAGTGAAAGATCATCAGCTAAAACTGATGTGAAAAACTCTCAAGGGGTAAATGATAAAAGCAACAGAATTGTTGAGATCGGCCAGAATACTGAGAAGAGTCCTGGAGACATGAGGAGAGTAGCTGTCACTCAATCTCCAGTGAAAGATCATCAGCTAAAACTGATGTAAAAAACTCTCAAGGGGTAAATAATAAAAGCTACTGAATTGTTGAGATCGGCCAGAAGACTGAGAAGAGTCCTGGAGACATGAGGAGAGTAGCTGTCCCTCAAACTCTTGTGAAAAACCATCAGCTAACTTTTGTGTGAAAAACAAAAACTCTCAAGAGGAGTAAAAGTTATAACAATAAACGGATGACCCTGTACCGGCCACAAGGCCAGACTTATTGTTAATTAATTATAAAAAGAGAAATTGCCGTCTAGTGGATTTTCCCGTTCTGGTCGACCACAAGGTGAAAATAAAAGTAAGCGAAAAGATAAATAAGAACTTGGACCTTGCTAGAGAACTTGAAAAATTGTGAAAGATGAGGGGGATGGTGGTGCAAGTTGTAGTTTGAGTACTTGGAACGGTCCCCGAAAGGTTTGGAGAAAAAAGACGAGAGGGACTGAAAATCAGAGGAAGGATGAATGGAGACCATCTATAGTATTGTTAAGATCAGCAAGAATACTGAGAAGAGTCCTGGAGACATGAGAAGACTTTGCTGTCATTCACACTCGAGTGAAAGACCATCAGCGTTACTGGTGGGGGGAACTCGTAAGGGACAAAACAACAACAACAACAACAATAATAATAATAATAATAAGAAGAAGAAGAAGAAGAAGAACAAGAAGAATAAGAAGAACAAGAAGAAGGAGAATAAGAAGACGACGAAAAGAAGAAGAAGAAAAGAAGAAGAAAATAATAATAAGAAGAATAATAATAAGAAGAAAATAATAATAATAATAATAATAATAATAATAAGAAGAAGAAGAACAACAACAACAACAACAACAACTGGCAATACTTGCAGAAATTCTACTTTAAAAAACTTTTTTTGTGTACTTTTGTTTTATAAACAATCAAATGAAAGAAGAAATAATATGCATAAAAACAAAAGTTTAGTTCACTCATTTGGATTTTTTATTACTCGGATTAGAAATACTAACAAATATTTTTCTTTTTACTCGTCTTTCACTCTCACTCAATATATATATATATATATGTGTGTGTGTGTGTGTGTGTGCGTGTGTGTGTTTGTGTGTCCTATTTTCCTTTGCATGATCCACAAGAGACTTTAGATAACGGACAGGGAGCGTTCATAATTTGAATATTTTTGGATGTTGACCCGCTCAGCTATAGTATAGTGTGTCTCGATGTAAATGGGACCCATGTGAGAGCTAATAACTCTACTAATAGTTTGGTTTGGGTTGATTTTTTTGTTTAATGGCATATCAACCTTTGTGGGTTATTTAATACCAAAGCCATCTTTCTAGAAGAGCAGTAGTGGTACTATCTAACCTATAGATAGGGGGATAAGGGGGTTCATACCTTTCCCAAGGGTATTTGTCCGAAAGTGAACGTAATAGCGTGACTGAAGTTCGAACTCGCTTCCTACGATTCTGCAGTCCATCGCTTTAACCATTACACCACGACGACACTCCCTCTACTAATAACAAGGTTGCTGTTGCAGCGTTTCGTTAAAGGGGCCAAGTTCGGCACTGTTTTAACAAGATAGAATCTCGTGCATCAACCCTTAGGAAAAGTACGAACTTCTTCATTACCCCAGGTATGACTAGAATACCACTACTAAAGTCTTTAAACAGGGATAGATTTGGCAGCAAATAACCCACTAAAGCTGATATATCATTAAATAAAGAAACCAGGAAAATAAGTTTGGATTATTCAAATTTCTAAAACAATTGAGATAACTCAGACATGTTAATTAGAATCATTCACTTGTTCTTAAATAGAAGCATCAGTAATCGTCTTTAATCCGTCAAGGACCTTGTCAGCTGGAGCAGTAGAATATGCTGATTACTCCCCTGCATATCGGAACCCTTCCATAAGGAATCTGTTGGCCGTGTTTGATAGCCTATAAAGTTCAAATCCTGGACGAGATTGGTTGCATTTCACATAGCACTAATACCCTTGGGAAAGGTATGAATCCAATTATTCTCCCTCCAGCTATGGGTAAATAGTAGGACAGACTAGGTTCTTCAGCCTTGGTGAGGCAACTAGTCTAGGAGAAGGAAAACTCTGAATTCAAACCTGTTAAACTCCGCTTAAAAATTGACCTTGTGTCATATCCTGCCCGAGCGGAGGGGTTGGTAAATATGATAAAGCTTGACGAAAGGATCCTGATGGCTAAGCAGTTCTTGACCGGGATGCCAAGTGGTCAGGTGACCTGCAACATTTCACTAACTTGGGCTAGACAGGCGGTTGAAGAGGCCCGATCTAATAAAATACCTGGTCATGATAAGCCCTGAAATTTGAATGATTAAGTCCCGATCGTGTTCTTCAAATTGCTTTAGGGCCAAACAGACACCTAAACCTTTTTTTTATTTAAAAGGTGCTTGGAGACAGTGGCTGAGGGCCAGTTGCGTCTAGAAAACTTAGATTATTTTTTAACTTTCACAATTCATCTAATAGCAAAAACCTATCCACAATAAATTTGCAATCATTAATATATACACACACACACACACACACACACATATATATATATATATATATATATATAGGTAGGAGTATTCTTCTTCAGAACCACTTTTTACCCACGTAGATCTATCATTTTTTAGAACTATTTTCCTACAAGCTAGAATAATCTCATATTGTTCATCTCTTCAAAACCAGAAAAGTATTTAGATTTTAAAAAAATTAATCTACTAAAATTCCAACCGGTTAAAAAAAACCGGAAGTGGGCTAAATGAGGAGAAAACTCTTCACCCCTCTTCTACCCACTCCCGCCCTTCTTTCATGTGTCTATTCTGAACTATTTTATCTATTAGATCTGAAGAGGTCCTGTTATTTCTCGGTGTTTTTGATTTATATCAAAACCCATAACAGGATGGAAATATATTTATAATCCTAATGTGATCGGTTTTTGTTTTTTCTTAAAGATATATATATATATATATATATATATATATGAATAGGAATATATATATTATATTGTGGGGTCTGTCACCCTGGGTCTCATGCTTTACACATTCATCAAATTGAAAGGTTTTCAAAAAAGACCGATTAATATGGTCAGTTTTTTTGTTGTTGTTTAGAAGGTGTTGAAAGAAAGATTTTGTTTGTGTGTATGTGTGCCTAAGTTTGTGAGCGTTTGAATTTTATCCTAATCTCTGTGCCAATGAAGACCATAGTAAGTTGAGAGGTGTGTGACAAATCTAAAATGGACAAAACAGAGGCCCAAGCAGTCATAAAGAATCTGGAAAATGTATGACCCCGTCCCCAGAAAATTCATGAGAACATAGTACTGACACTTGCCGAGGATTACCCTTCCAATGCAACTATGAAGAAATTGGTTGTAAAATTCAGGCGGTTCAGGAATAGCAAAGATAACCCTCAGTTTAGTCATCCAAAAACTCATGGGTTTTTTTGGTATGGTTTTGGATGACAGTATAGATAGCTAAGTCCAAATGGCCTGAGTTAAAACAGTGAGAACTGAACCAGAACTGAGATTTTGGGAATAAGCAATCTGTCTGCAGAATAGGTTTCCAGAATGCTGATGCTAGAGCATAAGGCTGGAAAGGGTTGGCATTACCAGGAATCTTCTGCCTCGCTTCCAGTATAACCCTAAGAATTTTCATTGCAGATGAGTAACTCAAGATGAAACCTGAATTCAACACTTCAAACCTGAATCAAAGATTCAAAGCAAACAGTGGAAACACTTTAATTCTTCACCTTTGAAGAAGTACAAGCTTTCAGAATCTGTTGTCAAAGAGAGAGTATATTTGTTATTTGGGGGAGGGGATTCTGAACGCATAAACGCGATAGATTACCAGGAGAATGGAAAAAAATGTATTGAAGAACAGTACTTTACATAAGAATTAAGACAACAAAAAGAAGCAATCAAGTCGAAAGGCAGACAGAAACCGAGGGCAGGTAGGCTATTTCTCCAGAATAACACGCTCATTTAGACTGCTCAAATCGCAGTAGCAGAAGAAATAAACTTTGGCTTTGAATTGTTACCGAATCTCTCGAAGTCACCTGATTTAGTTCAATCTTACTTCTTCCTGTTTACTAAGCTCAACTCTCACCAGCGTTGTCGCCATTTTGGAAACACTGAAGAGATCATATGTATTGATGAGATTGTAATCCTTGAGAATCGTTGGGCTGAGTGCATTGAAATCAAGAGAAGCTATATTGAAAAATAGTGAAATACTGTCTTGTTTCTCCGCCTCCGTCTGGATGAGACATTTTGAACGGCCCTTGGATATATATATATATATATATATATATATATATAAAATAATGATGATAAATAAATATATATTATATATATATTTAATTCATGGAAAATATTTTAAATGAATTAAATGAATTAAATATATATAAAATAATTGAATATATAAGAATTAAATGAATTAAATATATATATATAATATATTTATTTATTAACATTATTATTATAATAGCTCTATCATAGATATTGAGCACTCTCCATATTATATTGCACTTGGTTCGACAAATAACCACATAGTGATTTACTGACGACCAACACTCACATAATATTATATATATATATATATATATTACTAAAAAGCAAGCGCACAATACAAATAGCGTCATTCAACGTTAGAACCTGAAATAGAATAGGACAACTACCGGAGCTGAGTGCATCGGCGATAGATCATAACATAGACATAATATGCATACAAGAACACAGATACACTCAAAGCGAGGATAAAAATAAACATAACGATATTGGCAATGGATGGACAGTAGCCACTGCATGGGAAAACTCTCTCAATGCATCGACAGGAGGTTTACGTATGCTTATAGGATTACGGGCCTTAAAATCCCTACATAGCATAGAAAAAATACAACCTAGGATAATGGTAGCTACTTTTAACGGCCACCCCAGCGTAACAATTATCTCCTGCTACAGCCCAACCAATGTTAGTGAAGAAACTGACCTCACTGCCTTCTATAATGAGTTATCCTCCCTTGTTCATAGCATCACGAAACAACACTCTCGTCATTGGTGGAAACATGAATGCCCAAATTAGTAAAAATGGAAATCACAAATTCAGCCTACACAACTCGTCAAACAGAAATGGGGAAAATCAAACAGATTTCACGCTTGAAAATAGATTAACATGCTTTAATACGAAATTTCAGAAAAGGCAGGGAAAACTATAGACCTATACATACACAAATAATACTAAAGCACACATAGACTACGTCTTCATAAGCAAGAAATGGAATAATAGTACATTGAATTGCAAGGCATATTCCTCTTTCGATGGTGTGTCCTCAGATCACCTGATTGTCACGGCCAAAAATATGACTGAGCCTATGAAGGAATACGACCCGAACAACAACCACTGTACACTATGACTGGCCCCTTCTTAATAACAGGGATATTAAAGTTAAATATGCGTTAACACAAAGAAACAAATTCAATGCACTGTAGGAGAAGACAGAAACACATACCCCAAATGACGAATATGGAAATTTCGTCAATGCCCACATAGAAGCGGTCGCAGAATGCATACCAACTAAACAAAGAGCTAAACTTAGAGTCCCATAGGAGACATTAGCGGTTAGAAAAAAGCGGGCAGACGTGAAAACTGCTTCCAAATGCAATAGGAAGAACCCAACCATTACCAATGCCCTGAAACTTAAAAAGGCACAAAATGAATTAGCTAACATATACCTAAAAGAACAAACAGAATACATACAAAATCAGATCGATAAGATTAGAGACTCGGTTGAAGATAGATAATCCTGGATAGTATGGTAAATGGTGAACGAAGTAAGCAGAAGGAAGTGTTCTGCGAAAGCTAAACTGAAAGCAACCAGCCAAGAAGAACGAATACAATTATGGAAAAAACATTTCGAGAATTTACTTGGAAACCCTCCGAAAGTTACGCATGAACCAATTACGAAAATTATTAGTAAACAATTAGACATCAAACTAGGGCAGTTTACGTAAGAACACGACTCAGGACTAAAAAAAAAATTAAAAAGTAGCAGGGCTTGATGAAATACCTCCAGAAGTATAGAAGACCAGGGAATTCGATGATATACTGCTCCGACACTGTAAGGCCGTATATAATCAAAACACAATAGACAGATGGACAAAGGGCGACTTCGGATAAGCTAAGAACTACAGAGGTATAACCCTTCCATCCATAACGGCCAAGATATACAAAGCTTTACTACGCAACTGCATAGAACCCAAAACTGAGAGGTAACTTAGGAAGAACCAGAAGGCTTTCGGAGAAATAGATCCACGATGTCACAAATTTTGACTATCCGTCGAATTCTAGAAGGTGTACATGCAAAAAACCTAGAGGCAACAATATTATTTGTCGACTTCGCCAAGGCCTTTGACTCCATACACAGGGTGAAGTTGGAGCAAATACTACTCGCCTACAGGCTACCCAAAGAAACCGGCGCAGCCATAATCATGCTATATAAAAACACAAAAGTAAAAATCCGCTCCTCGGATGGAGACACAGACTGCTTCGACATTGTAGCAGGTGTGTTGCAAGAAGACACATTAGCCCCATACCTTTTTGTTATCTGTCTAGACTACATGCTTAGAACCTCATTTGATAAAATATAAGACAACGGTTTAAAGCTGGTAAAGGAAAGAAGCTGAAGATACCCTGCACAAAAAATTACGAACGCGGACTACCCCAATGTCATAGCGCTTCTGGCACATACACGCGCCTAAGCCGAAACCCTGCTAAATAGTCTGGAATGAGCAGCTGTAGGCATAGGCCTCCATGTCAACGCAGACAAGACGGAATACATATGCTTGATCAAAGAGGCGACATCTCCACACGGTAGTTCTCTGAAACTAGTAGACAAGTTCCCCTACCTAGGAAGCAGTGTCTCATCAACGGAGACAGGCATCAACACGTGACTAGCAAAGGTATGGACAGCCATCGATAGGCTATCAGTCATATGGAAGTCAGACCTGACCGATAAAATAAAACGCAGTTTTTTCCAAGCAGGGGTCGTATCGATTGTACTGGATGGATGCACTACGTGGACGCAAACTAAACGTATGGAGAAAAAGCTTGACGGCAATTACACAAGAATGCCCGTGGTGTAATGGTTATCGTCGTAGGAATTTGACACGACCATACGAGTTCAAATCCTGGACGAGACTAATTGCATTTCACATAGCACTAATACCCTTGGGAAAGGTATGAATCCAATTATTCTCCCTCCAGCTATGGGTAAATAGTAGGACAGATTAGGTTCTTCGGCCTTGGTGAGGCAACTAGGCTAGGAGAAGGAAAACTCTGATTTCAAACCTGTTAAACTCCGCTTAAAAATTGACTTTGTGTCATATCCTGCCCGAGCGGAGGGGTTTGTACATATGATTACACAAAAATGCTGCGAGCAATATTGAACAAGTCCTGGAAGTAGCACCCCACAAAACAGCAGCTGTACGGCCACACACCACCCATCACGAAAACTATCCATGTTAGAAGAAACCAGACATGTGGGATACTGCTTGAGAAGTAGGGACGAGCTCATAAGTGACATACTCTTGTGGACCCCTTTAATTGAACGAGCAAAGGCAGGACGACCATCTAGAACCTACACGCAACAACTCTGTGCCGATACAGGATGTAGCCTTGAAGACCTACCGGAAGTGATGGACTATATATATATATATATATATATCATGTTATCTCTCTCTCTGTGTATATATATATATCATATATACATATATATATCATATTATCTCTCTCTCTCTCTCTGCTTGTATATATATATATATATATATATATAGAAACCTGCAACCAGCACTTAATAGAATTAATTTTCAAACCAGTGCTAACGTACTTAAATGTCTTTAGCTACTGGCACTATTTACAGAATTACATTTAAAAGCAAGCGCCATAATCTCCAACAGCAAAGACGTCCTTACACAGTAGTAATTTGCTAAAACAAAAGTTACATCACTTTTGTAACAGATTCTCCCCTGATGATGGCCCAAAGTCGGGCAGAAAGTACTAGGGATACATACAACTATGGACAATACCTAAATCAATTCCCCCCGAATACGATAAAAGTAATACGGGAATTCGAACGGATCCAAAAGAGAATATGTAGGCATAAAATGTCTATTATGTTTAATGAAATTTGCATATATATATATATATCATGTTATCTCTCTCTCTCTCTCTGTATATATATATATATATATATATCATGTTATCTCTCTCTCTCTCTCTTTATATATATATATATATATATATATGTCTGTGTGTGTACACAACTCAACGCTAGGTAATATCTTAATCTGTAAATTCAGCAAATGTATATATATATATATATATATATATATATATATTAAGTAAGAAACTGATTTGTCTTAATGATTTTTAAAACTGTTTCCTTCTCTTCGGTATATCTTTTCTTAAAAAAAACATGTTCAGCGTCGAAACCGTTTTAGATCTGGCTGATACTTTGCCATATCCATCATCCTTGCGTGTCAGATGGTAAGGATTGCGTGAAACAGTTTAAAGACGGTCTCCCGAATTTATTGGATTCAGGCCTGAAGTGCGTCAAATTGGATATTTCGTCCCCGCAACACTAACACACACAACAAATAAATAAATAAATGACTAAATAAAAAGAAAAGTTCTTCTTATAACAGCGAATTCCACTAACCCCCTAAATAAACTCCAATTTACTTAATATGAAAAACCAAGCATGCGCAGTTGAGCCAGCGTCATAATATAAAAACATTTCCTAATTGCTAAAGAGTTCCACCTCTTCAATGGCGTCCGCTCGGCCAGTATAGGAGTAAAACAGATGGCTTTTTGTTTTATTGCAAGTCTTTTAGCATATTAAGTGAAAAATAAGCGGTCGATTTATCACTGATAAATAGATCCGACGGTAAATTGAGCGAAAAAGAAGGGTAGAAAGTTAATAAAGAATTCAGATATCGGGGTTTAGGGATCAAGCGGGGGTCACGTCAAGCGAAAGTGATTATCCAGGAAAAGGGTTAGACTTGGAGGGGTAAGGTTTTCCGAAGCTGAAAGGAAGTGAAGTTAGAGAGAGAAAATTCACACTGAAGCCAAGACTGTTTTGTATGCATCGGCATTTAAGACAGATTGCCTTTTTTGTCCTGTTTAGAGTTGAGCCTCACCTGCTCAGCATCTGGCTTAAAAAAGACCGGGATAAGACAACGGGATAACAGAATTTATATTTAGAGCAATAGACAGGGAAATTAAGCGCTGATTTTGCGCCAAAGATTCACACATAGACACACACACACACACACACAGAGACATACACACACACACACACACACATATATATATACGCACACTCACTCACATATACACACTCTCACTCACACTCAGAACACATATACACACACTCACTCACACATACACATATACTCACTCACTTACACATATTCACGTATATACTCACACACTTCCTCACACATACACACAGATACATACAGCCACTCACTCACACATACATACACACACTCACTCACACACTAATACTCACTCACACATGCACACACACACACACACACACACACACTCACACATACACACACACCCACATATGCACACACACTCACACATGCATACATACACACACATACACTCACACATACATACATACATACTCACATACCCACACATACACTCACACATACACCAACACATGCACACGCACTCACTCACGCACACATACTCTCTCCCATATACATACACACATACATACATATACTCACACATGCACACACACTCACTCACACATACATATACTCATTCTCTCTCTGTCTCAAATGTCTGTCTCTCTCTGTCTCTTTCACTCACACACACACAATCACGCACAATCGCAAACATATATATATATATGTGTGTGTGTGTGTATGTGTGTTACCCGTAATTAATATGCTGATAGCAATTTTCATAAATGTACTTTACGAAAGCTTTACATCACTAAAATTAAACATAAATGAAAAGTGTTTAAATATATATAAATTATATACTTTTGGGGTGGATACAGTGTAACCCGGATATAAAAGACCTGGATATAAGATAAACCCGTGTATAAGACAGATTTTATCTGGTCCAAAATTAGAGCCCATACTTACCTAAACATAATAGACCAAACCCGGATATAAGAGACAATTCTCTTATATCCGGGTTACACTGTATATAGAAAATATATTTGTTTCCGAGCTTAATTGCTGAAGAGTTTGACAAAAAAACAACACCTAATAATATTCGTTTCCATTGTATAATGTTTCCCCAGAAATAATGATATACAGATGCCTTTGGTTTTGAACAAAAACATTTCAGGAAAAGGAATTGTTTGGAGAGCAGCTATTTTTTGCCGTACCACACACACACACACACACACACAAATATATCTATGCACACACACATACACACATATATATATATATATATATATATATATATATATATATATATATATATATACGAGAAATTGATAGTCACTAAGAATTGTCGTCTGTGTCTACTCTATTTTAACATATATATATATATATATATATATATATAGTTCCAAATTATTTATTTAAAATCCTTTGCTTTAAGTTTCATGTTACAATCTTCAGCACAAAAAATCTTTCAGTTAGACGATTATGCCTTCCACATGAAAATTTAAGTAATAGACTTTAAGTGTAAATAATTCTAATATTTTACTTTTAAAACTTGCCCTGTCATAGCAGTATCGAGCACATTTCTTACTTGCATTTTGTCTTCTTTTATTCTTATTTGACAGATTCAATGTTTACATATTGTGGTGATTTGTTTGGCTTTTTATACGGTAGTCATGTATCATTAGTTCAGTCGATTGTAACGTTAAAAAAATAACAGTTTTTGAATTCAACCTTACTTCTAAATTTAAGCTATGATTCTCAAATATTTGTGTATTCTGGCAACACACACACACATACATATATATATATATATATATATATATATATATTATCCATGGGTTTACTTTTAGCCGTTTCAGTTACACTAGGTCAACACCCCAAAAATAAACAATTCATTCGTTTAACTTAATAACGTTCCCTGGTTTTTAACAGGCCTCCTGGCATTCGCGCAGTTGAGTATTAATGACAAGTATAGGTTCACATTGCATTAGACCTTCGGGTTTAGTGAATCTATGACCAGCAAGGTCACCAGGTATACGTACCAGGAGATTTCACAATGACTAGCATAGTTCACATCGGACCTAGTGATCCTATGACCAGCATTAGCTCTTGCACGACCTCCCCTTTCATTAAAGCCCCATTATAAAAAAGACCTTGTGTCAAATCCGACCAGATAAATATCTACTTAATATAAAGTTCCCAAATTGCAAAATTGATAATGCTGGCGATTTTAATCTAACAAAAACTACCAAGTGATTCGTTTCATTGAAAAGGGCTACAGTTCTCGGCTTAACAAGGAAAGAAAAAATAAATGTTACCAAGGGTATCCAAAGAGGAAGTGAAAGAAGGAATCTTATATCTTATTAGATTTTTAGTCAATCATTGAAATATTTTTGTTATTACTGTTCATGAGGATATCGATAGTAATTTTCTTTATCAATATGATTCTTATTTTAGCATCGGGTCTTTCAGTATGCGATGTAGTTCAACAATATGATTTTCACCCAATTCACATTCTTAAACACACGATATATATATATATATATATATATACCAACCCCTCGGCGCGAGCTGGATGCGACACAAGGTCAATTTTTAAGCGGACTTTGAATCCAGGTTTGAATCCAGAATTTTCCTTCTCCTCAGCTGGTTGCCATACCAATGCTAAAAAGCCTAGTCTGCCCTACTATTTACCCATTGCTGGATGAAGAACAGTTAGAAAAATACCTTTCCAAAGGGTATTGATGTGATGGGAAATGCAAACAGCGTGGTTCAGAATTTGAACTTGGATCATCATGTCCAAATATATATATATGAATGAAGCTCGACCAAAAATTTTATATATATTTACCAACCCCTCGTCTCGGGCAGGATATGACACAAGTTCAATTTTTAAGCGGAGTTTAACAGGTTTGAATTCAGAGTTTTCCTTCTCCTAGACTAGTTGCCTCACCAAGGCTGAAGAACCTAGTCTGCCCTACTATTTACTCTTGGAGGGAGAATTATTGGATTCATACCTTTCCCAAGGGTATTAGTGCTATGTGAAATACAATCAGTCTCGTCCAGGATTTGAACTCGTGTTGCCGTGTCCATTTCCTACTACGATAACCAATACACCACGGCGTAGTAGTTATTGAAAAGGGAGCCTTCGCACTTGACAACTTACTAGATATGAACTATTCAGCCAATGAACTTTTCTGCCCGCCCTCAAATATATATATATATATATTTTTTTTTTTTTCATCATACAACGTGTGGAAGCACGTGCGATACCCTAGCCTCATCAGCCGCCATCCAGCTGATGAGGCTAGGGTATCGCACGTGCTTCCACACGTTGTATGATGAAAAAAAAAAATATATATATATATTTGAGGGCGGGCAGAAAAGTTCATTGGCTGAATAGTTCATATCTAGTAAGTTGTCAAGTGCGAAGGCTCCCTTTTCAATAACTACTACGCCGTGGTGTATTGGTTATCGTAGTAGGAAATGGACATATATATATATATGCAATGTGAAGGAGATGGTTTTAAGAGATTGAAGTAACTTATTTACTGAGTTTTATTACTTTTAGTAAAATCTCTGATATTTTTATAACTTCTTTGGTATCTCCCTCGCAAATCATGCATTATCTTTGTTTTACATAACGTTTTCGGCCCTGTCGAGTGGAGCTGTAGATTACATCGACTGCATTTCTGCAGAGGGGTAAGACTTCCTCAATGTGAGTCCTGGATATAACACGATACAATCTGATGCTGAGGTTACAGTAATGCTGGAGCTTAGAAAAATGCGGAGTACCCCTACATTGCCATCACTTTCAGGTCCACTCTGGTCTGGAGTGGTAGCACCTGATAGGGTCCTATCTATGGGTCAAATAGAACTAAACTGAGTACTTATGCTAAACCGAACTGCCTGAAATAGATCTGTTTCGACATCTAAACTGCGTACTTATGCTAAATTGAATTGTTTGAAATGGAAGTGTTTTTGTGTGTTAAACTGATATGTCTGAAATAGAACTGTTTTTGGACATTTAAACTGTGTACTTATGCTAAACTAAATTGTTTGAAATAGAACTATTCGTTTGTATAAAAATATATTTGGCATTAAATAACCCACAATGGTTGATATGTCACAAAACCAAACCGAGCTTAATGTTTTATTGGCATAAGAAATAGTTTAATTTTTAGGTTAGAAATTTAAATAATCTTCAATATTTTAATTCAAAACATTCTATATATACAACTATAATAAGCTCTAAAAGTTTGACTGAAATAGTGTCAAAAATGACAAAGCCTTAGCTGTACGGACGGGCGGATATATGTGGTTATAGACAGATATAAAGTTGGATAGACGCGGATAATAAGAAACGGTCAAACATTTCCAGCTGAAATAAGTCTAATATCTTCCCGGTTAATGGAACGCATTTCCGTTATAAATATTATTGCTTTTTTTCCATTATCACGCATTTCTCTACACAAAATAGATGAGGTCGTACATTATTTTCACATGATTCACCTACCTAAACCTGATATGTGTGTGTGTGTGTGTGTGTGTGTGTGTGTGTGTGTGTGTGTGTGTGTGTGTGTGTGTGTGTGTGTGAGTAATGCAGTCATTGGATGAGTGAGTTTATTGATGTCCACTTGTTGACATCAACTAACCAGATTATGAAATCTACATGTTGTCACGTCGAGGTTACTCTTGGTCAAATTGCCACGTTACAGAGAGGCAACGCCTTGTTAGATTCTATTTGCTGTCTACTCTAGTCTCTATACTAATCGTAAAAGATTGTTCAGAAGATCATCTAGAACTGACCTGAAGTCCCTCGATATCGTAAACACAGCCGATCAATGGTGCCCGTCCCCTGAGAACAGGTAAGGTGCAGTCACAGCTTTAAACTAAGAAATAAAATAGGGTCATATAATAAAAAAAAATATCTTACCCTTTTTTATCACTTGGAGTATTCGGGCTATTGTCTCCATCTTCATTGTTGTATTTACAACGTTTCGACTGATGTATCCTTCGTTCTTATTCACGTGTTTTAAGTTGAACACGGGAGTCCGCAGAGAACTTCGAACCGAACCCTTTATTTAATCCTCTGGGGCAGACTATTTCAATTCCCTTAATCATGGCCGGATTCAAGAGTGAAACTACAGTAATTATTCCTTGTTATCTACCAACTGTTAACTGATTTAGAATAATCTACCCATGTCGATTAAATAATGGGTTTGGTCTGAAGTTCTGTGAGGGGTCCCGAGTTCGACAAGAAACAGTTAAAGAAGGCCGAATATAACAATCAAGATGAAGTCTTGAATAGTCTGAATACGTTAAGTGATGAAAAATATTGATAAGGTTAATTTCAGAAATTTAGAGAAATCTGACCCCTTATATTGTAAATTAGATATGATCAAGTAATTTAATCAGAGATCAGTTCAGGAACTTTCTTGTTACTTCCCACAGTCCAGGTAATACCATTCATTAAAATAGACAGGCGCGCTTAGCGCAACTGTTATCTTATAGGAAATAATATCGTCGAATCACGAGTTCAGATCCTGGACGAGGAGGTTGGTGTTTCACTTCGCACTAATTCCTTTTGGAAAGGCATTAATACGTCCCTTCTCCACCCAGCGACAGGTAAATAATAGGAGAGACTGTTATAATGCACTCATAACAAAAAGAAAGATTTTTCTTTCTCACAGATATGATTAATATCATACCATTGCTAAATCAAATGTATAGAAGTGATTTATTTTCGTACAACCATCACAGAAAAAAAAAATGTTTGTTTTCTATCCTTTATTTTTTCTTTCTTTTTGTTTCAGCGCGAAATAATTTAATGTAGAAACAGCTACAACGACTATTTAAATGCATACAATTATTTTAACTGTAGATAAAGAGTAAAAAATAGAATTATCCTTCATCTGAATTTTTGGGGCTGTAGAATAAACCGACTGAATCTCTGCAGAGGGGTAAGACATCCATTAACGAGTGTCCTAGATATGACACGATACAATCCGATGTTGAGGTTCCGGTAATGCTGGAGCTTTGAGAAATGCGAAGCACCCCTTCATCGTCATTGCTACTAGGTCTACTCTGGCCGGGAGTGGTAGCACCTGATAAGTGTCCTATCTATGGGTTAAATAGAACTAAACCGTAGTTTCTTGACTTTACTGTTTTTTGCATTTAAACTGCGTATTTATGCTTAACTGAATTGTTTGAAATAGAACTGTTTTTGACACTGAAACTGTACTTATACTTTACTGATTTGACATTGAACTGTATGTAAACAAAACCTGTACTTATACTAAACTGAATTGTTTGAATTAGAACTGTTTGAATAAACTGAATAGCTTGAAATAGAAATGTTTTTACAATTAAACAGTGTACTCATGCTAAACTGAATTGTTTGAAATAGAACTGACTATTTGCATAGAAATGGATTTGGCATTAAATAACCTATAAAGGTTGATATGCCATAAAACCTAAACAACCAACCAAATCATCTGAATTTAGTTTATAGTCTTAAATGTTTGGACCCTAAAATAAGAACGAAATTGGAAGCTCAAAATAAAATAATCAGAATAGTAACAGGTTGTTGAGAAAATACTGTTCAATTTTAGCATTGCAGTTTAGATTCCGTCCGAACATTTTTTTTAATAGTCGCAGTATAAAAAAAAATCGGCAAAATTCTACACGTGCACCTGATCAAGGTCATTGGGGAAAAATTTTCAAGTATTTTTTTTTCTGATCTGAATTTGAAAATTAACCTTGTATCACGTCTTGCCCGTAGCGGAGGGGTTGGGAAAATACATAATACTCAAATAAAATTGATCTTGTGTTACATCCTGCTTTAGGTGGAGGGGTTGTGAAAATGCATAAATGAACACGTTACTTAATCATGAAAAATCATTTAATTTTCACTACAACTATATTCTTCTTCAATAATAATTATACTTTATAATTCTTTAGTATTCTTGGGTTGTTGGGAAAATACTGAACGATTTTATTACTAACTGTATAAATTCTGTTTAAACATTATTTTAATTGGAGTTGGATAAAATAATTTACATTCCGAATGATTAAAATCTCCTCTGAATTAATTTTCAAAATTTGATTTTGAAAGTTATATGCCCCTAATCATGAACATGAAAAAAGAAGAAATACGTTTTCCTTTTCTTTTTTTTTCTTTTTTTTTTTTTTTGCAAGGTTAGTTATGATTTTGCTTCATGACAATTTTCGGCTTCATTGTATCAAAATGACACTGCAAAATTTCTTTGACTTAGGATATGAGACTTTGCTAAATACAATATTCTCCTGATCACCTGGTAGGGGTGTCCTCCTGGTGTAATGGTTAAAGCTATGGACTGTGGAATCGTAATAAGCGAGTTTGTACTCCAGTCGCGCTATTACGTTCACTTTCGGCAAATACCCTAGGGAAAGGTATGAACCCCCTTATCCTCCCAGCTATGGGTTAAATAGTACCACTACTGTTCTTCTAGGAGAATACCTTTGGTATTAAATAACCTACAAAGGTTAATATGCCATTAAACAAAGAAACCAAACTAAACCTGATCACCTACTGACTAGTATTTTTTTCAAGCATCTGGACACTTTTGTCACTAAAAAGCATTCTCTTTCAAAAGAGAAGTAGAAAATGCATTTAAAGATTTCTTGGCATGAAGACCTTTAGAGTTTTATCGTTTTGGCATGAATAACCTTGTTAATTGATGTCAGAAAGACAGAAGTTCAGGAATTATATTTTCACTGATTGTTTTCATTAATTCAGGAATTAAAGTTTATTCTAAAATCGGATTTTATTTTCCGAACAATCTCATATAAAGACAAAATATGAATTCATACCGAGATTTTAGATAGATAAGAAAGTAGTAAAAAACTCGAAATAAAATAAAAGAACACAAGTGACCCAGCATTATTTTCTCAAATGATAGGTTAGCTTTCTTTGTTTAAAGGTGCATAAACCTCCGTGGATTATCTAATGCCAAAACTATCCTTTTAGAAGATCTGTTGTGTTAACTATTTGACCCATTGCAGAAGGATAAGTTAGTTCATGCCTTTCCCAAGGCCATTAATCCGAAAGAGAACGTATTAGTTCGACTGGAGATCGAACTCACTTACTACGACGTCGCAGTCCAGTATGTTGGCCTCTACGAGGATCATTAAATAAGTTTCCAGACTTTTTTCGTATGGGCACTTTTATTGATAGTACACACATGAAACTATAGTCCCCTTCGAAGTAATCTCCTCCGGCTGCAATACACTTGTTGTACCGTTCCAACAACTTCTGGAAGGCCCCAGGGAAGTCCTCTTTTGTGAGCGTGTCAATGACCTTCGTCATAGCCTCTTTCATCTCCTCAATTGTCTCATAACGACAGCCTCTGAGCTTAGGGAATAACCAAAAGTCACAGCGAGCAAGGTCTCGACTATAGGGAGGCTGAGGAACTGTCTTGATGCCCATCTTGGTCAAATAGTCTGTGACAAGGATGGAGTTGTGGACTGGTGTATTGTCCTGATGGAAATGTCACTGACCCGATTTGAAGTGTGCTGGCCTCTTCCGACCGAATCTCTCCCTGAACTCCCTTAAAACCATAACATAGTAACCCTAACCCTAACCGTTTGGCCAATCAACTTTGGTGTATTGACTTCCTTACTCCTCCCACACCTCTCATTACCCCTCACAGACTCCCTGGCTTCCTTGAATCTCTTATGCCACTCAAAAACTGATGCTCGATTCATGCAAGATGGTCGAAAAGCAGTCTGAAGCATTCCATACGTTTCTGTAGCATTTTTTCCAAGTTTAAAACAGAATTTTATTGCATATCGTTCTTCTAAAGTGTTCTCACGTCCAGATTGCAGTTTTGAAAATCACTTGCTGTGACAATAAGGCTTTAGTCGGATGTATTCCAATTGCTGCTGTAGCTGTTCATTTGAACCTGAAATCATAAATATTGGTCAGTCATCTCATAGTGTCATAACATAGTAAATTTTCTAGAGTCTACGACAATTTGAAATGCCTGTACAAAAAAAGTCTGGAAACGTATTGAATGCACCACATACATCACGGAAAATCTCCCTTTCTCGAATGAGATTCATTTCGCACATCATTTTTTAGAACATAGCAATTATATTGTTATATGAAGAAGAAAGAAAGAAAAAAAGAAACCATTTTGTATCAAATCTCGGGGAATTATCGTCACAAATTTTTTTCCCTTCATATCAACCTCCATTTCTTTTAAATATCTAGTGCTAGATTTGATTCTCTAAGCTGTTTGTTCACCCAGTGACAATTCCCCCAAAGCCACATGACTGCTGAGATAACGAGTTCTCACAAAAACAGAATAGAAGTGAGCTGATGTCACGAGCGAAGTCGGTACTCTGAATTGTTCTCCTCTCTTCACAGATCAATTATCCGGAAGTTGGTGTTACCACGGAAACAAAGCGTTTCCGATATGTGGTTACGAAGCTGGGGATAACGGTCTAATGAAGCTGAACAGGTAAAGGGTTGTCATCGACAGCGTAAAATGTTTGTTGGCGCGCAGATTTGACATTTCACAGCTTTCAGGATTTTCGTGCTGTCGACGGCAGTGCTTAGTGAATTTAAGGAAGGAAAACAAACAGTTCTAACATTTCTTTTCTGGCATTTGGTGTAATCATTCTAATTGTCTTGATATTAGATTACCAGATATATTCTACGTTGAGGTCTTCTTCTTCTTCTTCTCTGGATGTGTCTTGCAATTTTGATAACTGTCTTCTTTTTTTCTTGTAGTTTTTGGCATAATCCTTTTAGCATCTATTCTGTTTTAAATTTGTAAACTTTCTCTCTTTCACTCTCTCCCTCCCCCTCTCTCTCTCTCTGTCTCTGTCTCTCTCTCTCTCTCTATATATATATATTGATAGATTGATAATTTCTTTTTTTTTCTTGCTATTTTCTTACCTATTTTCCCGTTTTATTCTTTTTCATTTTCTTTCTTTCATTTTCTTTCACTAAGCACTCCCATTACATAGATTCAGTCTTTCTTTCTTTCTTTCTTTCTCATTTAATTCATTTACTCACTCAATTTTATTTTATTTATTTTTCCTCCTTTTTCGTATTTCTTACTCATATTTTTTCTGTTCTTTCTTTTTCCTTTTCCCATATTTCTTTCTTTCTTTCTTTCTTTGCTTATTTATCCGTTTCCCATATTTCTTTCTTTCTTTCTTTCTTTGCTTATTTTTCCGTTTCCCATATTTCTTTCTTTCTTTCTTTCTTTGCTTATTTTTCCGTTTCCCATATTTCTTTCTTTCTTTCTTTCTTTGCTTATTTATCCGTTTCCCATATTTCTTTCTTTCTTTCTTTGCTTATTTTTCCGTTTCCCATATTTCTTTCTTTCTTTCTTTCTTTGCTTATTTATCCGTTTCCCATATTTCTTTCTTTCTTTCTTTCTTTGCTTATTTTTCCGTTTCCCATATTTCTTTCTTTTGTTCTTTCTTTGCTTATTTTTCCATTTCCCATATTTCTTTCTTTCTTTCTTTCTTTCACACCAACTCCATATATTCAGTCTTTCTTTCTTTTTTCTCATTCTCCTCTTTTATCCACTTTACTTCTTTCCGTTCCCTTTGGCAATATATTGTTATTTTCACACTTTCCCTTTTGAAACATCTCTAACCTTTTACCCTTGCGTGTCTTTTCTTCCTATCTGTTTTCTCTCTTTCAAAATCTCATTTTCTATATTCCCTTCCACATCCTCTTTTCTCATCCTGAGTCAAATGCCTGAAACTTTTCATGCTGTTTGACTGCGCCCGTCAGATTACTACCAAAACGTCAAGGTCACGTGCTTCAGTTATCCAATCTGTTTATCCGCAAGTCACTTTTCTCGATCTCGTTTCAATTCAAAAGTGCAGGCGACAGTTAGAATCAAACGTTGTTTATTTATTCATTCATTTATTTTTTGGTTACAAAGCTCGAATAACCTTCCAATGAAAGTAGCAAAATGCACAACAGAATAAAAAGAACTTAATTTCTTTTTAGTGTTGGTTTTTAAAAGTCTTTTCTCTGGTCCCATTTTTGTCTTAGTCTAATTATTTATTTACTTTCGTTATTCGTTAAAAACAACCTCGCTGTAACGATGTCTGCTCTTAATATTCAGTGCTTGGTATGGTCGATTCTATTTCCTCAATCTTCATCAGTTCGCAGCAAGAGACAAGTTCAGTTTCTTACTGTTTTGCCCAGGACATGTGACGAAGAAAACTTGTAACATATATTCACGTCCAAAAATATACGACCAAGATATTCACATGCATAAAACGTTCATAATGTTCATAAACATAGGAATCCGAAAAGCGCGAAACACTTACGACTCTCTTTTTTGGTTCAGATACGAAACTTTTATTTACCATTTTGAGTTTAAGGTTTTTCGACATGAGGAGAGAGAAACACAATTTCTTCAACAAACGCGCGGCACATTTCGTAGACCCCAAAAATAGACTACATTCCTCTAGACTCGAATCTCAACTCTCTCGTTCGGAGTTTAAATCTCAACTGTTTTCTTTTTTCAAATTCCCAAATCCTCAGCTCTTCCGGGCATGACGACATTCACGTCCCCGGTCCCATTTCCTATGTGGGGTTTTTATTGTGACATCTCTGATTGTCACATCTGCCCCCCGCGCGCGTGAACACCTGCACTGAATGTGTGCACCTAACTAACCCATGCACTAAGCGAAAAGTTCTCAGCCTAACTAAACCGAAAGGCAAGGTATATAAAACAAAATCCCTCCGCAATTATATTACAAACTCACGATACTCTATTTATTTTAGGTCTTACACACAAAACCTACAATAATGCGCATATTGGCATAACAGAGTATTAGCCAATGGTCCGGGAGGCACCAAAATGGTACTTGATGCCTCCCTGCTAAACATAAAGCATAATTAGGTATGGATCAAGGGAAAGTGGATGAATCAAGGTAAAGGATTAGCGCCCTCACCTACAACTCAGGGTAGTAGCAATAGAAAAGAGAACCTTCCGGTCGCCCTCGACTATGACCAACCAACTTTCTTGCTACTACTTATATATATATATATATATGAAGTTAAGATAGCGTAGACAGAGAGTCAACGGCGCTTGTTGACAGTCAGTTTTTCAACCATGCAATCAACGGACCAAGTCTTCGTCTGATAATCGCAAGAGCGAGAAACTGACTGTCACCGAGCGCCGTTGACTCTTTATCAACACTCTCCCAACTTAGATATACATGCTCTATCACCGATAATGAGCTCTCTTTTTCGTTAAAAAAGGAAACACACACACACACACTCTCTCTCTCTCTATATATATATAAGTAAAAGTAAAGTTAGCGACCGTAGTCAAGTGCGACCCAAGGGCTCCCTTTTCAATAGCTACTACACCGAGGTATAGTGGAGGGCGCTACTCCTTTCCTCGAATTGCTCTACTTTACACTTGATTCAGACCTTGCTCGACTTTACCCTTGATACTTACCTTATAATGTTGAGTGTTAAGCAAGGAGGCATCAAATACCATTTTTTGAGTCTTTGGTATAACTCGACCTGGGATTAAACCCCAGTCTCCTGGGCCATTGACGAACACTCTACCCACTAGGACAATATGTTATATAATATTTCAACTATGAAATAGAACAGGGTAAAATCACTCACGACTATGAGTTTCTCATACCCACTCTTCAAGTATCTTTGTATCCATACATCTGAAGAACAGACGTGTGGTTACAAGCTCATGCGTTAAAATATTTTTCAAGTGCGTAGTTAAGAACATTAGAAAATAAAATTTAAACCCATAATAATAATAATAATGATAATAATACGGGAAAGCGTGAATGTGGCTGAGAAGGAGAAACTTTAAGAGAGAAACCCAATCTCTTCTAATAGCAGCACAAAACAAAGCCAGAAGGACCAGCCATATCTCAAAGCAAGAATAGATAAGACGCAACAAAACAGCAGATGTAGGTTATATGGTGATAAAGACGGCATGATCAATCACATAATCTGCGAAATTACCACAGAAAGAGTATAAGACTAGACTCAACTGGGTGGATAAGGTGATCCACTGGGAATTGGGCAAGAAATTAAAATTTGGCCATATGAATAAATGGTATATGCCCAACCAAGAATCTGTGCAGGAAAATGAGACGCACAAATTCCTCCGGGATTTTGAGATACAAACGGGTCATCTAATCTTGGCCAGACGACCAGACATTAAAATAATCAACAACAACAGCAACAACAAAAAAGAGAACTTTCAGAATTGTGAACTTTGCTGTCCCAGCTGACCACAGAGTAAAATTGAAAGAAAGTGAAAAGAAGGATAAGTACGTCGACTTTGCTTGAGAACTGAAAAAGCTGTGGAACACGGTAATACCAATTGTAATTGGTGCTCTTGGTACAGTCAGTCACAAGAGGATTGATACAAGGACTGGAGGACTTGAACATAACAGGGCGAGTGGAGACCATTCAAATTACAGCATTATTGAGATCGGTCAGAATACTGAGAAGAGTCCTAAAGACTTGAGGAGACTTGCAGTCGCTCAGACTTCAGTGAAAGACCATTAGCTAATGCTGATGTGAAAAAAATAAAATAACGAACGACCCAGAACCCGTTTAAGAGAATAAGACCCACAAAATTCTCTGAGACTTTGATATACAAACGAATCACCGATTTCAGTTCAGAATATATAACCTAAAGTTGATGAATAAAAAAAATGAGGATTTTTTCGTACGAGCAAACCACAGCGTAAAAATGAAAGGAAACGAAAAGATAGGCAAATACTTAGATCTTGTCTGAGAGCTAAGCAGAAAGATGTGGAACATGAAGGTGACGGTGATACTGATTGTAGTTGGTGCACTCGGAGCAGTCTCCAAAGACGAAGAAAATGAAATGGAGGAATTAAAAATCAGAGAAAGAATCGAGACGATAAAGACCCCATTATTGTTAAGATCGGCCAGAATACTGAGAAGAGTCCTGGAGACCTGAGGAGACTTGTTGTAACTCAGACTCCAGTGAAAGATCCCTAGTTAAAACTTGCATATGAAATAGTAATATAAAAATAGTAAAAAAAAACACTAGAAAAAAAATAACATGGTAGCGTAGATAAATAAGAAAATCACAAAACCATATCTCCATAGATGTAAGCAAAAACCAGTGTAGATTTGACCGTTCTTCCCAGAATAACGCACCAACTAGATTACCCTTCTTATCATGCTTCACAATATAGTATATATAGGGACACCCACCACGTTGGGGGCTTTTGGTCTGATGATCGCATGGGCAAAAAATTCCAATTATCAAGTGCTCTTAATTTTTTGTCTGCACAATTCAAACTTAGTTTTATATATGTTTTATCACCGATATTAAGCACTCTTTATTGGTAGATATAGCAAACCATATGACTATATATATATATATATATATATATATATATATATTGTTATTCACAGACAGACTGTTTCGTTGTATCACAACTCTTCAGTGTGGCCAGACACTCCACCGAGCCAGTATGTGACACATGGTCGTTTTATGAGTGTCGCTGATGGTTTACTAGTTCGACTAGCGATCCAAAAGGAGTGAATTTGAGTCTCATTGGATGCCCTTTCATATGGCCTTGTGCTACATCTGAGCAAAAGGCTTAGTAAGTTACCATATGGTTGTTTTATTGTGGAAAGCTACGCACAAAGTGAGACTTACGCGATGCTATTTAAAAAAGATGCTTTATCTCATTGGCATTCTTCATAATGGGACAGTTCAGGCTCCAAGGCATGAACTCAGCCCTGCAAAGTAGGTATTGCCCAGGGAAAAGGCTCTCTGGAACCAAATGATTATTGATTTAACCGACGTAATTGTTGGCCTGTGTGTGTGTGTGTGTGTGTGTGTGTGTGTACAAAAATTAAAAAAAAAACAAGGAATAAAGAGGATGATTTTATTTATGGCTGAATTATTTTCCAACGTTAATCGTTTCGGCTTTTAAACTAAACCTTCATCAGGGCATTTAAATATGTGTTGTTGTATAATCTGAATTATATTTAATTCATTTTAATTATTTTTAAAAAATAAGATAGAATAAAATAAGATAGAATTGAAAAAATAAATTAAATTCAGAAGCTACAACATCACATATTTAAATAACCTGATGAAGGCTTAATGCAAAAACCAGAACGTTAACATTGGCTTACAATCTAGCTATAAATAAAACCATCTTTCGAGTACATTGTTTTCTTTCTATTTGTACATTTACATACCATCAGATTTCAGGGTGTCTCAAAATAGATTCAACCCAATTATATAATAATTTATTACTGAGATAATCGCAATGGCGGTCATTTGGAACACGTCCAGTTAAAAATCAATTCTTTCAGCTAGAGACATCAAATCAATGTTTTTTAAAACTGATATTATATCAGCTTCCAGGACATGCAATCTTTTCTTGAGTTTGTTGTCTCTGTAAAAAATCATTATCATATTAATGGATTGCATCTATTTTGAGAGAGTTTTGAATGATTTTTTCTCCAAATAAATAGTGACTCAAAATATTTTTCCTTTCTTGTCTAAAGCATTGCAATCGAGGTTTAATGATTATTATAGAATACTAATTTCAAATCTGAAACAAAAAAGAATACAACATTATTATTATTAGAGTTATTAACAGTCACATGGGTCCCATATATATTGAAACACTCTATATTTCCATTTCCCAGGTATATACATACATACATATATATATATATATATATATATATATATATATATATATATATATGAGGGGGATGTACATGCACACCCATAGAACTGAAAGAATGGACATTGTAATATATCAGGTATAAGTCAACCTCTAGGCTGAGATATGTTTGAAATTTTAACAAAGTCCTACTCACTCCAACTTATCTTACATTTCCTCACTCGGTTTGACAATCAGTCAAATCCTTCAAAATACAAATCTGTAAGAATTACTAAGGTTTCTCAAATATATCAAATGATATATATCATCATTATCATCAAAGCATGGAGACAGTATGAATTCTCTGGACTCTC
>OY757909.1:21398571-21463571 GCA_963585895.1 Sepioteuthis lessoniana
TTGTATCACATAGGCTCTCGTGAGACTCGAACATTGTGCTAGGCTTTGGAAACATACATGTATGTAAGAACGAAATAAATAATTCTTTAAAAATATACAAACTCTTAGTGGACCTAATCATTTAATATATATATATATATATATATATATATATATATATTTCTGTAATCAAAAAAAGAAAACTTTCTTTGATATAGCAGATATATTTTCTCTGTATATGAGTGTTTCTGTATATTATATTATATTATATTATTAATAGCCATATATTGAGAACTCCATAAGAATTATATGAAACTTCTTATATATATATATATATATATATATATATATATATAATTTTCTTGGATTCAAACATTAATTTCAATTGTCAGCATCATGTTTTTACGATCATCAGGAGATAATGAAAGCTTTTCTTTTTTTCAATTCACTCTATCTCCTACTTCTTTTCAATGTTTGTTGGTTGTGAAACGTGAAACACGCAGACACATTTTATACACATTACTTTAAAAAATTTTATATTAAAATATCCCAACTCAGATATTGAACACTGTTACAGGAACGACTTCCAGGAAACCGGAAGGTGTTTCATATATTTCCACTATATATTCGTTGTAATTGCTGAGCTTACGTATGTCGCTAATTGGCGGAGCGGTAAGATACTAAAGTTTTTTTAGAAAGTTTTTAAAATATATTTGAAAAATAAGAAAGTTTTTAACGAAGTTGAACGTATTTGCTATACCACCAATACATTATATATATATGTATGTATATATAAACAAATATTAGTTTTTACATATATATGATAGTATGGTTGTTTTTCTGCGACCACTGATTTTATGCTGTCTTTAAACAGAAGCCTGATCATTGTCATATAAAGACGGCATGAAACCAATGGTTGCAGATAAGCACCCCATGTAATTAAATATCTATAAAAAATTTATATATATTAATTATTATCATATTGTGTAATAGCTCAATTATATATATATATATATATATATATATTATATATATATATATATATATATATATATATATAATGTCTTGAAGGCGTTCGCGGTGTAATAGAAGGCGGAACAGAAAATTTATATATATATATGTTTTGGAGGCGATCGTGGTGTAATCGTTACAGAATATATATATATATATATATATATATATATATATATATATATATATATATATATAGGCTAACGTTGGCAATAGAGAGCGGTTAAGTATCGCAGTATATATTTTTGTTTAGACATTTATAGATGTTTATACCTTTTTAAAGTGAGTGATGGTAACACATTTTTCTGCTTAAAAAATCATCTTGTCCCCAAAAAACAAAAACAAACAGCAACAAAACCCCCTAAAACCCCCAAAGAAATCAAAGGCTTTTTACTTCTCTCTGTAGATAGTTTTTTTTTTCTTCCTTTAAATGGTCTTCTTGGATTTCAAGGCCCGTAGTTTAAGCGCGCCCTAGAGGAAATTTGATAATATTATTATAGCTTTTTTTAAATATTATTTTTTCAAAATTTTATACGGCATTTTATTTTTATTTTCTTTTTTTTTAGTCATGGGATATGAAAGGGAAAAAAATGAGGTTTGGTCTACTTTAAGCAACTAATAAGAATATGGGATTAGAATGCTTAAGGAATTAAAACGAAACAAACAAAACACATTTGTATCTATTGTTATATTTTGACCTCTCGCCCCGGCCTAAAAATACTATTCCAAGGTAATACACCGGAAGGAAGTGACACATTCCAACGGCCAGTAATCGAAAGAGATCGCGTGGGCGGATTAAGGCTTATGATATGGGACAAGGTGAAGGTCTCATTGTGCCACTACAGTCATGCACCGGAAGAGAGTAACCTCTGAACTGCATGACAGTTATTTCCGCTTGATGACGATTAAACATTCGATTTCAAAGATCCAGTAGGCGATCGTGTGGGCGTTGAGTTATTATTTAACTCAGTTGAGTTTGGGGTGCCAGAGCAGTTGCCAGCAGACTCCCAGAGGGTTAGAGACCAGATGTCGGTAGGGAAGGCCACACCCGACCGAGGGGGCACTCGGAAAACCCCCGATGCAGTTGCCAGTCGAATTCCAGACAGTAGAGACCAGATGTGGTAGGGAAGGCCACACCCGACCGAGGGGGACCTCGGAAACCCCCGATGCAGTTGCCAGCAGACTCCCAGAGGGTTAGAGACGAGATGTGGTAGGGAAGGCCACACCAGACCGAGGGGGCCCTCGGAAAGCCCCGATGGAGTAGACCCCAACATCAGGAGAACAATAAAGACACAACGTGACGGTCATAACAGTGGGGTCAAAATATGAAGTTTGCGTTCGGTCTCCAGCATCATCTCACATGCTAACCTTTCGAATCCTTGCAATAAAGTGAGAGGTGAATATTTTTCTAAAGAAGTCCTTCCTGCGTCCTTTATTCTTGTGTCTGTTATCATTGCGTCGGTATGTATCCAGTATATATATGTGTATTTCTGCATGAATCAGCAGATGACAATGCAACACTATTATCGACTTTTAAATACGTAATAATTTATATTAGCAAAAATATTCACTTTCCTAGCGTAAGTTTCTAGTTTAAATGTAATAAGTAAAGTTGGCGACCATAGTCGAGAACGACCAGAAGGCTCCCTTTTCAATAGCTACTACACCGAGGTGTAGGGGAGGGCGCTACTCCTTTCCCTGGATTGCTCCACTTTACCCTTGATGCGTACCTTATATTGCTGAGTGTTAAGCAAGAAGGTATCAAGTACCATTTTTAAAGTCTTTGGTATGACGTGACCTGGGATTGAACCCTGGTCTCCCGGACCATTGGTGAACACTCTACCCACTTGGCCAACAATAAAATATTATATTAAAACAGAAAGACAAAGATAATTAAAAAAGCACGCATATAGAATGTTCGTACTTATTTTTATTTCATTTTAATTGATTTCTATTTAAAATTATACACAACAATACTTTCAATACGCTTGAATATAAAACAATTATATTAGAAATCAATGGCATCAAGTAATTGTCCGGGAGACCAGGGTTCAATCCCAGGTCGAGTCATGCCAAAGACTCTAATAATGGTACTTGATGCCGCCTTGCTTAGCACGCAGCATTATAAGGTAAGAATCAATGCAACCGGTGACCCGAGTTGAAATTTTTAGGGTTGTTACATACTCTTATTTTTTCAATTATTGAACTTTTAGTAACGATATTTGATTATATATATATATGCAGAGTGTGGAAGGAAAATGAGGAATATTCTAGAATTATAATAAAAAACACTATTATAAAACACGATTAATTTTAATTTTTAAAAAATAACAAAATAAAAAGATAAACACAAAATAGTAAATTTTCTCAATATGGTCACCATTTTTTCAATTATTGAATCAACACATCTTCGAAACGATGTGCATGCCTTTAAAAAAATTTTCGGACATTTTATTGCATTCCTCCTCAATATCAGTCTTAAGCGAACCAATATTTGGATTAGAAATTGCATTTGTTTTGTTTTCTAAAACGCCCATATAGCGTAAATCTTGTTTAATTGCTGTCTTAGCCGTTTTCTCCTGGATTTCCAACTCATGAAAATTGCGATATATCGCGTTGTTTTTTCTTCAAATATTGGACTGCTCAAGCTAAAACGAAAACGTTTAAAAATTATTCCATATTTTTCTTCTTCACTCTGTCTGTCTGTCTCTCTCTCTCTCTATATATATATATATCTCAAACGATCACCCACCCCCACCAAAATGGCCGTCCTATCGGATGCAGTGGTAGAATACGCCCACTGTATTTCTGCTGAGGGGTAAGACCACTCTCAAACGAATCTCCTATGTATGACACTAAACCATCTGATGGTGAAGCCCCATTTCTTGAGTTCTGGAGAATGAGGAACACCCGTCGATTGCCATTACTCCCAGGTCCACTCTGATCTGAAGTGGTAGTACCTGTTCGTGTCCAATCTATGTTCAATCTTTTTCTAAGGATTATTGTTATTAGTTATTTGAAACCATACAGGTGTATGTAAATTATTCGTATTAGATAGGAATACTTGATAAATCGAATTATAAGTAATAGATAGGAATACTTGAAACGATTTAAATTTGAGCAAACAAATGACCTCTAAAAACTCGTTCAAAGGTAATGTTAACCTCTAACTATTCGCTTACAAATTATCTATCTATTCCAGTCGGCTCGTATCTATCTATCTATCTATCTATCTATCTATCTCAGTCTGCTCCTATCTATCTATCTATCTATCTATCTATCTATCTCAGTCTGCTCCTATCTATCTATCTATCTATCTATCTATCTATCTCAGTCTGCTCCTATCTATCTATCTATTCCAGTCTGTTTCTATCTATCTATCTGCTTTGGAATTAAATAACCCACACGGATTGATTTGCTATAAAACACTAACCAAACAAACAACAAGCAGCCAAAACAGAGCATGGTAGTGAAATTTTTTCAAGTGATCTCGCTTTAATAATAATGATAGAGTTTCAGTTTTATGGAATTCTTTAATAAATAATACCAAATTATACGTATTTTTATTATGTGCCACGAGAAATTGTTACAATCTCTGGTTTAAAAGAAAATTGGCTTTTTATTTAAAAAGATTGTGACGTTGTTATTTATCTATGAATGATACTGTACTTTTGAGAATTGTTTATTTTTAATTAAGGCTTATTCTTAAATAATATTATTGTATCTCTCCTTTGAAGACATTAAAAAAAAAACAAGAAAGAAAGAAAAGAAAATTATGATTCATAAAAAAAATGTATATTTGCTTCTTACGTCAATATGCATCAATGTCAGTGTCTTCATTAAAAGACGAATCTTTTGTTTATAATTCTAATATTTAGATCGATACGGATTTTTTTTAATTGAATTGCTCAGCAGCCAATTCATACGAATTAGTACAAGCCAGCTAATTAAATAATGAACATTATATTTAATTGGGTTACAGGGACGTGGCACAAAGTTGAAACCGTTGAAGTTAAGATAAAGTTTGGATATCAAAACTGAAAACTAAAACGTTTTCATTCTCGCTGTCATTGGAACAACGACGTCGGTAAGTTGTACCGTCACATAAACCTTTACAAGGCCCTAACGACGGGGTCTAGAATACATTGATTGTATCCCCTGCTAAGAAATAATAACCCCCAACCCTTAAAGAAAGAGTTTTCTGTGTATGAAAGTAAATTAGATCCAGTGAAGCTCCAGCATTGGACGTCTGAGGAATGTGGAATCATCTTTTCGTTGCCATTCCCCCCAGGTCCACTCCAACCTGTAACACTCATATCTATCAATCAAATTGATCAATTTGAACATTATCAGTATAAAGTAGGAATAATTGAAATCATATAACTATGTGCAAACAAATGATAATCATTAAATAGGAACAAGGACGTCAGCGAATTGTACGATTACATAGACTTTCACAAGGCCATATCGTAGAATGCACTGATTGTCTCCTCTAGTTAAAGAAACGTTTTTCGGTGTATAAAACTAAATTGCATCGAATGAGGCTCTCGCTTCAGATCTCTGGTTCGTTGGTTTGTTCAGTTTTATGGCATATCAATCCTTGCTAGTTATTTAATGCCAAATCTTGTTTATAGATGTTAAATATATGATTTATTGCCAAGCCATTGGCTTAATGAGTGGAGTGTTCGCCAATGGTCCGGGAGACCGGGGTTCAATCTCAGGTCGAGTTATACAAAAAACTAAAAAAATGCTACTTGATGACGCCTTGCTTAACACTCAGCATTATAAGACAAGGATCAAGGGTAAAGTGGAGCAATGCATGGAATGGAGTAGCGCCCACCCCTACACCTCGGTGTAGTAGCTATTGAAAAGGGAGCCTTCGGGTCACCCACGACTTAAGTCGCCAACTTTATTTTTACTTATATATGATTTGTAAATAAATTGTTTGTAAGCATCCTTTTTAAACGATCCAGAGATCGTTTGATTGCAAACAGTTAAATGGTTTCAAGTATTGCTATCTAACACTAATAGTTTTATTTGCGCACAGTTAGATAGTTCCAAGTATTGCTATGCAATTTAACAGTCATTACTTTGCACGCAGTTAAATGGTTTCAAGTATTGCTATCTAACACTAATAGTTTTATTTGCGCACAGTTAGATAGTTCCAAGTATTGCTATGCAATTTAACAGTCATTACCTTGCACACAGTTAAATGGTTTCAAGTATTGCTATCTAACACTAATAGTTTTATTTGCGCACAGTTAGATAGTTCCAAGTATTGCTACGCAATTTAACAGTCATTACTTTGCACGCAGTTAAATGGTTTCAAGTATTGCTATCTAACACTAATAGTTTTATTTGCGCACAGTTAGATAGTTCCAAGTATTGCTATGCAATTTAACAGTCGAATGGTTTCAAGTATTATACATTTCTAATTGACTCATAGATCGTACTGAAACCGGTACTACCGCTCCAGGCCAGAGTGGACCTAGGCGTAATGGCATTGAAGATGAACTCCACATTCCCCAAACATTATTTATTGTTTGCACACAGTTAAATGGTTGCAAGTATTGCGATTTAACACTAATAGTTCTATATAGTATTAATCGTTTGTATCCAAACAGTTGAATGGCTTCGAGTATTGCTATTTAATATTAACCATTCATTCTATTGCTTGCACACTTTAAAGGATATACATATATCTGTAAGTGAATACTTCGTAGGTATTTTAATTTTCTAAAAAGATAAAGGTAATTGGTTTCCATACAACTAAATATTGCCATTGTTTGACCAGTTAAATGGTTGCAAGTATTGCTATCTAATACTAATAATTTTACGTACTATTAATCAAAATGGTTTCCAGATTTGCTATTCAATTCTAATAATTCAATTCCACATTATATATTCACTTGCACACAGTATCAGTCGTTTGTTTGCACACAGTTAAATGCTTAAACCGTTCTATTTGACCCATAGTTTGGAACCCTACCACTACGAGTCTGAGTGGACCTGGGAGTAATGGCATTGAAAGAGTACTCGAGGTCTGAAGACTAATCATCTTTGGAGGAAGGTCTTACTCCTCTACAATGACACAGTCGGTGTATTTTACAGCGTAAAATTACCTCTTAGTTGCCATTCCTCCCAGGTCCACCCCTTCCCGGATCACGAATATCTGTCTGGATATCATCTATCAATCAAATAGATCTATTTGAAAATTATTAATATTAGACAGGAATACTTGAAATCATTTAACTATGTGCAAACAAATGATAATTGTTGAATCGGAATAGTTACTTGAAACCATATAGTTTTTTTTGGGGGGGCAAATTGTTAAATTAAAAAAGGAATAACCAACAAGACATGCGGGACACTGACGGAGAAGCAAGGACGAAATCATAAGCGACGCTCTCCTATGGACCCCTTCACACGGACGTGCAAGTGTTGGCCGACCAACAAGAACTTATCTAAAACAGCTCTGTACGGACACAGAAGACCTGCTGAAAACGATGGATGATAGGGACGAATAATGAGAGTGAGTCAGGGAAATCCGTGCTTGTAGTATGATACGTTGATAATGATGACTTGAAGCCGTGTATTTGAGTGTAAATTGTCTATATTACAAATAATCACTTGGGGCTATTCTTGTTTACAAGTGATGGTTAGGATTAAATAGAAAAAGGTTTATTAAAACCTTCTGATGGCTTGAAAATTATAAATCTTAAAAGGGAAAACTTTAAACCATATATGCTTAGGTGAATTATCTTTATTATGATAGTTTTTTGAGATTATCCTTTCTTTAAAAATGATAATTGCATGGAGAAAAAAAACACCAAGCACAGCATTAAGAAACAAGTGTGGACGTACCATTATACCAACCAACCAACCAACAACCAACCAACAATTTATGAAAATCATAAAGTATATATATATATATATATATATATATATATATATATATATATATATATATTTCCTTATCGATGAAGCTTCTGGTAACACAAATGATAAAATCTGACTATATATATATATATATATATATATATATTTATATATAGTCAGATTTTATTTCATTATCGATGAAGCTTCTGGTAACACAAATGATAAAATCTGACTATACATATATATATATATATATATATATATATATATATATATATAATCAGATTTCATCGATAATGAAAAAAAATGTCTAAAATAGATATTAAAGTTGAACAGGCTATTTGGGCCTATTTCACTCATACTAGGTGATCTGTTAATTTGAAAATAATGTGTTCGAAGAGGCATTCTTATCTTGCAAGCCATTGAATGTAACCTAGATCGTCAAGGAATATTTACGAAAAAAATTCAGCAAGTGACTATTAAAGATAGATTTATCCAGTATTCATGAAACATCTTTAAGCAGTCAGTAAACATTACACATTTCGACGATTCGAATATTGCTATATAAACACGAAGGTTTATGTTAGTATTTGGCAGTAGTTCAAGCTTGCCTAGGGGGAAGGCTTAAAATAGCACTGAGAGTACGGTCATTTTTTGTATATTTTTGGATACTCAGGTCAGATAAAACCGGATACTTACTGAAGATAGTCACAAGCAGCGGCCAGTGAGCCTAGTCAAGGCTTATCAAATGTTTGAAGCATATAGGATAAATAAATTTATAAAAAGTTTATTGTTTATGAAAAGCCGAATAATTCTGTATGTGTGTGGATAATGTGGAAATCTGTAAGCTCATTGGGTGGCAGGGTGAAAAGCACTGGCCCAGGGGTAGTCAAGAAGGCGAGGTGGAGCTTAATGTCCAGTATCACGAGACGAGAAAAATCAGATGTTATTGTTCACTTAGTTATTTTTGAACAATAAGTGCATGGTCAGTCATAACAATTTGATCGAATGCTCTTTCATTTGCTTCTTTTTTTTTTTTTTTTTTTTTTTTTGGCCGTGGATGGCCCTGAGAGAACAAGGAAAAAATAATCCTTCTATTTTTTTTTCTTTTATTCTTTATTTTTATTTGTTCATTCATCTACTTATTTATTCTCATTGTTTTGTTTATCATCTATAATTTTTTTATTTTTGAATTGGACTGGAAATTGTGTTATTCTCTACGTTAGAAATTTAACGATTTTGTTACGATATTTCGTTTTTCTTTTTTTTTTTTTTTTTGTTGTCTTAGAGTCAGACACAATAAACCGCTGCACGTATACACACACACACACACACACACACACTTATTAAGAATTTCAGAGGACACTACTGGAGAAGCAAGGACGAACTCATCAGTGATGTACTCCTATGGACCCCCGTATATGGCCAAGCAAAAGCAGGACAACCAGCTAGAACATATATACAGCAGCTATGTGAGAATACGGGATGTAGCCTTGAAGACCTGCCAGAAGTGATGAATGATAGGGAGAAGTGGCGAGAGAGGGTCAGGGATATCCGTGCTGGCGGCACTACATAATGATAATGATGATTATGTATAAATACATTTTACTGATATATACATATCGTAAATCACTTTTATCTTCTTGTCATTTAAAACAAGGCAGGTCTTCCGGTCGGGAATTTGTGGTCCATTTATATTTCAAAATCTCAGAGTTTTAGGCATCTTATTTCCCACGACAGATTGTCCATGTGCCACTTTTTAGTATGATCAGCACGTCATCTTCCGACTCAACGTTTCTAAGTTTCTGATTTCTTCCAAAGCTTTCTTTACCACTGAGCTCAAAATCTTCCTTAAAAAAATGGAAGCAGTTTTCATGAAATGCTTGCACCTAATTATTCATTAACATAACTTTCAATGTTCCATTGTATCTTATCTTTTTGCTCTTCACTAAGATCAAACAGGTAGAATGAAGTTTCAAATAATCGTTTTGTATCAAGCTAAAATTTATTCATCAAAATAAAGCAGATGTATCACTGAATGCATGCACAAACAATAAGGAGCCAAATCAAATTAAAAACATTTTTTAAGATTCCTCTTATACTGTGCAATAATTGTGTTTCTCCATCAACTTAATAATACTAGATCTCCGAAAAAAAAAAAAAAATAGTCCTCTTTGAACAAGTGGTAGAAACAAGGCTCTCTAGACGATAAACTCACCCAATCAAAGGGGATAAAAATGCCCCGACCTAAATCCTATGCAGACAAGTATTCCGCTACGAAGTGGAGCACTTGGGTATGTCACTAAAGTAAATCTGATGTTGAGGTTCCAGTTCTAAAGATCTGGGGGGTACGGTACCTCTTTATGACCCTGAATGTTAGTATCTGTGTCCCATCTATGGGTCAAATAGATCTTTTTAAAAATTATTCCTATTTGAGGAGGAAAAGAAGAAAATGTCTGAAGAATTTATTTTGAAGGCATGCAAATCGTTTCGAAGGCGTGTTGATATAATAAATGAAAAAAAAAAAAAATTGCTGCTATATTTTGTAAATTTACTGTTTTGTGTATATCTTTTATTTTGTTATTTTCTAAAATTAAAATTAATCTTGTTTTATAATTGAGTCGTTTATCATTAAACAAGAATATTCCTAATTTTACTTCCACACTCTGTACACCAAAAATTTGAATACAAATTTACAATGAACTTCTCGGCATAAAATAACTCTATACGGATTGACGTGCCGATTAAATCAATCAATCAATCAATCCATCATTCACAACTGACATCGATCAAAATGTAAATTTTAAACTCACAAATGCCATTCACTATCATCATCATGTCGTGCCGCTAGCACGGATATCCCTGACCCTCTCTCGCCACTTCTCCCTATCGTTCATCGCCTCTGGCAGGTCTTCAGGACTACACCCCGTATCCTCACATAGCTGCTGTATGTATGTTCGAGCTGGTCATCCTGCTTTTGCTCGGCCATATGTGGGGGTCCATAGGAGTACATCACTTATGAGCTCGTCCCTGCTTCTCCAGCAGTGTCCTGCATGTCTGGTTCGTCTAGCTTGGATAGTTTTCGTGATGGGAGGTAAGTGGCCGTATAGTTGGTGCCTTGTGGGGTGTTGCCGCCAGGACTTGTTCAATATTGCTCGCAACATAATTGTGTAATTGCCATCTAGCTTCTTCTCCAGCCGTTTTGTTAGCGTCCAAGTAGTGCATCCATACAGCAGTATCGACACGACCGCTGCCTGGAAGAAACTGCGTTTCATTCTATCGGTCAGGCCTGTCATTAAGTTCATGCAATTATACCCAGATATGGTTGGTTTCGTTTCCTTGTTAAATGGCATATCAAACTTCATGGGTCATTCAATACCAAAGTCATTTTTTATAGAAGAACAGTAGAGATACTATCTAATCAATATCTGCGGGAATAAACGGGTTCATACCTTTCCCAGAGGTGTTTATCCAAAAGTGAACGTAGCAGCTCGACTGGAGTTCGAACTCGCTTACAACAATGTTGTAGTCCAGCCACTCCGCCACATGTACTCCTTCTTCCAGATATGCATTTAAAATTCTATTTCCTAAATGTCCTCTCTTCACTTGAATAAGAATGTTGGAAATAAATAGGTGTAGAATTTACGATGATTGGTTTTCTTCTAAATCCATTTTAATATTGTCAAATAACTTGGCGAGAAATTTAACCAGTTAATTTGAAAATTATTAAAAAAAAAAAAAAAAAATCAAAATTTCTAAATCATCGACATTTTTTTTTTATTCACATAAAGAGCATATTTTCTTGGCATGACGTTTGTAGTCTATGATTGATCGATTTTAACGGCATGCCAACCAGTTTAGAGTTATTTTATGCCAAGAGGTTAGGGAATCACGTTCATTGTACATTCATATTTATATTTTTTGTGTTGTTGTTCCTTAAATCTAAAATAAAAAATTCTATTCTATTTTTGATTTTTTTTTGTAGAGTAGAGTGTTCGCCAATGGCCCGGAAGATCTGGTTTCAATCCCAGGTCGAGTCATATCAAAGACTCAAAAAAACAGTACTTGATGCCTCCTTGCTTAACATTCAGCATTATAAGGTACGGATCAAGTGTAAAGTGGGACAATCTTGAGAAAGGGGTCACGCCCTTCCCCACACCTCGGTGTAGTAGCTGTCGGAAAGGGAGCCTTCGGTTCACCCACGACTACGGTCGCCAACTTTACTCCTATCAAATACAAATAATTTGCAACCAGATCTATTTGACTCAGAGATCGGCCTTTTACAGATACAACCACTGCAGGTCAGAGTGGGCATGGGAATAATGATAAAGATGAGTTACTCCTCACTCCCCAAATCTACAGAACTATAGCCTCACCATCAGATGCAGTTTAGAGTCTTACTCAGGACATCTCTTTTGGTGTTTGTGAGTGGGGGGTCTTACTCCTTTGTAGAGGATTCAGTCATTGTATTCTAAGTAGAGGATTCTTTTGGTGTTTGTGAGTGGGGGGGTCTTACTCCTTTGTAGAGGATTCAGTCATTGTATTCTAAACCAACCCGACAACGTAATATTTTAAAGAAGAAAACTAAACCTGTGAAGTAGTTTAGTGTGGGGTGTACAGCAGCCCAATCAACCCTCCAGACCAATAGACGCGTGTTTCGTCTTCTGTTCTCTTGTGCGGACTTTAAATTATCTAAAGGCTGCCTTTATATTCTGGAAATTTAGGAAAGTAAGTGAACTCTATGAGAAATTCTGTTCATAAAAGTGACTAAATAAATTTGTTACGGAAACCTAACAAAATAAATGTGTTGTCGATGTTCTTTAGATATATGTATATAGATAACGACTTAAAAAATCCTGATGTGTTTAATTATGTTACGATATCGTCTGGATATTTTAAACCGAGCCTTCGGGTTGATCAAACCAGTTGTGACGAACTTTTAGATAAATATTCTTGTTTAAAACACAACTTTAGATTATCAATACAAATTTGATGAGAAGGAATTGAATTTTTATCAATAAAGATAAAATATCTCTCAAAGCGTCTGTTGACCAGTACCACAATGTTGATGAATATACCGTTGAAATGGCATTAAATAGCATAAGAAAGAAATAAAGTCTTTACGTGCAATGTCTACATTCTTAGGAAGCTAATTATATTATAGCTTGAAATACTCTAAACAAAATATCTAAGTCCTGTTAGAAATTAAATACGAAAGGAAACGCTAATTCAGGAAAAAAAATCCCTGATATATTTCGTCAGGGGTCTGGAATGAAAATTATTTTATTAACAAAAGATGACGCTTGATCTTTTTCGAAATAAAGTTTTATTCTTTCTGAATTATTTTTTTTCTTTTTTTTTTTTTTTCTATCCGTTGAAATTCATTAAAAACCATCCTCAATTAGAAACAAAATAAATTCATTGTTAAAACTTAACCACAAAAATGCAATGTTGGAAGGGTTTTAAATACGTTGACACCAAACTGCATCTGATGGTCAGGCTCCAGTTCTGGTGATCCGGGGAGTGTGGAGTACCTCTTTATTGCCATTATTCCTAGGTCCACTTTAATCCAGTCTGGTAGTATATGTTAAGGTTTTATATATGGATCAAATAGATCTGTTTGAAAATTGTTCGTATTGGACAGGATCTTTTGCGAAAAATAAATAAAAAGGAAACTAGACGAAAATATAGATATTAGCATTTAATGAATGTTATAGCCAAAGCCCTAGTCGTTAAAATTAATCAATCATTTAGTCTAACTGGAAGCGGTACTGTTTTGAATAATTTGTTTATTCAGAATGACTTCCCAAACGGTAGGGGAGTCATCGTGGCGCAATGGCTAAGGTGCTTGATGAGTTCAATATCCACTCGGTCTATTATGATTATTTTTGGACAAATACGCTTGAGAACGGTAAGAAAACCCCGTTATTCTCCTTGTTATGAGTTCAATTGTGTCACTGCAAAAAGGGGTTTGGCATTAATTCACCCACAAAGGTTGATATGCCATTAAAACAAAAAAACCAACAAAAATTGAAGTAGATTGCAGTTTTCAACTCACATTCTTATATAAATTACCACTTTCTTATATAGAGTACCATATACTTAATTAGAGCGTCACTTTCTTATATAGAGTACGATATACTTAATTAGAGTGTCACTTTCTTATATAGAGTACCATATAATTAATTAGAGTATCACTTTCTTATATAGAGTACCACATACTTAATTAGTGTATCACTTTCTTATATAGAGTACCACATTTTTATATAGAGTACCCTATTCTTAATCAGCGAATCCCTTTCTTATACAGAGTACCATATTCTTATATAGAGTATCACTTTCTTCGGATGAAGATTAATGTTTTGATATATCCGTGATATTTATATACTTCCGTGAAAAACTTGCATCAATTGTTTAACAATCAAACTGGCACAAATGATTTTCCATGTTTGATTCGGACATTTTGGCGATATCGGCTTTCATCTTATGTTTTATAAATTACACAAACCAACAATAAGATGGCCCGTTGAATGTTTATGACCGTTTTCAACTAGTTTTGTGGTGCTGATTTAAGAAACGTTTATATTTACCCAAACCCTTCGTCGCGAGCAGGATTTGACACAAGGTCAACTTTTAATAGGGCTACAGCTGGTAGGAGTTTTTCTTCTCCTAGTCTTAACCAAGGCTAGTGAACACATTCTGCCCGACGATTGAGCCATAGTTGGGCTGAATTGAAGTGATGGATCAATATCTTTCCCGGGGATATTAACGCTAAGTGAAACGTAAATAGTTTCGTCCAGGATTTGAACTAAGGTCACCAATTCCATTATGTTTGACCATTGCGTTTAGCACGCCTCCTGATTTCGAAAATGTTGTCCATTTTTATCCATCTCATATAATTTGTTGTACGACATTTTTGTGAAATACAATATATCTTGTAAAACCAGAATTGCGATGAAATTGTTTTGGAGATGGTCATGACATTGTTCCTCCTGAGTTATGTAATGAAATGAAACAGAATGTTTGAATTTTAGAATGAAAACGAGAGGATTATTTTTTTAATTTGAAAGATTTTCTATTTTTGCTTTGATTTGATAATTCATTGTATTTTGCGGAATTGAATATTTTCGTGTGATGTGGCAATGCATTTAAATATTGTGGTAACTTTTATATACTTTATATTATATACTTTATTTCAACCTGTCGACGGGAAAATCACTTTAAAAATTCAAAGTTTATTAAATTCAGGAATTCGTTTAAAAATTTTCGGAAATTTCTCGTAAAATCTCGGTATTTTTTTTTTCTCGCTGCCTCCGATATTTCAGAAACATTTGAATATTTTGATAAAATTTCGAGGTTATTGAAATCTTCTTTAGTGATTGAATGTATGAGGATGTCTAGTTTTTTTTGTTTTTTTTTTCTTTTTTCATGTATGCTTTTTTTTTTTTCCAAGAAAAGCTTTTATTTAATTAACAGAATTCTCAGAAAATTCTTTAAAATCTTCAATAAAATTGGCTGGACAGTTAACAGTCAACTTTTAATTTTTACTTAATAATTTTTAGATTAATATTACAATCAATGAATCGAACTTTAAAAAAATATATTGTGATTTCGTGTCGCAAAACAACCAGATAGGTTTGGGGAAAATTAAAGTTTTTTTTTTTAATTTTTTAAATCAGCATCTTGATTTTGATAGAAAATATCTATTATGAGGCAATACTTTAATTATTATATTTTCACTTTTTTCTGTCGGCCAGTGTAATTCTCAAATATAATTTTTAATCGTTATCAAGCTCAACTAGTCTAGTTGAGTGTAGGGTGTTTATTAATAAAGGAAAAATTTTCAAGTATGAAATTTTAAAATCTATTTTTATACATTTGATTTAAAGTACGTTCTCCTTGAATTACACAATTTTTTTACGTGTAAGTTATCCTTTTACCTCTCTTGAAATAGTAAAGTTGGAGACCGTAGTCGTGGGTGACCCAAAGGCTCCCTTTTCGATAGCTACAACACCAAAGTGTAGGGGAGGGCGCAACTCCTTTCGCTGAATTGTTCCACTTTACCCTTGATCCGTACTTTATAATGCTGAGTGTTAAGCAAGGAGGCATCAAGTACCATTTTTTGAGTCTTTGGTATGACTCGACCTGGAGATTGAACCCAGGTCTTCCGGGCCATTGGCAAACACTCTAACCATCGTGCTAATTTCCGGTACGAAATAAAAATTTAAAAAAATAAAGAAAATGTTAATTTTCTTTTCTTTTCAATGTTTGATACATTTTTTTAATAAAAAATTAAACAAACAAATACGTCTCGGTATAGACTTTTTTTTTTTTTTCAAACGCGTGCAACAACTTCGTGAAACTCTGAATTACCGAAATAATCACAATGGGAAATGAAGTTCTGAAAAAAAGTAAACCACTATTTTTATTTCAGTTTTATGATCATGTTTTTTTCCGCAAAAGAGCTTTTACACGATGGGAAAATAAAGTTGCGACAATCTGTTATGCACAAAGTAATATAGTTACTTCCAAGACCGGATATATAGGGTACCCAGGGACACTCGAACACACTAATAAAGGTTTGTTAGTCGAGCTTGTTAACCATTACATCACGTGAGTACCTCACGTGAAGTAATGTAACTCGATTACAGTACATGATCACATATATACAGGTCAATACATAGAGAGGTTTCAAAATAAGGAGTGTGTCTGAAGTACCCCGGTCCGATATTCTAATTTTATTTTATGAGAATATTTTTTTTTCAATTTGTTCATTATTCTAAAAAATATGCATGTTAAAAATGGGTGGTCCTCGACTCCAGGGAGAAGCGGTATTTGAAAATAATTAAATTGGGTGTAATTTTCTACACTTGATTAAAATAAACAAAAAAAAAACAAAAAACGGTTCGACATAAAAATTAATTTTCTAGTTAAATATTGTTTCAGTTAGTTTTTAAACGATTTAAGGAATTGACGGAGATGTGGACCCCTAAAGAAAAGGTGTGGGGACTATTAGTTCCCTAACCTATCCTAGAATCCATCACGCACAAGCTTGATAAAACACGTGTTCCTAAAAACCCCGTATCAACGAAAATATTGTGAAATCTCTTGGGATATTTATTTCCACTGATTTCACGTGAGGAACATATCGAGGGGAAGATAATTATATAAGAGCGGGAATTTGTAGACTTAAAACACTTTAGTTGTAATTCGTTGTTTCTTTTGAAAACCCTATAAAAGTGAAACTTCTACTATATGGGTCTCCTGGTGTTCAGAAGTATTAGGCATTATTATTATTATTATTATTTACTCTTTTAGAGTTTTTCACATCAGTATTAGCTGATGGGTTTTCACTGGAGTTTGAGTGACAGCAAGTCTCCTCAAGTCTCCAGGACTCGTCTCAGTATTCTGGCCGTTCTTAGCAATGCTGTCATTTGGATAGTCTCTACCCGTCCGCCAACTGCCAAGTCCTCCAGGCCTTTTAATAATCCTTTTATATTCCATAGTTTTTTTGTCTCCTCGTAAGGCTTGGGTACTTATCCCTTTTTTCGCTTTCTTTTATGTTTACACTGTGGTCCGCTGGGACGACAAAGTCTAATATTCGGCAGATTCTCTTCTTTTTTTTCTTGACAATCCGTAGGTCGGGCCTTCTGGCCGGGATTGGCTGATCGATGCGGATGTCAATATTATTATTATTATTATTATTATTATTATTATTATTATTTACTCATTTAGAGTTTTTCACATCAGTATTAGCTGATGGTTTTCCACTGGAGTTTGAGGGGCAGCAAGTCTCCTCAAGTCTCCAGGACTCTTCTCAGTATTCTGGCCGTTCTCAGTAATGCTGTCATTTGGATAGTCTCAACCCATCCGCTAACTGCCAAGTCCTCCAGGCCTTTTAATAATCCTTTAGTTATTGTGCCAAAAGCACCAATCACAATTGGTACAATCGTCACTTTCATGTTCCACAGCTTTTTTAATTCTCTAGCAAGGTCGAGGTACTTATCTTTCTTTTTACATTCTTTCAGTTTTATTCTGTGGTCAGTCGAGACAGCAAAGTCGATAATTTTGCAAATTCTCTTTTTTTGTTGTTGATTATTATAAGGTCTGGTCCTCTGGCCGTATTATTATTATTATTATTATTATTATTATTATTATTATTATTATTATCTCTATACAGTCAATACAGTGACATTACTCCTTTTTTTTGATCATAGGGAACTACACACACACACACACACATATATATATATATATATATATATATATATATATATATATATATATACTCTTGAGCAAAAGATTACTCGAAAATATATGAGAAAATTTTTTTGATTGCTTCAGGATTTTATAAAAGCAAAGCCGATGCAAAACTTAAACTCTGTAAAAAGAAAACACCGTGATATAAATATATTATCCATTACTCCAACTTTCACGCTCTTTGACAATACAATCGTTATACGGCTGAGAAAATGTGCCGTACACACACACACATATATATATTTATATACATGGATTAACAAAGTTATAGTAAGTTTTTTTTACAGTATTCACATGTTTATTCTTGTACACACACACACACACACACACACACACACACACACACACATATATATATATATATATATATATATATATATGTGTGTGTGTGTGTGTTTGCAAGTCAATATTCAAAGAGTTATATTAAAGTATTATATGTAAATATGAGAAAACCACTAACCTTTAGGATAAGATCCATTAATCATGAATATATTGTTAAAAGGTCCATCGTTGTAGGTATTTGTTGTGGAATTCTCGGTAATATCTTGATTATTTTTGCGCTCATTATGCAATTGTTTATCTCCGGAACCGTAGGCACCCGGTTCCAATCCGACCCCACCGCTGTCTTCTACGACCATACGATTCGACTCGGACGTCGTTTGCAAAGGATCTTTCACTTTCTCGGGCATTGAAGTGACCGACCCAAAATCCGGGGCCGGGGCCTGACTGCCACGTCCTCGATTGCCGTTTCTGCCGCGACCCTTGCGTCCTCCGCCGTGCCCTCGTCTCTCCGTACGGTCGGTGTTAGAAGTAGCGCAAGGACAACGTCGCTTCTCCGTGACGACCAAAGTCTGGACGAGACGATTGACATTTTCAGTAAGATCCATAAGCAGCTGTGTTTGTTGGATGGAAGTGTTTCGCAGTTCTTCCACTTCCAGACGAAGTTCGTCATTTTCGTGCGACTGTTGTTTGAGTTCAACCAAAATGTTTTCCACCAGGTTCTTCCATTCCCTGGGGAGTCTCCGATGCGGGTGATGCGGCCATTTGATACCGTGACACCCGTCATCGCCGAATCGTAATTCACGGACAGTCGGTTGCGACAATAATGTTTGAAAGATCGTCGCTAGGAAATAGTAAAACAGAAATGTACACGCTGAAGCACATGTTCTCAGCTTCATCCTTGTAATAATGTGAAGCTTCGTATTTCGTGAAGTATCCAGTGAGTGATAGTATATCCCAGACGAACACGTGTGTGTTTTTATTTTAGGTCCGTAGGATGCCACGTATGTTTATTTACTATTATGATTTATTTCTTCTACACGTACTTTCTATATATATATATATATATATATACTCACACATACATTCGTATATATATATATATAATTCTTTTTTTTTTTTTTTTAGTATGGTTATCTTATTTTATTTTCTTAAATGATAACAGGGTCCACTAAATGTAAAAAATTTTTTAGCATGCTTAAAAAAAATGAATAAATAAATAGATAAATAAAATACAATTAAATTAAATTAAAAAATTATTTAAAAAAATTTTTTTAAAAATGAGACAAAAAAATAAATTCGGCTGAAGTTTTAAAATATCAATCGAAAATTTAGAAAATAGGAGAAAAAAAAAACTCCACAACTATAACAAAGAAATTACATCGCGAAATATACCTACATGATAGAACGCTCATCTAAAGAAAAAAATATAGTTAATAATAACATATATTTATATATACATATATACACACACACATACACACACACACATATATATATATATATATATATAAATATATAGCTTACTTATATATTGTTGCCTACATTTCGGCGCATAGTTGTGTTGTAATCATTGGTAGGTTTTTGGAGGCTAACAGAGCCCACTGAAGAAACGAAATGTTTTTTAAAACACATACGAGACTTAGTAGAAGTGTGTTTATCTATGCACTATTGTGCATATATGCCGGGCTACATATGTGTGGAGCGGTGTGCATCTGTGTGCGTCGGTATACATTTGCATATGTGTAGCCTGTTCATTCGTGCATGTGTAGATTTTATCCGCAGGCCTGAATGGCAGTGCAGCTTTTGGCGAACATATATATATATATGTATATATATATATATACAAATATGTATATATATATATATATATATATATAACGCAACTTCCAGGGGAATGATAATAGCAAGTAGCGACTCCTGTGACGGGAGAAAACGAGGAACTGCTCAGACCGGGTTAGGGTGAGGGTATGGGTAGGGAGGAAGGTGCCAAGGGAGACAAGTGAGAGAAGAGGGGGGGGAGGGAAAAAGGAGAAAAAGTGGAAAAAGAAGAAGAAGAAGAAGAAGAAAGAAGGAAGCCGAAGATAAATAAGGTTCGGTTGCTAAGTTTGCTATGTAACAGAGAATTCCGACCAACCAGCCAGCAGCATCAGTATTTTCTGGTCTTGTGTATGTGCGTGTGTGTGTGAGTTGTGTAGAGGGGGGTTAGACTTCAGCACCTACTTCTCAGCTTCTATTCTATTCTCAGTAACATGTTCTGTCTGTCACTCTTTCTCTCTCTCTCTATCACACACACACTCTCTCTCCCCGTCACTGTCTCTGTCTCTCCCTTCACCAATCAGAGGAGAGGGAAGTGAAGGTCTGTTGTTGTTATTGTTGTTGTAGCGCGTGCCCGTTGGACCCGGCAGTTACCTATAGACAAACTAGCGCGTGCATTACTAGTCTTTGATAGTATCCATAGCAGGAAACCTTCGCTTGTGTGCTGAGGAGGCTAACGGGATATTGTAAAAGAGACCCATTCCAACGGATTAACGTGGGAAACGGTGTGTGGGATGATGCCGATAGGGTCAGGCTTGGCCGGGGTGTGAGTAAACATTTACCCCGATACTAACTTTCGGTTTCTTTCAAATGTTTATATGTATCTAAAAATCACACACGGTATGAACCTCCTTATCCCCCAACCCCAACTATGGATTAAATAATACAACTGTTCTTCTGGAAGGATGTATTTGGCATTAAATAAACAAACAAATGGAGGTGCTCGTGGTGTAATGGTTATCGTCGTTGGAAATGGACACGGCGACAGGAGTTCAAATCCTGGACGAGGCTGATTGCATTTCACATTGCACTAATACTCCTATTCTCCCTCTAGCAATGGGTAAAATATTAGGACAGACTGGTTCTTCTGCATTGGTGAGGCAATTAGTCTAGGAGAAGGAAAACTTTGAATTCAAACGTGTTAAACTCCGCCCGAGCGGAGGGGTTGGTCTTCCTCTCTCTCAGACACACACACTATATATATATATATATATATATATATATATATATATTATAACTGTTGTTTGTCACTAAATCACTTTGTGGGAATGTGTCGAACCAAGTGCAATATAATATGGAGGGTGCTCAATATCTAGGATAGAGCTAGGATAATAATAATAATAATAATAATAAATAAATATATATTAGATATATATATTTAATTCATGGAATTTTGACTGCGACCCCTAACTTCCATAAATTAAATATATATATATATATATATATATATATATATATATATATATATATATATATATATATGTAATGAAACTAATCCCTACATGGTCAAGATATTACTGGCACACACACACACACATATATATATATATATATATAACACTCATATCCAGTATTCAGTCGGCGTCCTTTGCCGAAATAAATTTGTAATGACAATTTAACCGTGATTGAGTTTTCTACCAGTTACATTATCTATCTATCTATCTATCTATCTATCTATCTATCTATCTATCTATCTATGTGTGTGTGTGTGTGTGTGAAATGAGAACAGTAAATAAAAAACATTAATATAAAAATATCAAGGGAAATTAAGCAGATATTAGTTTTTCTAAATATTTCTATATATTAATTACCATATTTGGAAATCATTTAAACATATCATATTCTACATAAGAATTATTCTAGATAAGGCTAATTTTGGACTTAATTTATTTGAAACCCTGTGGGTAGAGTTTTCACTTATTGCCGGGAGACCGAGGTTCGATCCTATGTCGAGTCATACCAATGACTGGTATTTGATGCCTCCTTGCTTAACACTCAGCATTATAAGATACGGATCAAGGGTAAAGTGGAGCAATCCAGGGAAAGGAGTATCGCTCTCCTCTACATCTTGGTGTAGTAGCTATTAAAAAGGGAGCCTTCAAGTTGCCCTCGACTACGGTCGCCAACTTTACTTTTATTTTTAATTACTGTGTATGAACTGATTTTCAAGAGAAGACAAATATTTATAAATCATTTGCCATCATTTGTGGCGTTTTGATGAACCAGTGTCGTGAACCAAAAGGTTGGGAGTATAACTTCAATTGTCTATGCACACAAAACTGAATATATGTGCTTTAATCAAACATGCGACATTTCCAGACGAGACGGAACCTCTCTGAAACTGGTAGACAAATTCACCTACCTAGGAAGCAGCGTCTCATCAACCGAAAAAGACATCGACACACGGCAAACGAAGGCATGGACAGCTATCGATAGGCTATCGATCATATGGAAATCAGATCTGACCGATAAAATGAAACGCAGTTTTTTCCAGGCAGCGGTCGTGTCGATACTGCTACATGGATGCACTACTTGGACGCTAACAAAACGGCTAGAGAAGAAGCTAGACGGCAATTACACAAGAATGTTGCGAGCAATATTGAACAAGTCCTGGCGACAACACCCCACAAGGCACCAACTATACGGCCACCTGCCTCCCATAACGAAAACTATCCAAGTTAGACGAACCAGACATGCGGGACACTGCTGGAGAAGCAGGGACGAGCTCATAAGTGATGTACTCCGATGGACCCCCGCATATAGCCAAGCAAAAGCAGGACGACCAGCTCGAACATACATACAGCAGCTATGTGAGGATACGGGATGTAGCCCTGAAGACCGGCTAGAGGCGATGAATGTTAGGGAGAAGTGGCGAGAGAGGGTCAGGGATATCCGTGCTAGCGGCATGACATGATGATGATGATGATTATGATATTTGGTTTTAGATTTATGTCTAGAGCCCTTTTTTTTTTTTATTTCTGCTCAAACCTGTTTTACTTTTTAACGAACGATATATATATATATATATATATATATATATATATAGTCATCCACAGACAGACTGTTTCGTTCTCTCAGAACTCTTCAGTGTGGCTAGACATATATATAATTACTTATTGTGAATTTTTCATACCAGATTCAGTTGATAGTTGTTTTTTTACTGGAATCTGAGTGACAGCAAGCATCCTTAAGTCTTCAGGACTCTTTTCAGAGTTTTAGCCGATTTCAACAAGCTGTAGTATGGGTAGTCTCCATTCGTCCGCCAATTTCCAACTCTTCCAGCGTCTCTTCTAAGCTGTTGGGGATCGTTCCAAGAGCGCAAACCACACTTGATATCACTGTCAACCTCATGTTCTACAGCATTCTTCGTTCTCTGGCAAGGTCTAAGTACTTTTCTCTCGTTTCGTTGTCTTAGATTTCCACTCTGTTGTCCTCCGGAACAGCAAAATCCCCTATACGGCAGGTTTTCTGCTTTTTGTTGATTATCAATAGATCTGTTTTCCTGGTTGGGTATTATTATTATTATTATTCATTAGAGTTTTTCACATCAGCGTAAGCTGATGGTCTTTCACTGGAGATTGAGTGACAGCAAGTCTCCTCAAGTCTCCAGGACTCTTCTCAGAATTCTGGCCGTTCGCAATAATGTTGTTATTTGGATGGTCTCCACTCGGCCGCCAACTTCCAAATCTTCCAGGCCCTTTAATAATCCTATAGTTACCGTATTAAAAGCACCAATCACAATTGATATAATTGTCACCTTCATATTTTACAGTTTTTTTCAATTCTCTAGCAAGGTCGAGGTACTTATCTCTCTTTTCACATTCTTTCAGTTTTATTCTGTGGTCAGCCGGGACAGCAAAGTCGACAATTTTGCAAATTCTCTCTCTTTTTTTTGTTGATTATTATAAGTTAGGAGTTGTTGTTATTATTATTACTTACCCATAAATTTGTACACACCAAACTTTTTTTTAGATAAAATGTTCATTTTCTTCAAATTTCAAAATATCAAGTTTTTATTTATTTTTATCTATCTAGTTGAGCATAATACAAATCAATAGTGGTATTATTAGTCATTGTGTGTTGCAAAACGTTAAATCATTGAAATTCTTCTCTCTCTCTCTATCTATCTGTCTTTCTCTCTGTATATATATATATATATATATATATTATCTGGTCTAGCAAAAAAATTTTTAAAAAATGTCTTTCTGTGAACCGCATTTGATGATCATCGTGAAACTTAAGATTGAGGAGGGTGGTTTTGTTTTATCTTTTTATGCTACGTTATTTTTTAATGGCATATCAAACTTCTCGGATTATTTAATGCCAAATCCATCTTTTTTTTTTTTAGAACGACAATAGTAATACTATTCAACTTATAAATGGGAGGATAAGGTGGTTCACACTTTTCCCAAGGGTATTTGTCCGAAAGTGAACGTAATAGCGCGACTGGAGTTCGAACTCGCTTACTACGATTCAGCAGTGCAGCGATTTAACAATTTCACCACCGGGCTACCCGCCACCGTTTTATTTTTTAAAAAATATTATAATTATTGGTGACTTGTGCAATATTTTATTTGTTGTTGCCAACTACCGTTTTAGTTGACAACGAGAAAATTATCTATCTATCTATCTGTTTCACATCGATACTAGCTCACTTTAAGATCTCAGCTGTGAAACTCAGAGTCATCAGATTATATATATATATATATATATATAGTGCAATTAGAAGGAAACTCACACATGGTTAAATTGTCATTATAAATTTATTTCGCCGGAGAATATTATTATACTCTCCGTCTCGTCAGATGACTTTACATGTTAGCCTTGAGGTTGCAACAAGCCCAACGTGTAAAGTCATTGGACGAAACGGAGAGTATAATAATATTCTCCGGCGAAATAAATTTATAATGACAATTTAACCAGGTGTGGGTTTCCTTCTAATTGCACTATATACTCTCTGTATGTGAGTTTTGTTGTATAAACCAGGAAGGAAAAAGAGATGTAACAATAGCCATACATCGAGCACTCATATAGATTTATATGTTATTCCACGTATATTCTATACACGAATAATCCACACCCACTGTTTTCGGACGCTGACTGGAGATATATATATATATATATATATATATATATATATATAGTCTTGATTGGTGTTTGAGTCAACCAGGTTTCGATCCCAGCAACGGGAATCTAGTATGTCTAGCCCTGATGAGTTCTGATAGAACGAAATAGATCTATCTATGGATGACAATATATATATATATATATATATATATATATATATATATATATATATATATATTACCCATGAATAAGTACACCTTGAGCATTTTATTATAAACTGTCAATTTTCTTCTAAACTCGAAATATCAAGATTTTATTATATTTGGTAGAATATCAGTATCAATTCCGATCTTACTAAACATTATAAGTCAAGTAAAGTTAGCGACCATAGTCGAGGGTGACCCGAAGGCTCCCTTTTCGATAGCTACTACACCAAGGTGTAGGGGAGGGCGCTACTCCATTCCCAGGATTGCTCCACTTTACCCTTGAACCGTACCTTATAATGCTGAGTGTTAAGCAAGGTGGTATCAAGTTCCATTTTTAAAGTCTTTGGTATGACTCGACCTGGGATTGAACCCAGGTCTCCCGGGCCATTGGCGAACACTCTAACCGCTGGGCCAATTGCTAAACTTTTTACATTATAGAGACGCTTTTAACAAAATCAAAATTTGAATACCTCTGTAACCCACAATAACACGGTATTTGATTTTGAGATGTTAAATATTCATATTTTCCATTACAAAATTTAAATCAGTCATGGGCAAACTGTAGAACGCGGGCTACATGCGGTCCGCGGTGCTTTCTGATTGGTACGTTTAATTTACTTTTTACCGAAAAAAAAAAAAAAATCAACTTTTCCCTATTTCAAAAGCAGATGCTTACACGTAAGGTCTTCTATAGTCAAAATGGTTCAGAAAATCTTCAACGAAAAATTATCATCAATTTTTCAAGTGGTGCAGCCCACTTCTTGAAAAACGTTGCTCATGCCTGATTTGAATACTTTAGAGTTTGATTATGAATAATTGCTAATGATATCCGTTTTCATTGTCTAATCTATCTATCTATCTATCTCAGTCTATTCATATCTATCAATCTATTTTAGTCTCTTCATATCTATCTATCTAAGTCTGTACATATCTATCTATCTATCTATCTATCTAGTAAATGCACTTCAATATATTTATAATTTTTTCTGTTGCTATATACAAGTTAGATATAAATATATGAAAGAAAGTACTTCTACACCACCTGCTAAATTGATCCTACAAAATCTTAACAACACCTGACAGCCAGCCCATATATGATTCCGTTAAATCTTCAATGCCTGTCTGATGTAAATATCCGTTTTACGCGCGTGAATTACAGTGCATATATTAGAAAGTCGATCAATTCAAATGTTATCAACTTAATACGTACTGTATTTCTATGTAGTTTTTTTTTATACTAAGTAAAATTATACTAAAATCAGCCAAAGTGTTACAGTTAAATGTTGGCGTATAATTCTAGCAGTTACAGGTTTCAAAACAATGTATATTCCTATAGTTTTATCTATTACTGGTTTTTCCAATACATTGAATCAAATAAAGCGTTATCTTTTATGAGATTGTAGTAGGAAGCTGTCAAATTTACATTTGTCGTTTTTCTGTTTAAAAAAAAAATTATTTAAGATTTTGAACAAGAAATATCAACAAGTATTTTTGTATTAATATTGACTTCGTCAAACCTGTGAATATTCCATGGTTTAATTAGAATAAGAAAATAATCTTAAGTATTATTTATTATTTACTGACAATGCCACAAAAGAAGTAGCTATGTTTATTGATTTTAATCAACAGGGCTTAGAATAAAATTGGCCTAATGTGTAGAGTGTTCGCCAATGATCCGGGAGACCGGGGTTCAGTCCTAAGTCGAGTCATATCAACAACTCAAAAAATGCAACTTGATTCCGCCTTGTTTAGCACCCAGAACTAGAAGGTGAGGATCAAGGGTTAAGTGGAGCAATCCAGGGAAAAGAGTAGCGCTCTCCCCTACACCTTGCTGTAGTAGCTATTGAAAAGTGAACCTTCGGGTCACCCTCGACTAAGGTCGCCAAATTTACTTACTTATTATCTCCCTGCAGTATGGCAAAACCTTCTCTCCTTCTCCAAAAAAAGAGGTGTCTTGGGTATGACACTAAACTGCATCTGATTGTGAGGCTTTAGTTCGGGAGATCTGTGGAGTGTGGAGAATCACTTCATTACCATTACTTCCAGTTCCACTCTGACCCAAAGTGGTAGTACCTGTTAACATTCTATCTTAGGGTCAAACAGATCTGTTTAAATTTGTTCGGGTTCGATAGGAATATATGATACCATGTAGCTAAGTTATTTGTATTAAGAATAGTTACCTGAAACTGTAATTCTTTCCATATGGTTTGGTTTGGTTTGGTTTTATGGCACATCAACCATTATAGGTTATTTAATGCCAAATCCATTTTTTATACTTATATACAGTTCTATTTCAAACAATTCAGTTTAGTAGAAGTACACAGTTTAGTTCTATTTGACTCATAGATAGGACCCTATCAGCTGCAACCACTCCGGGCCTGAGTGACCCTAGGAGCGATGGCAATGAACGGGTGCTCCGCATTCCCCAAAGCTCCAGAATTACTGGAACCTCACTATCAGATTGTTTAGTGTCATATCCAGGACACTCGTTGAAGTGGGTGTCTTACCCCTCTGCAGAGATGCAGTCGGTGTATTCTATAGCCCCAGCCGACTGGGCACAATTCTTTCTTGAGTACTCAGGAAAGAAACCACATGACTGCGTGCAAAGGAATGACTATATTTTATAGAAATAATAAACTGGAAATCATATGATTATTAGTATTAGATAGGAATACTTGAAACCCCAGAGTTGAGTGCGAATTATATGTATTAGATAGGAATACCTGTTGGAGACCCATTAATTCTTATTTGATTCATATTTATTGCAAATTGTCACATACGGGATTAAACACAACGTACTAATGTTTTAATGGTGGAGTGGTTTTCTGCGCAACTGGTGCTATTCTATGCTAATCTTAGCTAAGCACAGTCTTATTCTGACAGTATTGACGATCATCCGTCCCCATTATACCACAACCCCCAAAATAACTAAATTACTCTATGCAAGAAAACCTACTTAAAAATGTTACCCTGGTAGAAAAATGAAATAGTATAGATGAAAAAAAAAATGTAAATACGAACTTTGTCATGGTTTAGCTTCGTGAGTGAAAATCAAGAAGGAAGCGTTCCACGCCAATTGAAGAGACGTTCTTAGCTGATAAGGGCGATACAGAATATGCAGGCACGGTCGCAGTGGTTGTAGTACTACGTCTGGTCAGGGTTCGACGACATAGTATTGCGATTCCTCCATCAGCGCTGTTTGTCCTTTAGGGCGGTCCCGATTGTGTTTTCTAAGGAGAAGACACGTACAATGAATGCTATTCCCTTACCTCGAGGCATGAAATAACACTCGACGGATTAACATATTAAAATCAATCAATCAATCATCTGTTAATTATAATTATTTTTCTTGGGTATGTGAGGTTTCTGATCGAACCCGAAGCTGTCTTCTATACGCCATGCCCGGTGTAAACAAGGCATTGACCGGCGATAAATAAACGACACAAATAAAGAAAACCTTCTTTAAATTCAAGTTATTATTCTAACCTTTAACGGTTTCGAAGGTGTCGAGATTTAGAACCTAAATGCACGGTGACGAAATGTAATAGGCAGGTTTAACGCGTGGACCCGACAGGAAGTGACTCTCGAGCGGACAGTATCAGCATTTGTCCAGTCCTGTCGGCACTTTCCCACGATAGGGACGCCCCAGGCGCAATGCAGTAAACTAAATCTTAACCCCTTTTAGATGATGGGAGTAACTGCTCCCGACAGAGATGGTCCTCTGAAACTGGAATTTTTTATTATTCAAAAATATCCTTGCCCAGTCGGCTGGGGCTGTAGAATACACTGACTGCACCTCTGCAGGGGTAAGACCCCCCCAATGAGTGTCCTGAATATGACACTAAACAATCTGATGGTGAGTTTCCAGCAGTGCTCCCAGGTTAACTCTGGCCCGGAGTGGTAGCGCCTGACATAGAACTAACAGCATACTTATGCTAAACTGAATTGTTTGACTAAACTGAATAGCTTGAAATAGAAATGTTTTTGACAATTCATGCAGGACACTGCTGGAGAAGCAGGGACGAGCTCATAAGTGATGTACTCCTATGGAACCCCACATATGGCCGGGCAAAAGCAGGACGACCAGCTCGAACATACATTCAGCAGCTCTGTGAGGATACGGGATGTGGCCCAGAAGACCTACCAGAGGCGATGAACGATAGGGAGAAGTGGCGAGAGATGGTCAGGGATATCCGTGCTAGTGGCATGACATGATGATGATGATGAAACCGTACTTACATTTAAACTGCGTGCTCATGCTTAACTGAATTATTTGAAATAGAACTGTTTTTCGACATTAAAACTGTATTTACACTTAAGTGAATTGTTACATATAACTGCTTGAATAGTTTGAAATGGAAATGTTTTTGACCATTAAACTGTGTACTTCTGCTAAACTGAATTGTTTTAAATAGAACTGGTTATTTACATAAAAATGGATTTAGCGTTGAATAACCTACAAAGATTGATATGCCATAAAACCTAAGAAACCAAACCAAATCATCAAAAATATCCGGCGATAGATTTTTCGTGTTGGATAAGGGCCAAAAACACCCCCACTGCCGTTCAATATTAATATCTGAAAGCCAAACTCGGAATATTTTTAGGGGGCACGATTAGCGTGATAGCTAGCGACATCAGAAATGAAATTAGTGATTTGAGTTCGAATCGAATGATTGTCTTTTTAACGGCCTTAGTTGGTTGGTTGGTTGTTTGGGTTTTATGGCATATCAAGCTTTGTAGGTCATTCAACGCCAAATTCTGTCTATATATACCTAGATATTCAATCAAAGATTTCAAAACGAATATTAAGGTAGGTAGAATTTTCTATTGGCGGGATTTCATTTGTTTTCACAAGATTAACTAATTTTAAGTTGTCATATTTTTTGGTACAACTCTGTCTCTCTCAAGAAGGACAGAATGTCATCTATTTCGATGTTCTTGAACAGATCGGTTAAGTTATTTACTTTGAAAAATCGCCTTCTGATAACAGCGAAAGTTCTGCATTCTATAAGAATGTGTTTAACCGTGCAAGTTGTCTGGCAGGTTAAACACTGTGGTTGTGGTTCCTGTTTCAAAATGAAAGAGTGAGTAAGCCTTGTATGACCAATTCGCAATCGGGATATAACAACTGGTTCTCTTCTTGATTTTCTCGTTGCTGGTCTTGGTAAAAGCATAAATCCTTCTCTTCTCTCCTCGCTCCATCTCTGTGTAAATATTAGGGAAGACTGGGTTATCTTAAGCAACCAGCCTCGGAGAAGGAAAACTCTGAATTCAAATCAGTTTTAAAATTAACTTTGTGTTACATCCTATCGGTGATGAAGGGATTGGGTAAAAACATAGTCATTATCATGTCACGCTGCTAGCACGGATTTCCCTAACTCTCTTACACCATTCGTCTCTATCTCCTATTGTTTCCGGCATATCTTCTAGACTACATCCTTTGTCCGTACAGAGCTATTGTAGGTAAGTTCTTGTTGGTCATCCAACCCTTGCACGGCTGTGTGAAGGGGTCCATTGGAGAACGTCACTTATGAGTTCGCCCTTACTTCTCTAGCAGTGTCTCGCATGTCTTACCCGTCTTATTAAGGGTGGTTTTAGAGATGGGAGGTTGGTGGCCGTCAAGCTGCTATTTTGTGGGATGTTGCTTCCAGGATTTGTTCAATATTGCTTGTGGCATTCTTGTGCAGTCCCGTCAAGCTTTTTCTATATACATTTAGTCAGCGTCCATGTGGTGCATCCATATAGTAGAATTGACACAACCACCGCTTGGAAAAAATTGCATTTCCTTTTATCAGATAAGTCTCACTCCCAATACCAGCTCATGCCAATTCGCATATTGCTGTCACTTTCAGCCTGCTGCCGAGCTATGTGAACTTGTCTACTAGTTTCAGAGAGCCACTATTTAGAGTAGATGTCTCTTTTTTTTATCAAAACACATGTACACCGTCTACAATCACATGGAGGCCAATACCACCTGTTGCCTGCTCCAGACTATCCAGCAGAGATTCAGCTTGGGTAGGTGTATTTACCAGAAGCGCTGTGTCATCTGCGTAGTCTGCATCCATAATAGTTTGGCGTCTTTTTCTTAATACAACATAATAAATTGAATAACTGAAACAAGTTGAACGACAGAAAAGAATATTTTACTCATTTGAAATTTCGTGTGGGAGAAAGTTACCGTATCGTACTAACTAAATTGCTGAACTGCGAACTTGAAGTGAGTTCGAACTCTAGTCGTGCTATTATGTTTATTTTTGGAACTTCCTTGTACCACCTGTTAAGGGTTAAACAGTACCACTGCTGATATTCGGCAAGGATGGCCTTGGCATTAAATAACCTACGATGGTTGATATGCCATTAAAATAAAGAAACTGTGACCAAATTTCACGATGAACAATGTTTTTCATTAAAGTAATTCCTCATTGACAAATCTGAATTTCTTCACTTTTTTATTGTGCAACTTGCACTTTAAAATCAAAAATATACAAAAATGTTTTATGGAAACAAAATTCCGGCCTTGCTGATAAATGTTGGTATTCATTGCATTCCACTATCTTTAACTGAATCAGTACGATGGAGAATCATTGGTTGTTTTTATACTGGTGTCCCGGTGAAGCTGTCATAGGGAGAGCTGGTGTGCTCAGAATTAATTTCGTAACCTTGTTCACCTGCTGACTCTACATGATCGACTTTCTTTTGAACTACTCTATCTATTTCTCAACCTTTGCCTGACGTACACCAAATCCTGAGAACAAAAGAAGGTAGTTAGTTACAACGGTATTAATCTGTTGATATCAATATATATGTATCGACGCGAGAGATTTATAAGAGCGTCAACATTTTTTTTATACATACCCGAGCTTAGTTTCAGCGGGGGTAGTATGGGTGTCCTTTCAAGCTGTCCCTACTTCCTCGTTTTAAAGAGGTAGGGTAAGATTCATTGCGTGATGCCTGGGTCTTCTCTAAGGGGTAATGCCGACAAAGTAAATATTTTCTTTGGTACCGACCACCGTATGGGTCTCCACTTGCCCACTAAAAAAGCAGCTTTGAGTTGAATCATGACATTATATATATATATATATATATATATATATATATATATTATACCGGCCCCTTGCCAAGTGGGTTTGAGTGTTGGCCAATGGCTCGGGAAACCTGGGTTCGATCCTAGTTCGAATCATACCAAAGATTCAAAAAATGGTACTTGATGCCACCTTGCTTAACACTCAACATTATAAGGTACGGATCAAGGGTAAAATGGAGCGATCAAAGGAAGGAAATTGTGTCCTGGCCTAAACCTCAATGTAGTTGACTACGGTCGCCAACTTATATATATATATATATATATATATAAAATATATGGAGGTGTTTGTGGTGTAATGGTTACCGTTGTAAGAAATGTAAATGTAAAATTCTAACTATTCTCCCTTCACCTATGGATAAATAGTAGGGCAGACTGACTTTTTAGCCTTGCTATGGCAACCAGTCATGGAGAAAGAAAACTAAGAATTCAAACCTGTGAAATTCCGCTTAAAAATAGACTTTGTGTCGTATCCTGCTTGTGTGACAGGGTATATATATATATATATATATATATATATATGTGTGTTTGTGCACGGACGCCGTTTGTGTGAATGTCGTCTGATAAAAATGTTTTAATACTAAAATGTTTATTTGATTTTAATTTTTAGATTTAAAAGAAGACACGTATACAGCTGACCAACTTATACAATAAAGCGATGATATGTAGCCAAAGAAAATGCTTATTCACGATACTTTATGCTCCACAGTTTGTTTTTTTTTTGCCGAGAAACAAGATTGTGCAAGTACCGCACACTGCTTTACTCGCCAGATACAGTCCTGTGCAACGTTTAATTGTTTATTAAATCGAAAATATTCCACGAGCCCCTTCCTTCTGTCTTTCTGTCTCTCAATATATATATAAGAGTACTAACGCCACCATTTTTTCCAGAGGTAATATCGGTATCATTTTTAATGTATGATACCTATATTACCTCTGGAAAAAATGGTGGCGTTAGTACTCTTAAAGGATGTTCACTTAGATTTTTTTTTATATACCAGTAAATGAAATAATGACAAGCAAGACGTAGAAAATGTTTAATGGCTGAATTAAACATGAAATATTTCTTAACCAAACTAAATTAAATTAATCAAATCAATGGTATTTCTTTCAAACTATGCAAAGGAAAACATAACCAAATTTGGAAAAAATATAAAATTCATTGATTTAAAAAAATATAATTAATACTTGGTTGTCTTCCCTTAAGATTTTATGACAGCGTTAATTTTTTCAAGCCTGAATTTCAGTAATCTAAAAGAACATTCTTTATCAAAGTTCTTCAAACTTTCGCGAATGGCAATAAAGAGATCGTATTTGAATGATGGAGTCTTCTCAAGGACTATTTTTTTTTTAAAAATTCCCCGATAAATTATAAAATGGATTTAAATCCCGACTGTTTGCTGGCCGTATCATTGATTTTTTTCTGAAAAAAAAAAAAAACAACAAAAAACCCCTTTAATCCTCTTTGCACAGTGATAAGATGAAATATCGCCCCGAAAAAATTACTTCACCATCACCAAACCAATTTTCTATCGATGGAAGGAGAAAATTATCCAGGATTTCAATGTACACACATGCACTGATTGCTGACGTAATAATTGCTATCTTCTCCAGTTCTTTAAATTAAATCTTACCCGACATTATGAAATGTAGGAAATTTACTTGTTTTTTTTTTTCCAGGCAGTATTCTTTATGTTTCTTTTGAACAGTATCAAGAAAAGTACCAGCATCATTACCAATGCAGATTTTCTATCCTAACGTTTTCATGTTTTTTAGTGGTCTATCAGTTTTTCTCTTTTTAAACACCCTATTTTTTATATTCACACCACAGTTTAGACACAACTGAACGGGAACCAACGTCTTTCGCCATATTCTATTTAGAATTGACTTCTTGAATAAGTTTTTAAGGGAATTTGGGCTACTAAATATGTGTGTTATTTTGAAAACAGAAGAAAATTAGTATCAGGAAAAAACATGAAAACATTGGAATTTTTATAGTTTTATATTACAGTTGCAAACAAATTGTTCTGTTGGCGGCTATATAGTATTATATAAGAATAAACATATCATAGTCCACTTAACTGAAGTCCTTGTGTCGTATATTCCAAAGTTTAACGTACTTCACACGCTCCAGGTTCATTGCTGGAATTGTAACAGAGACAATTTTAACGTCCGCTTGTTACTGAACTAAGTTCGAAAAACAAACGCCTAGACATGTTTTTGAAATCTGGCGTCTACGTATGCGGGCCAGTGATTGGTTCATCTGAAAGGTAAATCGTCTAATTAAACGTGTCATACAAGGTCTTTAGAGAGTGGGGTCGACCAAGGGAGACAACCCAACGAACTGTCTTTTAACCGTAAACCGATTTGCATATCCAGTCTTCTGCTGTTATGTGTTTCTAGGAGTACAACTTACAAAATAATTCCTGATTGTTTCCCTCAACATTGGATTATTCCATGATATTTTCCTTAGAATAGCTTTGAAAAAGAATTATACTATTAATTCAAATAATTCAATCTATTTTGGTCAAGGAATATTTTATGAAGCTAAAATGTTCAGCTCTTTAAGAAAAAAATGTTTGCCTTTTTTCTGTTATCAGTTTATTCACTGGTAAATAAAATAAAAACAAAACAAAGTTTAAAACTTTTTTTTTGAGCTCATTCCATAATTTTTGCCAGCAGTAGTGTATATATATATATATATATATATATATATATATATATATATATATATATATATATATACTGAGAGAGATATTATGCATATCTGTTTTATGCATTAGTGGTTGTGGAAAATGAATCAGCCATTTATTTTCAGTGATACAATTATAAATTCGAGTCATTTATAATGTCTATTTTTTAAGAGTTTATAAAATAAATTTTCACTAAATCAATTCGCATACGACAAGTTGCCAGAAAATGTCTGTAAATGTTTATACATAACGCCATTCACATTTTTATGTGTGAATAAGTATATCTATCAGCAAAGTCTAGGATGCGCTGGTAACACACACACACACACACACACACACACACACACACACACACACACATATATATATATATATATATATATATATATATATATATAAACACATACACAGATCATCATTATCATTATAACTATAAAGTTACACTGAGAGCAAGGAATTCCCCTATTCTTTCTTACCCTCCGTCCCAATCATCCATCGCCTCTGGCAGGTCCTAGAGACTGTATCAAATGTCCCTACAGATGTATGCAAGTCCTTGCTGGTCGGATATCACTGGAGCTTCCATGTGTAGGAGTACATAATAGAACGACATTTATGAATTCGACCTGGCATCATTTGCAGTACCCAGCTTGTGTTGTTTGTCTTACTTGGTTGGTTTGTGAGATAGGAGGTAAGTGGTCACACAAGTGCTGTTTTGTATGGTTTTGCTTCGAGGATTTATTCGAAACTCCGCGAAGCATTCTTATCTAGTTCTTATACATCTTTTTCTCCATGTTTTTCGTCAGACTCCAGGTGGTGCGTCCATATAGTAGTACCAAAAGAGCCACAGCAGGGAAGATATCCCGTTTTATTTCAGTAGAAAGATCAGATGTGTGTATGTGTATGTATGTGTGTGAGTGTGTGTGTGCGTGTGAGTGTGCGTTTGTGTTCCTGTGGGAGAAAATGTTATACATTTAAATGAAACATGATTATATGTATATATACTAGCTGTACCCGGCCACGCGTTGCTGTGGCTCAGTTTGTTTAAATGGAAAAAAAAAGAAAATGCATGTTTCTGATATGTTTAATTTTCCAATACTTGGATAATCTATATAAATAAAAATGTAAATGTTTGTTACTAACCAATAATCTCCAGTTTTATACCATTCGAATTCAGGAGTGTTTTTATATACTTATTATCCAAGTATTGGAAAATTAAACATATTAGAAACATGCATTTTCTTTTTTTTTTCTCCCCCCATTCAAACAAACTGAGCCACTGCAACGCGTGGCCGGATACAGCTTGTAAGTATATAAAAACACTCCTGAATTCGAATAAAATACTCTCTGAAAATTTTAAACCAATTACTGCTATAAAACTGGAGATTATCGGTTAGTAACAAACATTAACATTCTTATTTATATAGGTGTCTTTCGTTGAACTTTAAGATAAAAAAAATGTCATATTGAAAAAAGAAAATAAGTCAACCGAAAAAGAAAGAAAAGTGACTAAGCAAAAATATTTTGTAAACAATTCGTTAGAATAAAGAAAAAATTACTTACTACTGAACCAACGAAACAGGGTTTAAAGTTTAGTTTAAGTCAACCGAAAAAGAAAGAAATTACTAAGCAAAATAAATAAATAAGTCACGTGTAAAATTCTTATTAAACGGAAGTTATTTTTTCGTGTTCGGCTGTTGTCGAAGAAAAACGACTTATTAAAAATATATTTTTTAATTATTGTAATATATTTGGATAATAAGTATATGAAAACACTCCTGAATTCGAATAAAATACTCTCTGAAAATTTTAAATCAATTACTGCTATAAAACTGGAGATTATCGGTTAGTAACAAACATTTACATTTTTATTTATACAGATATGTATATGTGTGTGTGTGTGTGAGTGTGTAAGTGAGAAAATGTCACAGATTTAGATGAAACATAATTATTTATATATATATATATATATATATATATGTGTGTGTGTGTGTGTGTGTGTGTGTGCGTGTTTGTGTGTGTGCAACCAATATTTACAAAGATGTTTAAAATGTCTAGCAAGACACTAAATAAGCAGGGAAACTGGACAGAAGAACAGATGTAATAATCTGTTTAAAATCCTTCATCTTTGAGGTAACACCTCCTTTGTGTCTATATATCATCATCATCATCATCATATCGTGCTGGCAGCACGGATATCCCTGACCCTCTCTCGCCACTCCTCCCTATCGTTCATCGCCCTAGGCAGGTCTTCAGGACAACAACCTGTATCCTCACATAGCTGCTGAATGTACGTTCGTGCTGGTCGTCCTGCTTTTGCGCGGCCGTGTGTGGGGATCCATAAGAGTACATCTCTTATGAGTTCATCTCTGCTTCTCCAGCAATGTCCTGCATGTCTGGTTCGCCTAACTTGAATAGATTTCGTGATAGGGGGCAGGTGGCCGTACAGTTGGTGTCTTGTGGGGTGTTGCTGCCAGGACCTATATATATATATATGGAAAAAGGTAAATGGATGAAAGATATATATTTGGTGTAATTAATAATATACTTGTTAATGATTTATCTATTTATTTGTGCCAACACCTTTCGACATCAAAATTTGTCCACACACGAAAGCACCCTGTTAAAAAATTATTTTAAGTATTAGAATAAAATAAAATAATCATTATAGAAAAAAATTTCATGCAAGTCCAAAGTCATCATCAAGGCTGAATGTCTGGTTTTACGAAAATGAGTAACAAAGGAAAAACATTTTCGAAATCGATTGCGTCATGAGATGGAATCTTTTTTGGAAAAAAGGGGTCATAGTTTTACGATTTGAAAACTAATCGATAAATAATTAATAAACAACAAATTTATTTATCATTCATCCGTTTACCACATATATTCTGTCTGATTTATTTCATTCCTCACTATATATATATATATATATATATATATATATATCAGGAAACTCGAAAAGATCTTAATTAAATTATACAGACAAAATGTGTCTTTACAATTTAATCAAACATGCTTAAATGAACGACTGGTGCCTAACCACACACACACACACACACACACACATAAAGATGGCGCGAAATCGTTGGACTAGAACTGAAGTAGACACACATACACATACACACTCACACACACACACACACACACACACACATATATATATATATATACACGTTGTACATGCAATAAATTTCCAGACTTTTTTGTACAGGCATTTAGAAGACTCGTGAAAATTCAGTATGTTACTACTATACATATTATGAGATGACTAAATAACTTTTATGATGTCAGGTTCAAATGAATAGTTACAGCAGGAATTGGAATACACCATACTAAAGCCTGATTGTCACAGCTGGTGAATTTCAAAAATGCAATCTGGACGTGAGGACACTTTAGAAGAACGATATGCAATAAAATTCTGTTTAAAACTTTGAGAAAAATGCCATGCAATGAAAGCTGGATCTATTGCTATGACACAGAGACCAAGAGACAGAGTTCTCAGCGGAAGCATGCTGGGTCTCCGAGACCCAAGAAGGCCAGGCCAGAGCAAATCCACTCACAAACTTTTGATGATCCCTTTTTTTGTCAGAACTGGCATGATCTACATGCACTGGGCTCCCACTGGACAGGCAGTCAACAAGGAATACTATGTTAAGATTTTAAGGGAGTTCAGGAAGAGATTCCGTCCGAAGAGGCCAGCACTCTTCAAATCGGGTCAGTGGCATTTCCACCAGGACAATGCACCAGTCAACAACTCCATCCTTGTCACAGACTATTTGACCAAGATGGGCATCAAGACAGTTCCTCAGCCTCCCTATAATCCAGACCTTGCTCACAGGCTGTCATTATGAGATAATTGAGGAGATGAAAGAGGCTATGACGAAGGTCATTGACACGCTCGCACAAGAGGACTTCGATGGGGCCTTCCAGAAGTTGTTGGAACGGTACAACAAGTGCATGGTACCCGGAGGAGCTTACTTCGAAAGGGGGACTAGACTTTCATGCGTGTACTATCAATAAAAGTGCCCATACGAAAAAAGTCTGGAAACTTATTTAATGATCCTCGTATATATATATATATATATTCATTTTTTTCTGTTCTTTTCTAGTGCATATTTTGAATCAATTTATTGATAATTTTTCATATCTTTTGAAATCGTTGTATGTATTTCTTTTTTTTTCCTCGCCTTACTACTTCTGTTCCTACGCCATATAGTCATTTTTTTTTGCATTGTGCCAGAAATATTCAGTATTTTTCATTAATTATTTGTCCATTTTATTTCCTTGTTTTCTCTGACTATTATATATATTTTTTAAATACATGAAATTTTGAATAAAGAAGCTGACATATAGAGGTGTGATGACAATTTATTTTATCTTGCTGGTCGGGCCAGTATTTTATCACTCTTCTGATTTAAGAAATGCGTTTTTATAAGATTCTTCTCCATTCATATATATATATATATATATATATATATATATGCAAATTTCATTAAACATAATAGACATTTTATGTCTATATATTTTCTTCTGGATCCGTTCGAATTCCCGTATTACTTTTATCGTATTCGAGGGGAATTGATTTATGTATTGTCCATAGTTGTATGTATCCCTAGTACTTTCTGCCCGACTTTGGGCCATCATCAGGGGAGGATCTATTACAAAAGTGATGTAACTTTTGTTTTAGCATATTACTACTGTGTAAGGGCGTCTTTGCCGTTGAAGATTATGGCGTTTACTTTTAAATGTAATTCTATAATTAGTGCCAGTAGCTAAAGACATTTAAGTACATTATCACTGGTTTGAAAATTAATTCTATTAAGTGTTGTTGCATGTTTCTAATATGTAGTGCTTCGAGAATCTGAAGTATTTGTTTATTATTCTGATGTTCTAATATTGTTGTGTTGTCGGTGAGAATTTTCCGTAGTTATGTTGTTGGGCATGAATGCTTTTTTAAATGCTGAGCTATATATATATATATATATATATAATAAAAATGAGTGGGAAAGAGGAAAATTGCTGAATCCGTTGTCAGAATTGTTTTATCGACTTTTCCACTTATTTTTATCATTTTGTCAAATTTACCAAAATCAAACATTTTTCTCTCTCTCTCTTTCTCTCTCTCTCTCTCTCTCTCTCTCTATATATATATATATATATATATATATATATATATATATATAAGCACCATTCAAATTTTTCAAAATCAAAATAATAATTTTTCTTTTTCAGATCTTTGTCCCTTGTAATTGGTTTATTGCAAAAATGATTTTCCCCTCACAAAAAAAAAAAAAAAAAAAAGGATTTGTTTTGATTAGTTGGTTGGTTGGTCGGATTTTATGGCATATCAACCTTTGCAGGATTTTTAATGCCAAACCCATTTTTATACAAATAAGCAGTTCTATCTCAAACGATTCAGTTTAGTATAAGTACACCGTTTAATTATCAAAATATTTCTTTTTCAAGGTATTTAGTTTAGTCAAACAGTTATATTTCAAACACTTCTGTTTAGTGTAAGTATAGATTTTATTTTCACACAGTTAAATATCAAAACTGTTCCATTTCGAATAATTCAGTTTAGCATCAGTAAATTTTCAATGTCCATCAGTTCTGTTTCAAGCAATTCAGTTTAGCATTAGTACACAGTTTATTTCTATTTGACCATGTGGACCAGGGAGCGATGGCAATGAAAAGGTACTCTGTATTCCCCAAAGCTCCAGCATTACTGGGAGCTCAATATCAGATTGTTTAGTGTCATATCCAGGACACTCGTTGGGGGAGGGTCTTACTCCTCGGCAGAGGTGCAATCGGTGTATTCTGCATACCCAGCCGACTTGGCTATTTGTTTTGAGGCTATTCGAAATGCTGGCAAATCAAACAGAGTGTTGTAACCTTGAAGAGAGTTCTGTCATTAAATTTTTGCTGACTAAGAAATGCAAACCATGTGAAATTTACACAAGATTGTAGGATATGTACGGAGAAGCATGTTTTACATATTTACTCTTTGGCCAAGTGGTCAGTGTGTTCGCCAATGGTCCGGAAGACCTGGGTTCAATCCCAGGTCTCGTCATACCGAAGACTTTAAAAATGGTACTTGATACCGCCTAGCTTAACACTCAGCAATATAAAGTATGCATCAACGGTAAAGTGGAGCAATCCAGGGAATGGTGTAGCGACCTAACCTACACCTCGGTGTAGTAGCTATTGAAAAGGGAGCCTTCTGGTTGCCCTCGACTACGGTCACCAACTTTACTTACTACTTTATACATATATAATGAATATATGATTTATAAACAAATAGTTTGTAGGTAACAATTTTTACAGAAGCTATGGCTCCATTTTGTTTGCACAAAGGTAAATCGTTTCAAATATTCCTATCTTACGCTAATAGTTCTATTTGCTACTGTTAAATGGTTTCCAGAAAAGTAAATGATAAAATAGTTTTTTGACTCATAGATGGGACCCTAACAGGCACGACCACTTCGGGTCAGAGTGGGTCTGAGAGTAATGGCAATGAAGTTGTACTTCACTTTCTTCAAAGCTTCAGGACTGAAGCCTCACCATCAGATTGTTTTACGTCACACCAAGGATACTTGTCTTACCCCTCTGTAGAGATGCAGTAGGTGTATTCTACAGCCTCAACCGACTGGGTTATAGCAGTCATCTCTAACATGAAATATGACACTTCTTGACAAAATATGGTATAAATTTGGGGAAAGACTACAGTAAGCCAGTACACCAAGCATTACTTCACTGCTGATTTTACATAAGAGAGAGAGAGAGAGAGAGAGAGAGAGAGAGAGAGAGAGAGAGAGAGAGAGAGAGAGAGAGAGCTTAGAACATGAGGATGATGGTGATACCAACTGTGTTTGGCACACGAGGAACAATTCCCAAATGCTTGGGAAAAGACTGGAGGAACTGGAGATCAGAGAAAAAACTGAGACTATACAAACCACAGCATTGTAAAAATACCCTGACTTTCCGGTAAAGAAAATGTTCCGTGTGCAGTGCTTAGTCAAGGGAGCCATGCTGGTACTATTGTTTTCCCTGAAAAAGGTGCAACTATAAACAGTATGTCCTTTTGCTAACATCTTAGACAAAATTTCCCTTTATTTATTAAATGACCCGAGTGTATACATTTTTTTTTTACAAAATTGTGGAAAAACCTTTTTTTTCTACAATGTTGGAGAGCATGAAGCCCTAAAGCCACTAGTATATACATGTGTATGTGTTTATCTGTGTGTGTGTGTGTTTACCAAATCTTTACGTTGGGAGCAGGATACGACATAACTGCCCTTTTAGAAGCAGAGATTAACAGGTTCGAATTTAGGGTTTGTTTTCTTTTTTTTTTTCTTTTTTTTTTACTTCACTTGGGCCGGTTGACGCAGTAGAAATTCAAGTGTTCAGTTTGCCTTATTGCTTAGCCATAGCTGGTAAGAGAATAGTTGGTTTCATGCCTTTCCAAAGGATTTTGGCGCAATGTGAAATGCAAACAACTCTGAACGTAGACGGCGCGTCCATTTTCTAGGATAAAAACCGTTACGCCAAGAGCGCCTCTAAGTGTGTGCGCATGTGTAAGTAGTAGTAGTAGTAGTAGTAGTAGCAATAGTAGCAGCGGTAGTACGGTATTGACAGTCAGCACACTCACACATTAAAGAAAGCGTGCTGAAGAGTATATGCGCTTCCGTTATTCGGATTAAAATACCCTACCCCCTTCGTAGTAATCCCACTTTATCGCTGATAACATGCCTCTTAGCCTGTAATCTGCAATACGCGAAATTAATAAAAATAATTTTGCACCGCCTCAGTTCATCGAGGAATACCTTACGCAACTTTTTCAAAACCAAGGAACAGGTTCTCTTCGTGGTTTAATAGCTTGTAAACTTAGTCGAAGGAAGTTTGTAGCCACCGACAGTGAGATTGCAAGAATACACACACACACACACACACACACACACACACACACACACACACACACACACACACATATATATATATATATATATATAAGAAGGAGTAGTACAGCGAGATTGAAAGAAGACAATCATACATACACACACACACACACACACACACACACACACACACACACACACATATATATATATAAGGAGTGGTACATGAGGGTAAGGAAACTGGAATGTGCTAACTTGAGCTTCCTACAGCCAGTGTTCTCTTTTTACGCATGCCTAAAGGTTTATGTTTTAGTCTGTCCATTCGCCTTCCTGTCTGTTAACTGATAGATAAATTGAACTGTTTTTGATAGTAAGGAGTGGCTAGTGTTGGCAGGGACGTGCGGGTCGGTGGTGCTACCGATCCAATATTTGGCCTGAATGCGAAAAAGTGCTCTAAATAGATTACTTCGGCCAACTGGAAAGCAATAATCAGAAACGGATAAAAATTCTATACATTCTCTGAGTATCGACCATAAGTAAATACACCCCCAAGAATTGGTTTATAAAAAAGTTAATTTTCTTCTAAACCAAAGACCCACCATTTTATCATTTCTTTTGGAAGAATATTCGATAAAACAGATATTATTAGATATTATTTATTACAAAACTCGACATCATTAAAACTATGAAGGTGAAATAAGATGGCAACAATTCAATAAACAAAAATATAGTATGTAGAATATATATTTTGTTGTACATATTCAGTGTTGTTGGCAATAAATATTACCAAATGATATCCGTTTTAATTGTAAAATCTTGTTATTGTAAGATTTTTTCATTGAATAACGTTCTTGTAGATATAACAATATTTTTTTCTTTCGTTTGGAATAAAACAAAGATTTTATAAAAAATCTTATTTGTTGTTGCTACTACACACACACACACACACACACACACACACACACACACACACACACACACACACACACATATACATATATACATATATATGTATATGTGTGTGTGTGTGTGTGTGTGTGTGAGAGAGAGAGAGAGAGAGAGAGAGAGAGAGAGAGTGAGAGAGTGAAATAAACATACATTTTATTCTTAAAAGAAAATTCTCTTCTAAACAAAATTTACAAGGATTTCATTATTTTTCGTAGTGTATTATATAACAAAAATGGATATTATTAGGTATTATTTTAACCAATTAAAAAACACTTTTTTTTTTCAATGTTTCCTCGAACAACTGTAAATTCGTGGTATTTTTGGTTTAGAAGAAAAAAAACTTTTCTATTTTTTTCAAAAGTTAGTCGAGATGTACTTACATATGGGTGATAATCTCTCTCTCTCTCTTTCTCTCTCTCTCTCTGTCTCTGTCTCTCTTTCTTATATATATATATATATATATATATTGACAGAGAGAGAGAGAGAGAGAGAGAGAGAAAGAGAGTTAGAGATTTTAATATTCCTATGCCGTCTCACGAGATTAAGCACTTCTGTTGAGATATAACATGTTTGCAAAACTGATAGACTTAAAAAAAAACATGAAATAGAATTCTTGTGGATATATAATAACAACCTCGATACCCGGTATTGTAGAAAAGCACTTGAAGTATTTTATTAAGGCTCTCGACAAGACCAGGTGTCTTGTTGTAATTCAGCAACTGTTAGCTACTTTAAATTAAAATATGTTAACACTCTTTTTGCAAGAAATTGGCCACTTTGATATATGCCGTATAACTAGGGCTACATTCATCGAGCAGCTGTTAGCTACAGTAATAAACTTCAACAGTTTCTCTACAAAACTGTCAGTATCCAACAAATGAAGTTTATATCCAACTCGCACGCGTGTGCACGCGCGCATACACACACGCACGTATATATATATATATATATATATATATATATATATATATATATATATATGTGTGTGTGTGTGAGTGTGGGACCATGAGGCATCAATACACACACACACACGCACACGCACACGCACACACATAGATACACATGGGTCTTGAAAGTCAAAATGCACACGTGTGCACACACACTCAATCAGACAAACACACACATACATGCACATACACACACACACACATATATATATATATTGAAGATGATTGACAAGGATTTAGCAATTAGCATTTTATTGAGCATACAGCACGTATACATGTGCATACACACACACACACACACACACACACACACACACACACACACACACACACACACACACACATATATATATATATATATAAATTGTAGATGATAGACCAGGTTTTAGTGAATATCTTTTTATTTAGCTTACATATACAGCTTATATAAGCACAAACAATCACATACACACACACACACACACACACGCACACACACACAGACACACACACACACACATATATATATATATATATATATATATATATATATATATAATGGTCGAAATTGGTCGAAAGTACCCGGACTCAGAGAATCACTAAATCCTTGTTTTGATCTTCATCAAAACAAGGATTTAGTGATTAATTTTTATACATTTTTTCTTTTTGGCCAACGTGATGTTGGTAGGCAGTTTGAGAAGTGTCCAAAGTCTCTGAGTCCGGGTACTTTCGACCAATTTCGGGCATTTTAAGGACTTAGGTGTACCTATGTTGTCGAGGTGATGGATTGATTCCGTGTTCAAGTAATTTGGTGGGGGGGGCATGACCTCACATGTAGGTAACGTGACTGTTGATCCTTCGAGGCTATAGAACTGTATCTACATCAGATGTGTTTTAAGACTCCCAACCCAAGATTAAAAGATTTTATTTAGTGAAGGGTGTCGACTCTTTATATATATATATATATATATATATATATATATATATATATATATATATATATATATATTATGATGTTCGGTTAAAGACCACAGATTGTTTTCTTTTCAAGATCTTCAAATGAAGACGTTCGAGTCTTCTTCTTATTTTTCTTATGTCTGGGTCAAGATGGTGAAGAAATTACCCCATACTAGCCCAAGCGCTTTCGGCCATTTCGCTGGTCATCCTCAGGGCTTATGTTATGTTGTTTGTTGCTGTGAGCTTGGGCTAGTATGAGGTACTTTCTTCATCGTCTTGACCCAGACATAAGAAAAATAACAAGGAGACTTGAAAAAATGAAATTGAAAAAAATAAACAGTGTTCCATCGTCTTAAACAAAACGTGCTTGAATAATAACTTGTTGCCTTAATATACACTCTTCAATATGTATTTGAACATCATCATAACAAGCAAAAACAACAGATTCTTTAGGTACTACATATTAGGAACATACAACCCAAACTTAACAGAATTAATTTTGAAACCAGTGCTAATTTACTTAAATGTCTTTAGCTACTGACGCTTTTTATAGAAAAAGATTCGAAAAGTAAACGCTACACAATACAACAGTACAGACGCTCCTCTGACAAAGTAGTAATGTACTTACAAAAATTACATCACTTTTGTAATACATCCTCCCCTGATGATGGCCCAAAGTTGGGCAGAAAGTACGTGGTAAATAACTAATTATGGAAGATTTATCAACCAATTCCCGCCGAATATCATAAGACCAATACGGCAATTCGAAAGGATTAACAAAAAAAAAAAAATATGTAGACAAAAAATATCCATAATATTTAATGAAATATTAAATAATGAAAAAATGCTGCCTATATATATATATATATATATATATATGCGTCCGTGTGGAGGAATCCTCGGGTAGTAAAGATCATATCGGTTATGGTAGTGAAATGTAACATCATAGTAAATGGATTCGAACTCTTATCATTCACTTTCTAACTAATACTTTTGGAAACGGTACGAACCCTCTTATCCCTACCCAAGCTATGAGTTAAATAGTTCCACTATTGTCCTTCTCCAAGAATCACTTTAGCTTTAAATAACCCACAAAAGTTGATATACCATTAAGTAGAAAAACTAAACCAAACAATTCATATAAAGAAGAACAGTGACGTGTGAAGTATTTATTTTGTGTTTATTTTCTCTGCTCTCAACAAAGTTACGACTTTAGGTCATCGACGGCGTTGAAAATTTTTTAGAAAGATCTTTTTTTTTCTAAGTTGATGTGTTATAACAGAAGCAATGAAAAATGAACTATTGACGTATCATATCTATTCATCGAAAAATAAATTCATTTTTGTTTTTCACTGACCTTTATATAATGTCAACTAGATTAGACAGGATCTTGGCTTCGGATTTTGTTTCGGAAATGTTCTTTGTCATAGAATTTTACGGTGTCTTTTATGAAGTCAAGAGAGAAATAAAAGTAAAGAGATTTTACCAATTATATATTCTCAGACTTTCTCTTTTGAAAATCTGACCTCTGTTACGCAAAATTAAATCTGTTGTAATCTTTTTAGGTCCAGTAGGTTGAATGGTATGCCAACTGTTGATGGGTGTTAAATGCCAAATTCCGGTTATAAAGCATCATAAATGATTGAACAGTTCTATTTGGTAGGTTAGATGGTTGGTGGGTTGGTTGTGTTTAATGGCATATAAATCTTTGAAGGGCCATTTAATGCGGACTGCAGCTCTTGTTTATACATATACGTGGTGAATTCAATAGGTTTCCAGACTTTTTTTGTGCAGGCATTTAAAATTGTCGTAGACTCTTGAAAATTCACTATGTTATTGCTATGCATCGTATGAGATGACTGACCAATTTTCATGATTTCAGCTTCAAATGAACAGCTACAGCAGGAATTGGAATACACCCTACTAAAGCCTGATTGTCACAGCTGGTGAATATCAAAAATGCCATCTGGACGTGAGGACACTTTAGAAGAACGATATGCAATAAAATTCTGTTTTTAACTTTGAGAAATTGCCACAGAAACGTATGGAATGCTTCAGACTGCTTTTCAACCGTCTTGCATGAATCAAGCATGAGTTTTTGAGTGGCATAAGTGACTCAAGGAAGGCAGGGAGTCTGTGAGGGACGATGAGAGGTGTGGGAGGAGTAAGGAAGTCAATACACCAGAGTTGATTAGCCAAAGGGTTAGTGTTAGGGTTACTATGTTGAGGTTTTAAGGGAGTTCAGCAAGAGATTTCGTCGGAAGAGGCCAACACTCTTCAAATTGGGTCAGTGGCATTTCCACCAGGACAATGCACCAGTCTACAACTCCATCCTTGTCACAAACTATTTGGCCAAGATGGGCATCAAGACAGTTCCTCATCGTCCCTGTAGTCCAGACCTTGCTCCCTGTGACTTTTGCTTATTCCCTAAGCTCAAGGAAAACCTTAGAGGCTATCATTATGAGACAATTGAAGAGATGAAAGAAACTGTGACGAAGGTCATTGTCACGCTCACACAAAAGGACTTCGATGGGGTCTTCCAGAAGTTGTTGGAACGGTACAACAAGTGTATTGCAGCCAGAGGTGATTACTTCGAAGGGGACTAGAATTTCATGTGTGTACTATCAATAAACGTCTGGAAACTTATCAAATGATCCTTGGATTATCAATATATGATTTATAAACAAATAGTTTGTAGGTAACAATTTTTACAGAAGCTATGGCTCTATTTTTTTGCACAAATGTAAATCGTTTCAAATATTCCTATCTTACGCTAATAGTTCTATTTGCTATTGTTAAATGGTTTCCAGAAAAGTAAATGATAAAATAGTTTTTTTGACTCATAGATGGGACCCTAACAGGCACTACCACTCCGGGTCAGAGTGGGTCTGAGAGTAATGGCAATGAAGTTGTACTTCACTTTCTTCAAAGCTTCAGGACTGAAGCCTCACCATCAGATTGTTTTGTGTCACACCAAGGATACTTGTCTTACCCCTCTGTAGAGATGCAGTCGGTGTATTCTACAGCCTCAGCCGACTGGGTTATAGCAGTCATCTCTATCTAACATGAAATATGACACTTCTTGACAAAATATGGTATAAATTTGGGGAAAGACTACAGTAAGCCAGTACACCAAGCATTACTTCATTGCTGATTTTACATAAGAGTGAGAGAGAGAGAGAGAGAGAGAGAGAGAGAGAGAGAGAGAGAGAGAGAGAGAGAGCTTAGAACATGAGGATGATGATGATACCAACTGTGTTTGGCTCACGAGGAACAATTCCCAAACGCTTGGGAAAAGACTGGAGGAACTGGAGATCAGAGAAAGAATAGGGACTATACAAACCACAGCAATGTTGAAATCGGCCAGAATCCTCAAGAAAGTCTTCATGTGTGTACTATCAATAAAAGTCTGGAAACTTATTAAATAATCCTTCTTGACAAAATATGGTGTCAATCTGGGGAAAGACTACTGTAAGCCAGTACACCAAGCATTATTTCACTGCTGATTTTACATAAGACAGAGAGACAGAGAGAGCGTAGAACATGAGGATGATGTTGATACTAACTGTGTTTGGCACACGAGGAACAATTCCCAAACACTTGGGAAAAGACTGGAGGAACTGGAGATAAGAGAAAGAATAGGGACTATACAAACCACAGCAATGTTGAAATCGGCCAGAATCCTCAAGAAAGTCTTGTAAGAAACTTGCTGTCAATTAGACTCCAGTGAAAGACTCTAGTGAAAGCTGGTATGAAAAACACGCATCAATTAAAAAACGCCCGGGAACAAAAACTCGTACATGGACAATACAAACAAAGAATAAGAAATACTGGTATAGTAAAATGGCGCTGGAACGAAAGCAGAGACAGTGAATTTTAATGATAGCAGCACAGGAGCAGAGCCCACCAACTTGTAACTATCAAGCAAACTTTATAAAAATGGATCCAACCCAATATGAATGTTTACCAATCGGTTGGGGTTGTAGAATACACCAACTGCACTTCTGCAGAATGGAAAGGCCCCCCATCCAAATGAGTGTCCTGTAATGACGCTAAACGATCTGATGGTGAGGTTCCAGTGATGCTGGAGCTTGAGGGAATGCGGAGCACCCCTTCATTACCATTGCTCCCAGGTCCACTCTGGCCCGGAGTGGTAGCACCTGATAGGGTCCTATCTATCGGTTAAATAGAACTAACTGAATATTTCTGCTAAACTGAATTGTTTGAATTAGAACTGTTTGATCAACTGAATGGATTGAAATAGAAGTGTTTTGACAATTGAACTGTGTACTTACATTTAAACTGTGTACTTATGCTAAACTGAATTGTTTGAAATGAAACTGTTTTTGATATTGAAACTGTACTTACACTAAACTGAATTGTTTAATATAGAACTGTTTTGACATTTAACTGTGTGTAAACAAAATCTGTACTTATACTAAACTAAATTAGAACTGTATGAATAAATTGAATAGCTTGAAATAGAAATGTTTTTGACGATTAAACTGTGTACTCTTGCTAAACTGAATTTTTTGAAAGAACTGTTTGACTAAACTGAATAGTTTGAAATTGAAATGTTTTTGACAATTAAAATGTGCTTACATTTAAATTGTGGGGTTATGCTAAACTGAATTGTTTGAAATGGGACTGTTTTTGATACTGAAACTGTACTTACACTAAACTGAATTTTTATATATAGAACTGTTTTGACATTTAACTGTGTGTAAACAAAATATGAACTTATACCAAACTGAATTACCTGAATTAAAACTGTTTGAATAAACTGAATAGCTTGATATAGAAACGTTTTTGACAATTAAATGGTGTACTCATGCTAAACTGAATTGTTTGAAATAGAACTGATTATATGCATAAAAATGGATTTGGCGTTAAATAACCAACAAGGGTTGATATGCCATAAAACCCAACCAATTAACCAACCCAATAGGAAAGATGTATGAACAAATACCTGAAACAGTTGATCACTTTTTGTCCAATTGTCCAATCTTAAGATTGATCAAATTTGTAGAAATGGATAATCGAATAAGACATTACATTCATTGAAAAGTATGTAAAAACTATAGATTATTGGATTATGAAAAAAGGTATAAACCCCAACCAGAACCAAAAAAGCCCAAAAAGATACCTTCTAACTGTGATACGCGCTCGTCAATCGTGGCCCTATAAGCGCATATCGCGCTGCGAGCCACATAGGTCGTAGTTTCGGGTGGATCTGCTTATCCAAATCTCTGTGTTCACGTTGTGTTGTTTGACCCACGGGAAATGTTAGAGTAAAGCTGATACGGACGTCTCTTGGTTCAGGCTGGGTCGGAAGACAGTCAACTTTACTGGTGCTGTTCGCTGGTCAACTAATTCAATACGTCAGGTACGCTTGTTATCAGTTGTAAATAACATTTATTCATTATACAATGATAAAAAAAGAATCATGTACAACAATAACAACAACGACAACAAGCACTTTCAGTTCGGTGATAAGTTGACAGGCGACAACAGCTAGCCCCGAGTCCGTTTTGAGCAAATTAATGTTGCTAGGAGGGTCAAGTTGAGGACTCTGTGTAAGGTGGCAGTGGTGGCGAAGAGGGTGGCAATGTGGGGTCGCGGCACCAATTGTGGTCGCGCAGGGTCGTGCAAAATGTGTCAGTGCTAACATATTACATTTTAATCGAAGAATATCCTAGAATAAACGCAAAGATCTGGAAATTAAAATTGAGAGAATGTGGCACCTTAAAACTACTACCGTATCAGTAATAGTTGGAGCCCTGGGTATCAACAATAAAGGGACAGATAAATACATTAACCAGGCACCTGGCAGTCCTGGCAAGTACGAAATACAAAAACAGCATTAGTATTCATGTGATTTAAATATATCACATAAAAAAGATAGCAAAAAAAAAGTCAGTTGGTAGAATGTAAGCAAAGTTGGTGACCATAGTCGAAGGTGACCCGAAGGCTCCCTTTTCGATAGCTACTACATCAAGGTGTAGGGCAGGGTGCTACTCCTTTTATTCTCCCTCATCCGAGGTTTTGGTTAAATACCTGGTGAAGGATTGTTAGAAACTGAAAATAAAACTGAAAATCAATGATTACAGCGCACATTAACAGCACTGATAACATAAGGACAAACGGAACAACAAGAACTAGGCAACAGAAATTGGAAGGAAAACAACAGTACGGATATTTCAAGCGACAAATTGGCGAACTCACATATGAGAAGACTTGGAGATGGCTAAGAAGGAGAAACCTTTGAGAGAAGCTGAATCTCTTCTAATAGCAGCACAAAACAACGTAATAAGGTCCAATTATGTTAAAGCGAAAATCGATAATCTGCAACATAATACCAATTGTAGGCTATGAGGTGATTGAGAGAAAACGATCAATCACATAATAAGTGGATGTAGCATACTTGCTCTTAGGAAATATGAGAGTAGACATGACTGGGTGGAGAAGGTAATCCACTGGGAATTGAGCAAGGAATTGAAATTTGACCATACTACCAAATCGTATATGCACAAACCAGAATCTGTCCGGGAGAATGAAATGCACAAAGGTCTCTTTGATTTTGATATACAAACAGATAACCGAATCCTTGCCAGAAGGCTAGACCTGGTGATAATTTACGAAAAAAAAGAGGACCTGCTGTCTTGTGGACTTTACTGTCACAGCGGACCACGGTGAGAAAATCAAAGAAAGCGAAAAGGGAGACCTTGCCAGAGCCGTGGAATTGATAGTAACGGTGATATCAATTGTAATTGGCGCACTCGGAACGGTCTCTAAATGCTTGATTAATGAACTGGAAGAGTTGGAAATCGAAGAACAAATCGAGACCATCCAAAGTACAGCATTATTAAGATCGGCCAGAATAGTGAGAAAACTTCTGGAGGCCTGAGCAGACTTGCTGTCAGTCAGACTCCTGTAGAAAACCATCAGTTAACACAGGTGTGAAAAACTCACATGGTGATTGAGGCGAAACTATCAATCACATAATTAGCGAATGCCGCAAATTAACCTAGAAAGTGTATAAGACTAGACAAGACTGGTGAGCCACTGCGAATGGTGCAAGAAATTTAAATTTGACCATACGAATAAATGGTATATGTACAACCCAACATCTGTCCTGGAGAATGACATACACAAACTCCTCTGGGATTTTGACATCCAAACGGATCACTTAATACCGGCCAGACGACCAGACCTTATAATAATCAATAAAAAAAAAGAACTTGCAAAATTGTGAACTTTACTGTCTCGGCTGACCACTGAGTAAAATTGAAAGAAATTAAAAAGGAAGATAAATACCTCGACCTTGCTTGGGAATTGTAAAAACTGGTACTTGAAAGTGACGGCTCTACTAATTATCATTGGTGCTCTTGGTACAATCACTAAATGATTAATAAAGGGACTGGAGGACTTGAAAATAAAAGGACGAGAGGAGAACATCCAAACTTCTGCATTACTGAGATCGACCAGAATACTGAGAAGAGTTCTGATGATTTGAGGAGACTTGCTATCATTCAAACTCTAAAGAAAGGTCATCAGCTAACGATGATGTGAAAAAATCTCTAGGTGTAATAATAATAACAACATCAAACTACGATCCGTTTACTTAGCTAATTTTGCAAAGTGTTGTGCTCCTTAAGCTTTCCTATATAAAATACACCGCATAATGACCTCCAAATATGGGTTAATTGTATCATGCTGCTATTCTGCAAGGGTAGCTTTGACATTAAATGGTCCACGAGGGTCGATATGCCATTAAACGAAGAAACCAAACCTAACCAAAAGAAACCACATGATGATGCCAACTACCGCATTTGATCGAGTTGGCAGAGTGTGATCAGTGGTGGCTTTACAACCCCATCTCGGATTACGACACCTCGGATGATATATATATATATATATATATAATCATCATCATCTATATATATATATATATATATGTCTAATTTCATTCAAATGTTAAAATGTATAAGCAGGCTTTGATTGTGCGTAACTAAAATTCAACAGTCATCAGAGAAATTAAGAGAACTTCTCATGTCATTCCTTTTAATAATAACTTAGAAGGACCAAGAGGGGTAAATTTCCCAGTTTCTCAAATCACCCCTCCCCTTCCTCGTTTTGCTTGTAATTCTTAAATTCAAAAACCCAGTCCTCTGCCTTTTCCTCACGTGTTCATGTTGGCCAATGAAAATCTCTATTTTCAGTAGACGTCCATTTCATGTTCTAGGTCCCATATCCTCGCCAATATAACCCCAACACAATCACCGACACATGTCAAACATCTAGCCGGTGGGTCGACCCACACCGAATGTCCCCATCCACCATGTTACGCATACTACAGCATTTTCTCCGGACATACCAGAGCTCACCACTAGTTACACCTTTGTGTCACACCCATTATGTATGTATGTATGTAAGTATGTATTTACCCAACCCCTCCGAACGAGCAGGATGTGACACAAGGTCAATTGTTAGCAGTTTGGATTCAGAGTTTTGCTTCTAGACCAGTTGCCATTCCAAAGTTAAAAAACTCAGTCTGCCATACAATTTACTTATAGCTGGGTATGTTTACCAAAACATTTCGCCATGAGCTGGATGCCACACAATGTAAATTTTTACGTCAAGAGCAGCTGGTTTCAATAAAGAGTTTTCATTTTTCCTAGACTAGTTACCTGATCAAAGTTAAAGAACACAGTTTGCCATACTACTTACTTATAGCCGGGTATGTTTACCCAAACCTTTCGCCTTTCGGATGTGACAAAGGGTCAATTCTTAAAGGAAGCGCAGCAAGTTTTGATTAAAAGTTTTCCTTCTTCAAGTCTGGTTGCCTAACTATATTTGTCTTCCGGCCCACCAACCGGATGAGTATGGCAAAAGGCCTTTTTAAGCTGGGCCCGGGTGCAAGGATACAGCCCACACGCGCCCGGCATTTTGAAAAATACCTCAGGCCCCTTCGGTATTCCCCTAAAAGGGGCGCCTCAGGCCCCAGGTAATTAACATAACCCCTTTATAGAGGGTTAAAGCCTGGGGGACGGCCCCCTGGGGCTAGAGGGATCTCCAGTGCCGAGGCACGCTCGGCTGGAACCGTGCAGTTGACAACACAGCCGGCAGAAGTGCGACCCAACAACTGGAAAGGTGCAACAAACACGTGGGTTGCCTAACTAAAGCTAATGAACGCCGTCTATCATACTATTTAACCATACCTGGGGAAAGAAGAACAAAAGGATTAATGCCTTTCCCTCTGGCATTAGCGTGAAGTAAAACGCAAACAGCCTTGTTCAGGATTTGACTCCTGGTCGCCAAATCTATTTCCCACAGCGATGATCGTTACTCCAAGCGCGCAAATTATATGTATCGAGGTTGTGTTTGAGCCGAATTTCCATATAAGAAGCCTTAAAAAATAAACATTTGAAATATCTGATTTTTGACGGGGCTCGAACACTGTCTTCTTATTGAGGAATACGCAACTGTCTCACCGACGAAAGACAGTGCCTTCCAACAGACTGGGGTAAATGTCTACCAAAAGTTTGAAGATGGAAAACATACGATATACGAGTGTCGATGGAAACTTCATAGGTTCTCCAAGATACTCTCATAGAATACTGAGGTCTATTTTCAACATAGTCCTACTTGCAGTCCATGCACTTCTTCCATCGGTGTTTCAATGCTTGGATCTCATTGGTAAAAAAAAGCATCAACAGCTGATATGACGTCAGCCAATAAAATTTTCAGTCAATTAACTTTTCAACCCTTCCTCATGTATTCTTCAGGTATCGAGGATATTAGAAGGCCCAGTGGTAGAGTATTCGCTAATGGCGCGGGAGACCGGGGTTCAATCCCTGGTCAAGTCATAAAATGGTGCTTGATACCTCCTTCCTTAACATGCAGCATTATAACGTACTTATCAAGGGCAAAGTGGAACAATCCAGGGAAAGGAGTCATGCCCTCCTCTACACCTCAGTGTAGAAGCTATTGAAAAGGGATCCCTCGGGTCGCCGTTGACCACGGTCACCAACTCTTATATATATATATATATATATATATATATATATGGAGAAATGGTAGATTTGGTAAATCCAACAAGACGTGAAAAAATAAGTGGAAAAGTGGATTAACAGAAACACAGACAACAGATTTAAAATTATATATCCTTTGTATTTCAAAAAGACTTTATTAGATTGTCTTTTTGAAATAAAGACGAAATGTCATTTATGTATATATATATATATATATATATATATATATATATATATATATATATAAGAGCTCAAATGGCTTTATTGCTTAAGAAAATGTCAATTTCTGTGCCAACAAATCGGCTAGAGAAGCTGTAATTTTTGTACCTCTATTTTGCCATTTATAAACCAATCTGCACATTCACGCTAGTTTTTTCAAGATACTTCGCAGACGACAATATTTGACTAGCCGCGAAAATTTGAAGGATCAAAACCCAAAATAATTTTAGAAATCTTTTTCCTCCAAAAATATTCAATTTACAATTTCGTAACCTATTAGATTCATAATTAAATCATCAACGTTTTTTTTTAGCTAAATTCGAGCCTAAATAGAATAAATTGGACGAAGAAATAAATTTTTCCTCAAGATGGAATGGTCTATACTTACTCAGCTTACAGTGAGTAATTAATTATTTCTTATTCAAATACCTTTCGGTTTATTTCTTCGAAGTGAAAACCTATATTCATTTTTTCTTGAATGCACTTCAACTCGTTTCTTTAAACTGAAGGTATATTTGTTTGCATTTATATTTGTGTTAAGATATTCATCTGTCTGATACAATCAGTGGTTCAAATACAAATACGTTGAGGCATAAATATATTTTTCTTTCACGTCGTCACAGACTATTACAAGAAGTTTTACACAAGCGAAAATGTCCCTTTATTTATGCTAACAATTACTACGATACTTAACTGCACGAATCTTAACTCTTCTATTAAAAAATATCTACTCTCTGATTTAAAATTATCTTTGTTTACAAGAAAAGAGTTTTTACTTTTGTTTTTCAGCAAATTTTTCACTCAATTTAAGGAAATAAAATAAATACTTAAATTTGTAGATCAGGTTTTTTTTATTCATTCCTTTTCTTCTTGATCCCCTATATATATATATATATATATTCAGCCCTCCACATGAGCCTACGACACAAGGTAATTTTTAAGTGGATTTTAGCAATTTCATATTCACTCTTATGGACCCCTTGACATGGCTGAGCAAAGGCAGGGCGACCAGCTTGAACATACACACTGCAGCTCTGTGTAGATACGGAATGTAGCCCTGAGGACCAGCCGGATTCGATAGATGATAGGGAGGGGTGGCGAGAGAGGGTCAGGGATATCCATGCTGATAGCGCGACATAATGATGATGATGATGATGATGATTTTCTTTCTTTTAGGTTAGTTGCTCCACCAAGATTAAAGAACCTTGTCTGCCTTACTATTTACTCATTGCTGCAAAGTGAATATTTGGGTTCATACCTTTACCAAAGATATTAGGGCCATGTGAAATGCAAACAGCTTTGTCCAGGATTTGAACTCGAGTCACCGTGCCCGTTTCCTACGTCGATAACCATTCCACTTCTGGAATGAGTTTAAATTTGTGCCAACCGAATGAATTTCTAACCATTCTGTCACCAGTTTGGTAATCTATCACTGAAAGAAAAGGTCTGGAATTAGATTGGTATTGTTACCAATTATAGCATTCGATATATATTTAATTGTGATTGAAACATATTCTATGGGCTTGTTTTTCTTCTTTTTATTTTATTTCTGAGAACAGTTGATTGGATAGTGTGTGTAGTTAGAATTTAGTCTTTAATACGAACAACTTGTTGTTAAAACCGGTCGAAAACCATCTTTTATGGCCAGTACCGCTAGTATTGATATTTTGACAAGTTCGACTAAGCCAAATAAATCTTCCGTCTTTTCCTTCATTTTCTCTCTCTTTCCAATATTTCTGATAGCTCTGAGTTCTCTGACTCTCTTTCTCTCTCTCTCTCTGATTCTCTCTCTCTCTCTCCCTCTTATCCCATCCATTCTTATTGGCTATAGCTCTGGGCACGTCCTTCTCACGGAGCTGGTGTGAGTAAACTCTTGCTGGTCGGCTAATGTCGGGAAGCCATAAAGGAACATCGCTTTTGAGTTCATAACTGCTTCCCCAGTAATGCCTAGCATGTCCTGTTCGTCCATCTTTGCTGGTTTGTGAGATGAGAGGCAGGTTGCCGTACAGCTACTGTTCTGAGGGGTGTTGCTTCCTGGATTTGTTCGAAATATCGTTAGCATTATTGTATAGTTTCCATCTAGCGTTTCTTCCATGAATTTCGTGGTGCATCCATACCGTAATACTGACACAGCTTCAGCTCGGAAGATATCCCGTTTTTATCTTATCAAAGAGATCAGATTTTCATCTAATCGATAAACAGTCCACGCCTTCGCTATGCACACATTGACATTGATTTCAGTAGCAGTATCATCCACAAATAAATACAACCTAACAATTTAAAAAAATAGAAATTCAATTTAATGCTAAAAAAAAAGATAGCAGAATTTTATAATTTCTCTTAGAACATTATACAATGAAGAAATTATTTTTATCTGCTATTTATGACTAAGGAGGCGCTCATAAGGAAACGGTTATCATAATAGTTTTCTTTGTTTGATGGCATATCCATATTTACCGACCCCTCCGCTCGGGCAGGATATGACACAAGGTCAATTTTTAAGTGGAGTTTAACAGGTTTGAATTCAGAGTTTTCCTTCTCCTCGACTAGTTGCCTCACCAAGGCTGAAGAACCGAGTCTGTCCTACTATTTTACCCATAGCTGGAGGGAGAATAATTGGATTCATACCTTTCCCAAGAGTATTAATGTTTAATGGCATATAAGTCTTTGTGAGTTATCTAATGCCAAATCCCTCCATGAAGAGCAGCAGTGATACTGTTTAACCCATAGCTGGTGGTGTCAAGGGGGTTGACCTCTTATCCCAGAGTATTTGTCCGAAAGTCATCATAATAGCGCGGCTGGAGTTTGAACCCTCTTTTACGATTCCACAGTTCAGTACCTTAGCCACTACGCTGCAGAAGCCATTCTCTATCGTCGTACGTAGTGAACTCATCTACGGAAGTTCAAATCCTGAATGAGGCAGCTTATATTTCACATAACGCTAATACCCACTGGAAAATAATGAATTTAACTCTAATCCTCTTCGCAATGGATAGATAGCAGAGATAGCCGTGCTCTTTACAGGGTGGAACGATATAATTGTCGTCCTAAAGAAAACAACACTACAGCTTTATTTTAAAACTCTCATTGAAATAATCAATTCAGGTAACTTGATTATGTAGTAGAGCTGACATCTACACAGTGGATCGATAAAATTGTCGTCCTAAAGAAAACAACACGACAGCTTTATTTTAAAACTTTTATTGAAATAATCAATTCAGCTAACTTGATTATGTTGTAGAGCTGATATCTACAGGGTGGAAAGATAAAATTGTCGTCCTAAAGAAAACAACACTACAGTTTTATTTAAAAACTTTTATTGAAAAAATCAATTCAGGTAATTTGATTATATAGTAGAGCTGACATCTACAGGGTGGAACGATAAAATTGTCGTCCTAAGGAAAACCACACTACAGTTTTATTTTAAAGCTTTTATTGAAAAAATCAATTCAGGTAACTTGATTATGTAGTAGAGCTGACATCTACAGGGTGGAACGATAAAATTGTCGTCCTAAAGGAAACAACACTACAGTTTTATTTTAAAACTTTTATTGAAAAAATCAATTCAGGTAACTTGATTATGTAGTAGAGCTGACATCTACAGGGTGGAACGATAAGATTTTCGTCCTAAAGAAAACAACACTACAGCTTTATTTTAAAACTTTTATTGAAAAAATCAATTCAGGTAACTTGATTATTTAGTAGAGCTGACATCTACAGGGTGGAACGATAAGATTGTCGTCCTAAGGAAAACCACACTACAGTTTTATTTTAAAACTTTTATTGAAAAAAATGGATGGCGGCGATCAGGTTGGCTTTAGTGTTGTGGGAGGTCAAGTTGGTGATGTTCTCGACGTATGACCAAACGAAGTACTCGAGCGGATTCAGGTCGGGGGAGGAGGGGGCCAGTGAAAGAAGAGTACAAAGTCGTAGCACTCCTTCAGAAGCCAAGCTTAGGTCTCTTTGGAGACCTAAGTCCTGCTGCCATCACAGGGTCTGCCACCGGCCACCTGATTGCACCAGGAGATCAACACACTCTTCAGCACATCCAGGTACACTTTGGTGTTGACTTTCAAGCCGACTTCGAAGATGTGAGGTGGCATGTTGTGTCCCTCACTTGAAACCACACCAAAGACCATAACCGTTGCCGGAAACTTTGCTTTCATCACCCTGGGCACGTCCCTGTTATTGGTGGCAATCCAGATTTGCATTTTGAGGGTGCTGGCAATGGTTCTGGCTGTCATAACTTGGATCAGTAGAGAGCATGTGTTGTACAGCGGTGTATCTCCGATCTCGCTCGTTGAACATTGTGTCACTTTCAGACATGATAGAAGGCTCCTATCGCGCTTGGGATTTGTCTGGGAGGATGGTTCCTTGAGGCTCGAGGAGAATCGAACGTGTGACGCGAACGCTGTGCTTTCCTGGGACTAACGTCAGGCAAATCAACTATACGTTCCCAGATATGCTACATGAGTATTGCCTCCGCAGCCAATCATGTCACATGATATGTCTGTCTTTGACTAATAAAGAAAAAGAAACAAAATAAATACATAAATATATTAAAACACCTATTGGCCCACACAAAAACAAAATAAAAAACAAATCTTTTAAAGTTCATGTATGACGGTCTGAAAATTTTTAGGCGAAGGATTTTGAGTAATAGGGGTTATCTTTTGTGTGAAAAGGCTGAGGGTATTCAGCCGTCAGAGAGGGTATACGACCGGGAACATTGTATGTTTGAGCGAAGAAGGATGTATTTAACCATCAACTCGGACAATCAGAAAAATTTTGATTTCTGAATTGAATAGTCTAGTGGGTGCCAGATACGAGCCCCGAGAAATACACTATTGTCAAACTCTCTCCCCCTTTCTCTCTCTCTCTCTTTCGGCTGGGGCTACAGAATACACCGACTGCATCTCTGCAAAGATGTAAAACTCCCCCAACAAGTGTCCTGGATATGACACTAAACAATCAGATGGTGAAGCTACAGTAATGCTGGAGCTTTGGGGAATACGGAGTACTCTTTACTACCATTGCTCCCAGGTCCACTCTTATCCCGATTGGTAGCACCTGATAGGGTCCTATCTATGGGTCAAATAGAACTGAATTATGTACTTATGCGACACTGAATAATTAGAAATAGAACTGTTAATATGTATAAAAATTGATTTGTCATTAAATAACCTACAATGGTTGATATGCCATAAAACCAAATCAAACCAATCAGTTGTATTTTGACTAATTATCGACGGACATATAATAAAAGTAGAATGGAAATGTTTTGCGTTCGTGTCAGTTTGTATTAACGTGACAAAAGAAATATTTTGCACCGACAAAGAAGTCGAGAACCTGCTTGCTTCTCAGCAAACCATAGAACAAGGGAGAATCCGACCACTTCCCGAGGAAAAGACAGGTGAAGTGTCGAGCTGTGCTTTGTATTTCACACTCGTAACTCAACGAAACCCCTTCACCTAACATATTAGTCCGAAGTGGTTATCCATCAAACATTCCTTTAAACATAAAGTGCACAGCCATTGGTCAAGGAGTCCGTTACAGTACAGAAATAGTATGGTTGATACGATCAATAATTCGTTTAAAAAATAGGTGACTGTTTGTGATCGCTTTCGAAGACCAAGCATTAAACGTAGCCGTGTGATCTTTAATTGTACCAAGCGAAGTATGCAAAATAGATATAAAATCTTTGTGGAGTTCGACCTGACGTCAGCGCTTAGAATACGTTGATTCCGCGGAGTATGACCTTTGGCACCCAAAATCTATGCTGATATAATAATACACTACATCTGATCGAAGAGGTTCCAGTTCTGTAGTTCGGGGGGTCGTACCTTCGTTTCCTATACTACTTTGACCCTAGGTGGTAATACTTGTTATATTGGTTTGGTTTGGTTTGATTTTATGGCATATCAACCATTCAAGGTTATTTAATGCTATATCCAATTTACTCATATATATTATATATACATGATTTGTAAACACAAGTTAACAAATAGTTCGAGGTTCGCTGACAATGTAACATATTGACCTTCGATCAAGCCGTCAATCGAGAAACAAGTGCATCTGGTCGAAGACATCAAGATATTACCTTGACCTGTGGACGGGTTGAATTCGATGCACTTGCGACGCCCACGGGAAGCAGGTGGGTGTCAAACAATTATATAACCCGGTGCCACAGACAGTTCGAGTTAGTTGGAGTCAGTTAGTTGGAGTTCGAGTTGCAGTTCGAGGCAGTGAGAACCAGCTCCCAGCAGAGGGCTTGAGCCCTCAGGACCTCCGGTTGAGTAACCCATCAGAATGAGAAAGAAGTGCTGCTTAAGACAGAGGAACTTGGGGTCAATATGTTGCAGTCTCTATTCCGTCTCCAACTCACCTCTCACACACAACCCTTTCGCAACCCTTTCACAACCCTTTCGAGAATAAAGAATGAGAGGTATATTTTTCTAAAAAAGTGTGTTCGTTCTTCATTACTGTTGATTATATTTCCGCATATATATGTATACGTATAGTTGTATCACGACTATACAACAACAATTCAGTTAAACATCAAACAGTTGTTTACACACAGATAAATGATCAAACAGTTATATTTCAAACAATTCAATTTTGCATTAGTTAAAATTGACTAGTTCCAAGTATTGCTATATATCACTAATAATTCTGTTAAACATCAGTCATTTGTTTACATTGTTAAATGATCAAACAGTTCTTTTTTAAACTATTCAATTTAGCATAAGTCATTTGTTTGCACATTTGTTTGTTTAAATGTCAAGCTTCTATTTGAACCATTGATATGACCCTGTCAGGTGTTACTACATCGGAGCAGAGTGGACCTGGGAGTGATGGTAATGAAGAGGTTCTCTGCATTTCCCAAATCTCTGGCATTACTAAAGCCTCACCATCAGATTGTTTTGGGCCATATTCAGGGCATTCATGGGAGGGATCTTACCTCTCTGCAGAGATGCAGTTGGTGTATTCTACAGTCTCAACCGACTGAGCAAGTACCTGTTAGAGTCGTATCTATGGACGTAACAGGTGGTGTCATCCCTGGTCAGAGTGAACCTGGAAGTAATACTAATGAAGAGGCGCTAAATACTGCTCATTTCTCCTGAACGGAAACCTCATTATCAGATACACTTTAGTGTATCTTGGACATTTTTTAAAATTATTATGAAGCAATATTTTTTATTGTATATAAATAGAAACCATGATTCTCAAATTGACTTCGCTATAAAACAACCTCACGAGGGTTAACATGCCGTAAAAACCAACAAAGCCTGTTTTATTTCCAGATCGGATGCAATCTTGTAAATGACTCTCGGACCGTGGTAAGTTTTGCTTGGATGTTTCTTTTTATCCTTTATCATGTCATATTTACAATTTGTAATGTCTGCAAACAGCGAATGCCCGTGGAGGAAGTTGGTTTGGACCTCGTCTCTGGGGACCCCCGCAAATCGGTTAAATAGCGGCGGGCTATGACAAATCATTTCAGAACAGACCCACTTCAAAATACCGCTGCCTCAAGCTGATGCCACTTTCCGCACCTCTCACTAGCCGACTGTTCCCAGCGGTCTAGGAACTCCTCGATAACCCCACACAGTGGCTAATCGGATACTATTGCTCCAGCGCATTCAACATCTGCAAACACCACACCCTACCTCTCATGGACGGGACCACCCCTGAAGTTGAATATAGACCCTAACACCCTCTCGACTTCGATCCACATACATATTCCAGTACACCTCCATTGACAAAACGAAGTAAAATCTGGGTTAGACAGAGGCGTTCGTTTAGGAATCGTCGAACCGATCCTACTCGGGATGCCTGTCACTTGATGCCATAGAATGGTTTTCTCTAAAAAAGAAAAAGCAGAAAGCTACGTCGCACAGAAAACTTATGACCATTACATACCGACAGTTCCCGTTAGGCTCGCTCCATAACTGGAGGCCCTCAGGAACAAGAGGATGAACCAGCACCTTCCAAATCCTCCAACCTACACCAGAATCTCCTGTCTTATCACTAACTAAAAACACGATCCAGAATCGTGGATCACCAAAGGCGCCACCAATCCCAACTCAACGAACAAGATCGTTATGTCTACGAGAAATACAGTTCAACCGGAAGTTTATGTAAAGATTATTTACTCTCATACTGAAAGTAAGGAATCCTATTGGGCCCTTTTAACAATATGGCGAATTAATTCGTTTGTGAACATCGATACTAAACCATATTTACCAACCCCTCCGCTCGGGCAGGATATGACACAAGGTCAATTTTTAAGCGGAGTTTGGCAGGTTTGAATTCAGAGTTTTCTTTCTCTTAGACTAGTTGCCTCACCAAGGCCGAAGAACCGAGTCTGTCCTACTATTTTACCCATAGCTGGAGGGAGAATAATTGGATTCATACCTTTCCCAAGGGTATTAGTGCTAGATATTTGTCGCTGCCTCCCACCAGACACGACTTGACACAAGGTCAAAAGCCCGAAGGCCGATTAAAGTGGGGATAAAGGGGAGGGGAAGGTCGGGAAGGAGCCGAGACTCGAACCCTGCTTGTCTGTGCTGCTCATCGGCTCACTTAGTGCAATGTGAGCCTGATGAGGCAAGCAGTTTCACGAACCCAAATGTGGGTCCGGGCACGTATGCCAGTTTACGGCTTAAACTAGACGCTTGGTCCAGTGCCGTACAAAGGGGACAAAAGTGCAGCTCGCCCACCCGAAGGTTGCCCAGCCGAAGCTGG